>CM067304.1:4495895-4628395 GCA_034231615.1 Meghimatium bilineatum
CACGGGTTTTTGATGGTTCACGTTAACACAACAGATGAAATACCGCTAAGACTAAGGTGTTATGAGGTGTAAACACGAAAACATACAAATTACAATACACAAGACATTTTCAACGTTTCGAATCGTTAGGTCTTTTTCAAGAATATATGAAACAAATAATGAAAACAGTAAAAACAATGTTACCACCACAGAGGCCCTAGAAACACTGTTGACATGTAAACAATACGAAGTTCAGAGTGACAATGGTGTACATGGAAACCTGTAGTCATGGAAGCGGTTTTTGCTGAAAATTTGACGGGATATGGTAACAGATATAATAAATTATTACCCAATACAACATGGATAGCAATAAAATAAGGACCACACCAACATAAATTTAAACAAACGAACGCTCGGAGTTAAGTCTAAAAGGCTTTAGGCTACCAAACTAAAAATAAACCGATTTTGAAGAGAGTACCTAGATCTGTCAACCATGGTGTAGGTTCTGAGGACAGTGATCTGGATATCAAGGGCACCATGATGACCACACCACCATTGAAATGAATGGCGACAGGGGTAGGTTCTCTGTGTTTTATGGCATGAAGCTGAAGCGGTCACTCAATCGTAAGCCCGTTTCACCTATATACTTCTTCTCACAACGTTTACATATTATAACGTAAATGGCATTACGGGATTCACGTGTAAAGGCATCATCAATAGTGAAAGTGGCCTTAGGAAATGAAGCGGAGCGGATCAACTACACAGAGACGTGTAGCAACGACCGCGCTTGCAACAAATAGTGTTAAAGTGAGCAGGAACATAAGACAAGAGGTGACTGTGGATAAAGATGCCATTAAAATTTTTGCCACGCCTACAAGCAACCAAAGAAAAGTCATTGAAAGCGGCACGAGTTTCAGAATCAGACTAGATAAGGGAATAATGTTTTAACAAGATTCGACGGACAGTAGAGTTTTGGGAATGAAAAGTAAGGGCAAGGTTTCTATCAGAGGACGTTGAAGTACCCTGAATAGTAGTCAAGGTATCAAGTTGAGATAACTGACGTACACGGAGCCATGCCGATGAAAGGATACTGTCAGGGAAAAAGACCCCCCCCCCCCCCACCCCGTCCGAGATTCGTATTTTACCTACGTCTTTGGGTAATATACGCAATGACAAAGAGTCAAAATACACAGACAGCACCTGGCGGTGGATTGGAAGGCCATCTCAAGCGGCAGAGATGAGTGCATGAGAAATGCACAGGTCAAATCCCAGACCCCGACGTGTTTAGCAAAGCAGCACCTCGTCCAAGAAGGTGTATACACCCTGAGTAAATCGACCGTCGCCATGACCGAACACTTCTCATACGGACAAAATTATGTCTAGGACCTAGGGACAAAAGGATGGTCATGGAATGGTCTTCCTAAACGAGGAGTAGCTCGATAAATGCGAAGCGCTTCGTCGGAGGAAAAACAAGCAATGGGTGACCCAGGCAAACTATCAGCTCGTCTCGTGATATACCCCCTCTGAGTAGAAGGCGCTTCAATAGGCATTGCACTAAGCTAAAATCTGAAGCCTTCGGGGTATGAAAGAAAGCTCGGAGAAACCTCCCCACTGCACATAGGAAATAAGAGCTAATCGCTGGCACTTCCTGGAATTCGAGAAGAAGAAGCAGTGACATAACCAAATGCAACTAACATCCACGGTTGAATGAACCAAAATCAAGGAATGGACAGGGCTAGATATTTCCACACTCATCCGCATCGCTAAGGATAGAATTCGCTGGAGGACTCTGTGTGCTGAAGCATCCAATGCGGTACCCCTACGACCCTGAAGGGTTATGGGTTTATTGATTGATTGAACCAAAATATAATTATTTTTACTGCATTATTATTATTATTATTGTTATTATTACTTTTATTGTTAGTACTGCTATAATTACACGTATTAAAATTATTGTTATCATTATTGTTATCATTATTATCTGAAGAAGATGTTTGAAAATCTCTTATGTTATAGTTGTCAATATTATATATATATATATATATATATATATATATATATATATATATATATATATATATATATATATATATATATATAAAGCTGGCAGCTTTAAGGACAGAGATTACATCTGCAAAGATTCATATGGCTCCCACCGTGTAGAGAGTCTAAACAACAGGTTCCAACATGGATATTTTGGCTGAGAGAGCAGGTATTGACAAGAACAGGTAATTCTATAGATACGATACTGAAGTAATATATGAGAGTGCTTGTCATCGACTCACACTGGACATGTCCATAGTTGCTCCGATTCAAGTCTCAATAGTTTCGTCAGAGTTCAGCGGCTCACAATTCCACTTTGGTGTGTTATGTCTATTTTTATATCTATTATGTTTCCCTTTCAGGACCGTCGTAATCCTTACTCCAATCTTAGATTTTCAAAAATCTTGAGTACGACCCTGATTCACACTTATGAAAATGTCCCTAAAGGACAATGACCGTCAATACATTGATTATGTCAGAACGATTCATTGATTTACTTCCTGATACTATTGATGAGCTCACCGGTGTACCTCGTTCATTTCCTTAAACAGCCGCATGTCCAGGCATGAATATACATGTAATATTTCTAGTCGCAAATTGTCAAAATAACCTATTCCTTTGCCTGGCGGTCGACTCCAGCTTCAACCGTTTGGTGCATGTTCATGAATGTGCCATTCCAATAAACGTAGTTATCACTTCTTCTTCTGCGTTCGTTCTCAAACTCCTGCAGATTAGCAGGATGTAGTCCGGAGAATGGAATGCGTTGTGTCATGGTTTACAGCATTGCTGCAATATCTGCGCCTTTCGGACTGACACATCCGACTTCAGCATGGCTTTGGGTCACTGACCCTATATGAGATGGGACTGCAAACTCCATCCCATAACCTCCTTAGTCACCTTTTACAACATGCACAGAAGGTAAACAATGTTGCTATTCTTTGCTCCCCTGTCGGGCTCCGGCAACACACGGGCGTAGTTATCACTGACATGCAGTGAAGTTCAATGAAACTCTTTCATTCTCTGAAAAATGAGTACATTGTTCCATCCAGACTGGTAGAAACAGAAGAATATATACATATCTGTCTTTATCCTTGATACTTGCCTTTTTTCTGTTGACAATCATTATATATTATATATCTGCAACATTTTATGGACGATTCCCTCTTTCATTTCTTCTGCGTTAATGATCACATTCCTGTGTATTAGCAGGATGTAGTACAGAGAACGGAATGTGTGGGATCAGTGTTTACAGATTAGTTGCGATATTTGCTAAATTCAGCCTGAAACATCCGACTTGAGCATGTCCCACGGATCACTTTGACGCTCTCATGAATGAGACAGCTAACTTGTAGCAGGACAATTGTTTACTAGATTTTCAGAAAAAATGTATAAAGAGAACGGGAATGTGTTGTATTACAATTTTATTTTGGGCAAATTGTTCACCACATCCGACACCGGATCTCTTGAGCACAAGGAAAATCCACTATGACAGGGGAATCCCCAGTAATGCACTATGACAGGGGAATCCCCAGTAATGCACTATGACAGGGGAATCCCCAACTGTGATTAATATAAAACGAGAGGGAGACAGATCTATAAGAAAGAAAAAACACCAAGCATCTAAAAAAATACAATTTGTCGGAGTTTACAATCGAAGAATAGAAAAGAGAAACTTTCGCGCCTACCTAATAGACCAACGGTATCACAGGAGTTAATCACAATGTGTCTCAAACGCAGAACATCGGCATCATCTGGATACAAAAGTGTGTGTTGTCAATAAAATATGCTTAATTTATTTCATTTTGAGAAGCTTTGTTACGTATAATTATAACCAGAAACAAGTCTTCCAGAGATACAGTTCTACAAATTAGTTCTCAAGATATGAATCACCCACACGACGCTAAACTACAAGACTAAACTACAATCAATTGTCTTCATCAAAAGTCAAACATTACGAATGACCTTTCCACAAGAAACAAAATCAATACAACCTCATTAAGATTTGGTGTAAACTAACCACAGTAAGGAAAATGAAATAGTGATACCTGGAATTCTTTGATTATTTTTAATTAATACAACTTGCTAGTACTGTCACAGCTTTAATCTTCAGGATGTAATTTTAACATGTTAAAAATAATTCTATAATCATAATTTTAATATTCGCCTTTGTCCGCGCCTAATTTTACGGTATTTTAAAACTAGATTAGAAGTTAGGGTACTCATGTTAAAAGTTAAAGAAATCAAGATTAGAGTTTAATTCTTGCTATAAAACGGTACATAGAAGGGTATAACTATTTGTGAGGTGTAATTAGTGAAAGTATTAACACAAATGTATACTTTGTAAAATGCCGCGGCAGCGTGATACTTAGTCAATCGCCCGCTGACCATTTTCAACGGGGTTTTGAATCCACTCATTATTCACAGTTTCAAATAGAAATTGTGTCCGTGGTTCGCCCAGTCACTAGACAAGAGGTAGACAGGGGACTCAATAACTCATGAGGGATACTCAAGGGACACAATCACTCAAGAGGTACAGTCAAAAGACACAATCACTCATACGGTACAGACAAAGGATTCAATGACTCAAAAGGTACATACAAAGAAAACAGCGGGACAAAAGGTACATTTAGACGAGGGTCTAACTCGTAAGGTACATCAAGGGATTCCATAACTTATAGGTACAGACAAGGACTAAATCCCTCATAAGGTACAGACAAGGGACACAATCGATCGACACAAGGGAGATCAGCTTGACAATTTGGTGAACTATATCAATTTCATGCAAACAAACTCGAAGACAATTTTCGAAAAGGTTCAGCAAACAGGAAATGACAGACAAGAAACATTTCTACCATTTCTCTGTCAAAATAATTATCCAATATTACATTATCTAGTCGTTCATGGCACTGAGGTGCGGTTTGCTATGCGGATATTTGCCCCTTTCTTGGTCACACCTCATTCATATTTAACGAATTACTTCCTTTTTGTTCAATACCATGGCTTCTGTAGGCGTGAGCTGGGCTTGTCACGTGACATATGGGGATATTGTCGAACAGTAATCATTTCTCCTACTCATTGATTTCTCTGTATTTTATTCATTCCATTCTCCCAAGCTAGTAAATCTCTATTTTGTCCTTCTATTTCTAATTTTCTATCTTTACTTCACTCTTCCATATATCCTTGAAATTTTAATCATTTCTTTACACTTCCGTCTCTCCTTTATTCTTGTTAACTGTTCTTTACTCTTTCCGTCTTCCCTTTACTCTTGTTAATTCCATTTTACTCTTTTCGTATCTCCTTTACTATTAACTCCTATTAATCTTTCCTTCTTTCCTTTACTATTGTCAACACTCACCTTTAATGTTACCTTCACTCCTTCGCTTCACATCTGCACCAGTACTCATCCTTGGTACGTTAGTTTGTTTCCTCAGCACTGATGATGTATCCTTTATCTCTCATTCTTTCAAAAGCTCTATCTTGATAACACTGGCTTTTGTTGTTGCTTTGTTTATGTGTTGTTTCCATGTCAACTCATCATCAAAAGTAATTCCGAAGTATGTGGGTTTTTTGTCTTCTTTCAAGAGCTCTCCATCTATCTTGATATGACCAGCTTTTTGTTTTGGTGAGAGGGTAAAGAGTGTAGTGCTGCACTTAATTTATGTTAACGCTGACGCACCATCTATTTGCCCATAAGGTTAGGGCATCCATAGGTCTTTGTATTTGTTTAGTGGCGACAGTCGCATGTTCTTCCGTGCACCAGATCACCAGCAGACATTGCCACTTTGATCCCGTGTGGTAGTTCAGCAACTATGTCATTGATGTAAACCAGGAAATGTGTGATTGACAGGACTACTCCCGGGGGACTCCATGACGCAGTAAGACTTTCTTGCTCTTGCGAACATCCAATTTTAACCTGGCTCTTCTATTATGCATATCGTTTGTTTATCTAGTAATGACTAACCCTAGATTGACTCAAATAAGACTGATTCAAATGGGACAAACTAACATGGAAACAACTAATATTAGACTGACAAATATAACACTGACCAACCTGGGACTGACTCAAATGGGACCGAATAACATGAATTAGATTAACATTAGACGTACTACTATAACACTGTCAGACATGGGATTGGCTAACATATCATTGTCAAATCTGTGATTGATTAATATAACAGTATTAATCTTGTGACTGACTAATATAACACTCTTAAACCTGGTATTGACTAATATAATAGTCATACCTGTGATTGACTAATATAACACAGTCAAACCTGGGACTGACTAATATGACATTGTCAATCATGGGACTGACTAATATAAATCTGTCAAACCTGGGACTGACTAATATAACACTGTCAAACCTGGGACAGACTAATATAATACTGTCAAACCTGGGATTGGCTAATATAATACTGTAAAATCTGGGACTGACTAATACGATACATGAAACTGTCAAACCTGGGATTGACTAATATAACACTGTCATACCTGGGACTGACTAATATAATACTGTCAAACCTGGGACAGACTAATATAACACTGTCAAACCTGGGACTGATTAATCATATTGACTAAGACGGGACTGACTACCATTGGACTGAAGAAATTGAAAATGGCAACTCTGGGACAGAGAAGCCTGTTGATTATATCTAGTAAATAGGATTTTTTTCTGCTTCATAGAATTTGTGTGAGAGTAAACACGTGTAAACTAGAACTGCAGTTTCTCAACATGGCCGTATATACATTTTCTGTTTTAAAAAGAAGTAAAAAAGGGACGGGTAGGAGTTTTTACAACACAATCAAGTTATCTTTCGTATCTGGGTGCAAATCGTTAGGGTTGGGGGGGGGGGGAGTGGGTGCGAAAACCCCATATCGCCCTAAACTATAGGCTTCATTTCTTAACCAGATTTTCCTCCCATGGTCTTCTTTGATGACAATATTTCTTATTAGGCCATCGAAAACCTCAATAAAATCATGATGATTCTCTTCAAAGCTTGTTAACTTTCACCAAGCCTAGCTGATTCTCTCCACGTATCGCTGACTTTCTCTAATGGTCGTTGACTCTTTCGAAGGCTTGTTGACACTCCAAGTCTTGTGGACACCCTCCAAGGTTTCTTGACACTCTCTAAGGCTTGTTGATTTTAAACGTTTGTTTACTTTCTCCAAGACTTGTTGATTCTCTTGACTGCTTGCTGTCTCTGTCCAATGGTTGTTGACTCTTTGCAAAATGTGTTGACTCTCTCTAATCTTATCCTATATCTTATAAAATATTGCTCTTCGTCTGCGTTCGTTCTCAAACTCTTGCAGATTAGCAGGCTATAGTCCAGGCAACGAAATGCATTCTCACGGGTTACATCTGATCTGTGATATATCTTCCCGCCGATGGCAGGAGATGGTGGTATGCTATCTCTGCTTGCCGAAAAGGAAGTAAAAGTTTCTCTTTCAGTGTTTTCTAGATGGACTGTGTTATTTCTTTTCTGAATTGGATAGATTTAAACACGGTTTAACCATTAGTTAGTTAGTTAGTTAGTTAGTTAGTTAGTTAGTTAGTTAGTTAGTTAGTTAGTTAGTTAGTTAGTTAGTTAGTTAGTTAGTTAGTTAGTTAGCTAGTTAGTTAAGTAGTTAGTTAGTTAGTTAGTTAGTTAGTTAGTTAGTTAGTTAGTTAATTAGTTAGTTAGCTAGTTAGTTAGCTAGTTAGTTAGTTAGTTAGTTAGTCGTCGGATCATCATCACTGCAAACTGGACACATCCATAGTTGCTCCGATCTCTCTTTGAGTGTATCCGCCATCACACTTCTGCTGACAGTACCGGTCCTATGCTGGTTGACCATCATTCTTCTGCGCCCTCCAAAATGTTCACCTCTAGCAACACCGCATCTCAATCCCTGATCTTTAATCCTAGCCATTGAAAAGGAATCATCATCCACATTCGTCTCACTCTCGCGTGTTATATCTCTTAAGGAGTTCAAAACGTCAGCGCGATCCATTGCCCCATCGCCCTTTGCCACAATCGCACACGATGCCAGTAGATTCGCTCTTTCATTGCCTCGAACGCCCACATGTCCCGGCACGAAAATAAATGTAACCGCCTTCAAGCTCGCATTTCTCAAGGCCTCAATCCACTGTTCGCGAACGAGACCCACTTGTACCTTCTTAATCATACTCATAGAGTCACTCAAGATGCAGACCTGCGTTACTTTCTGTGTGCGTAGCCACTCAAATGCCTTGGTCACCGCCATAGTCTCCATGGTCATACTACTCGTAGTGACCATTAGAGTCACTGAAACAACACCGTGACAGGCTTAGCGACCCGACAGTGCAGAAACTAGAACTAGTATCACCGATCGTAGGAAACAATGAAGAGTTCTCAGAAAATGTGCCAACAAAGAAGATAACATAAAAGACAAATTGAACGAACTACTCTTTGCAGACGTCCAAGTACTAATAGCGACACCAGAAGAACAATTTCACGAACATATGAACAGACTCAACACAACATGTCAAAAATTCAAAAATTGAAAAAAACGAAATGATGGTAATAGCCAAGAGCAAAGAAATATCATCGATAATAAACACCTTAAACAGGTAAATGAGTTAACTTACTTAGGAAGCATTATATCGAGTGAAGGGAAAAACAGTAAAGAGATACAAAATAGATGCAACAAAACATACCAGATCCTAGGACAGATGACACGTATTTTCAAGAACAAAAATGTAAACATAGTCACTAAAGTTGCATTATACAAGACTATTATTATTCCATCACTGTGCTACCATGACAAACCCGGACAATGACTGCAAAAGGTAAAAGAAAAATAGTGACAGCAGAAATGACGTGCCTACGACGACTACTCGGAGTGTTATTAAGAAATATAATTAGAAACGATGACATTAGACAGATAACCAAAACAATACCAATATTGGAACATATCAAAAGACTCCAAATCAAGTGGTTTTCACACATTTCCAGATTACCAATAGACAGCATGCCACAGATGGCCATGACACATAGAAATAACAGCTATAAAGTCAGAAGCAGACAGACCACGTACTAGATGGATCACAGAAATCAAAGAAGCCAAAGGAACAAGCTTACTAAAAGCACACAGGAAGGCCATCACCAGAGAACTCTTCCACCCGTGACGCTGCAAGGCAAACATGGGTCACAACGTATAGATAGATATATAGATAGACAGACAGACAGACAGGCAAGCAAACAAACAGATATATAGATAGACAGATAGACATACAGATAGATAGATAGATAGATAGACAGACAGAGAGACAGACAGATTGACAGACAGAGAGACAGACAGAGAGACAGACAGACAGAGAGACAGACAGACAGAGAGACAGACAGACAAGCAGGCAAGCAGACAAACAGATATATAGATAGACAGACAGACAGACAGATAGATAGATAGATAGATAGACAGACAGAGAGACAGACTGACAGGCAAGCAGACAAACAGATATATAGACAGACAGACAGACAGAGAGTCAGATTGACAGACAGATAGATAGATAGACAGACAGAGATACAGACAGACAGATAGATAGATAGATATCGTCGTCCTTGACCTGATACAATCACCATCAGTAGGACTTATGATTGATTGAATCTGTAATTGATGGGGCATCAAACTCCACCCTACACATTTGCTTAGTTACCTCCTAGATTATGCATGGTAGGTAACAGTATCATTATTCATTTCTTGACCCGGTAACACAGGGGAGAAATATTTTTCAAACAATTATCCGTTTATGACACCCCCTTCCCCCTCCCCAACTCTAGATGGCCTGTGCCCTTCTGAAAAATCATGATGGCTTCCTGGGAGAAATCATATGTCCCACGTAGGGAAACAGTGCTCTGTTATATCCTCACTCCACTATTCCACTGTTCTTTTCTCGACGGCACGAAGACGTCAAAGTGCCCCAGGGGTCAATTAGAGAGTCGGCAAGAGAGGATGTGGAAGGACTGCACGTCTGCGCATGTTCTAATTAAAGGACTGGAGGTTTTCTGGTATTTGCAGATTTATCAATGTCTTATTTTAGTCTGAGTCTAGATTTGTCAAAGTCTTATTTTAGTCTGTCTAGATTTGTTATTGTGAAATTATATTTATGAAATCAAAGATAGGCTCATATCCAACGTTTGTCGAGAGTGAGGAAGGGAGGGACAGATGTACAGAAGGAGGGAGAGGGACATTGGAAGAGGGAGAAATAGAAGGAGAGAGGGAGGGAAAAGAGAGATAGGTAGATGGAGATATGAAAGGAGGAAGAGAAAGAGGGTGGAAGAGAGTAAGGGTTGGAAACAGAAACAAAGAGGGAGAGAGGAGGAGGGCATGGAGAGGGGAGACATTGGAAGAGTGGAATTGAGATGGAGACACGGAAAGAGGGAGAAAGAAAAATCGGGAGTGAGAGACTGAGGAAAAAGAGTTGATGAAAGAGTAAAATAGATTGTTAAAGAAGTAGAGAGAGAGAGAGAGAGAAAGATTGGAAGGAGAGAGGGCAAGGGAAAGACTTGCAAGGGATAGTACTGCAGAGAAAGAATATTTCAATCTTTCATTTCTTGTTATTCATTCGTTGTGAATAAAATTGTTTATTATTTGATCGATGGTGATGCCATTTAATAGCAGTGACTCGATGACAATGTCCATGGTTGGTTGTGCTCATTTACATTGTCAATGCTTGGCGATGATAGAAGAGAATGTCAAAAATTAGCGGTGATTGAAAACACTGTCAACTGTCACCAACATTGTCAAAATTATTCTCCGTAAAGAGATTTTGCTGCAATGGACCTCAAAGATTTTCTGTATCTTAGGTTGGCTTGGTGGTTACACTCTGGAAGATAGTATCCTGTTCATGTCTTGATGTTGCTCTTAAACTTGCATCTAATGTCTGCATATTGCTCGCGTCAACTCCATTTCGCTTCAAGTAATGAATTAAATAATTGCAAGTTAGCGGTGACCAAATAGATTGTCAAACGTTAGTCTTGACCGGCAATAACGGTGACCAGTAACAATGTTCACAGTTAGCTGTGATCATTAGCAATGTTCACAGTTAACGGTGACCATTAGCAATGCCCAACATTTAACGGTGCCCATTAGTAATGTCCACATTTAACGGTGCCCATTAGCAATGCCCACAGTTAGCGGTGACCTGCTGGCAGATGTTCGCTTTTCCAGAAGATATTATTGTTCTGAATGTTCTTCTTCTGCAACGTTCATTCTTAAACTCTCGCGGAATCTTTATGTAACAGGACAATGGTCCTACTAGATTTCATTCTTAAAATCTCGCGGAATCTCTATGTAGCAGGACAATGGTCCTATTAGATTTCATTCTGAAACTCCCGCTAGATCTCTCCTGTATCAGGACAATGGTCCTACTAGACAGCATGGCGTAGTCTATAGAATACAAATGCGTTGTATCATCGTTTTATTTGTTCCAATAGCCCGACAGATCAGTCTTTGGTGGATTGTTGTGAGATGATAAGGAGTACAAGCGGCACTCAATTGCTATGCTGCTAGATGCGGCCAGCAAGAGCAGTCTAAACAGCAAAGACTTTTACCTATATTCACAAACATGGATATCAGGACATCGGGGATATCAGGACATCAGACATATCAGGACATCAGACATATCAGGACATCAGACATATCAGGACATCAGACATATCAGGACATCAGGGATATCAGGACATCAGGGATATCAGGACATCAGGTATATCCGGACATCAGACATATCAGGACATCAGACATATCAAGACATCAGACATATCAGGACATCAGACATATCAGGACATCAGGGATATCAGGACATCAGGGATATCAGGACATCAGGGATATCAGGACATCAGACATATCAGGATATCAGGGATATCAGGACATCAGGGATATTCGGACATCAGGGATATCAGGACATCAGGGATATCAGGACATCAGCGATATCAGAACATCAGACATATCAGGATATCAAGGACATCACGGATATCAGGACATCAGGGATATCAGGACATCAGGGTTATCAGGACATCAGACATATCAGGATATTAGGGATATCAGGACATCAGGCATATCAGGATATTAGGGATATCAGGACATCAGACATATCAGGATTTCATGGATATCAGGACATTAGGGATATTAGGACATCAGGGATATCAGGACATCAGGGAATTCAGGACATCAGACATATCAGGACATCAGCCATATCAGGGACATCAGGGATATCAGGACATCAGACATATTAGGACATCAGGGATATCAGGACATCAGACATATCAGGATTTCATGGATATCAGGACATACGGGATATTAGGACATTCAGGGATATCAGGACTCAGACATATCAGGACATCAGACATATCAGGACATCAGACATATCAGGACATCAGGGATATCAGGACATCAGATATATCAGGACATCAGGGATATCAGGACATCATGGATATCAGGACATCAGGGATATCAGGACATCAGGGATATCAGGACATCAGGAATATCATAGATCTCTCCTACTTGCCTTGCAACACGGGATATAAGGGGTCTCTCCTCCGTTCCTTGCAACAAGGGGCATCATGGATCTCTCCTACTTGCCTTACAACATGGGATAAAAGGGTTATCTCTTCCCTTCCTTTCAGCCTGTATAACGTCCTGTTCCATCTATCTATGTTCCTTCAGTGCCGAACACGGTACATAGGACATAAACCAGAGATCTCCAGTTCGAGCGATGTGATGCGGCTGTGTGTAATTCTTGAATGTTGTTGAGACCTATGCAGCTCTACCCTCTTTGATGGTTATTCTATGAAGAGTTTATCTTGGTCTTCCTCTTCTTCTTTTGTCATCTTCCTTTCTTGTGCTATCTGATACCGATTTCAATTCGTGTAGTGGCAATCTGTTCCCATCCTGTTCTCATAATTGCCTGAATGCCTGTATCATGTTTATCTCGTGTACAAAGCTGTAGATACTTGTTCAATAAGCAGGGAATTGGTTTACCTAAAAGAAAAACAAAATTAGTCATTTCCCCGTTTTTGTTTTTGTAAATTTCCTTATTGATGACAATTGTGGTGCCCCTAGAGGGGGAGGGTCGTGTATTATTGGCAACATTTCTAGCACTGAAAGTCATGTTCTGATGTGCTATTAGGGGCGGGGGTCAGTGCCGGATTTAGACTTGATAGGGCCATAAGCTAATTGAGATTTGGGACCATAAGCTATGTGAGATATGGGACCATAAGCTATGTGAGATATGGGGCCCTAAGCTATGTGAGATATGGGACCATAAGCTATGTGAGATATGGGGCCCTTTAACAATTATGAATATATAGATAGTAAGTAAAAAAATCGGGGGGGGGGGCCAACAAATTGGGGGCCCTAAGATATAATTTGTTTAGCTTATAGGTAAATCCGGAACTGGCGGTGGTTGAACTCCCCAAATTTCTTCTCGCCTTTATCCTTAGACTTGCCAGTTTGCGCATATTTTTGCCAAGAATTGTGAATATATAATCTCCCGCTCAAGACGGACATGTAATTCGTTAAATTGCACAGCAGCGACACAACGAATTTCCATTCTCTGGACTACATCTTACTGATATTCTAGTAGGACCATTGTCCTGTTACAAGAGATATCCAGCGGGAGTCTGAGAATGACCGCTGAAGAAGAAGAATATTAAATTAAAAAATACATAGAAATCAAAATGTTCACCAAACAGAAAGAAAAATGAGAGATTGATGATCTGGTTCAGTCAAGATATTTAATTATATCATTTTTTACTGGTAGACAGGAAATAAACCAGAGGAAGCTAAATAATAAAGGTCTTACAGTAACAAGACCGAAAAGCAATTATGTGCGAGACGAACGCCCTAAAAATGTACAGAAACAAACACAGAATAAATGTCTTACAGTAATAAAGTTGATGTCAACCAATTATACTGAGCCGGTTTTATAGGAACATCCTTGCAATTCAAAGGGTTATGTTTGTAGACTCGATTAGGGTTACATAAATATCCCCGGTCAATCAAACACGTCTGGTAGGAAGAAAAAAACTGGGCGATAAAGCTTACTTTAGAACGGTCTCGTGAGATGTTGGCCATCTATTCTTCTGCAAGTCTGAAGATAAGAGTTCGGATACATCTCGTTTGTTACCACATACAAGCGGGACTACATGTCGGGACTACCAACAAAATAAGGGATGGCGATGAGAAAACACGATGAGTTGTGCGTTTTAAAAATTAAGCGGGCTGTATCGATTTCTTAATCTAACCGATTATTCCAGATTTGTTCCAATGTGGTAATTGTAGTGTCTGCGATGACTAAAATAAGACGCCATGTTTTGTTTGTTAAATTGGTGTGAGCAATAATTTGCGTATGCGTGTGAGAGTTTATCTGGTAATCGTTAACATCCACTTCCGTCTGTAAGAACATTTGCAGCGACATCCCATAAAAATCAATGTGCATCACTGTTGAACATATTTCCTACGTTCAGATCTTTTTGGACATATGACCCGCGTTCAGATCCCTGTTGGGCATATGGATTACGTTCAGATCTCTGTTGGACATATGGCACACATTCAGATCTCTGTTGGACATACGGACCACGCTCAGTTTCTTATTGGCATATGGTCCACGTTCAGATCCTTTTGGATATTGGCCTTTGTTCAGATCTCTTTGAACATATGGCCATCGTTCAGATCCCGTTTAACAATATGGCACACGTTCAGATCCCTGTTGGACATATGGCCCACGTTCAGATCCATGTTTGAAATATGGTCCACGTTCAGATCCATGTGTCTACGGGATGGTACAATCAGATACTTACTTTCCGCATTGTCATCCTACGGCAAGCATTTCATCTGATGATGCTATGCTCTTTACTGCATGTTCCGGACCCCGGCAACACTTCATTAGATCAGGATCAAGATGATAAGATATTTAAACAAAATTATGAAAATGCTGAAAGTAATAATCGATTCAATTTTTTCATTGTCCTGTCTATAATTAATTTAGTTTTTCTGTCTCAAGTAATACATTTTCCTGTGAATTTCTATTACTAGTTTCTTGTTTCAATTTTTGGTAAATTTATTGGGAGTTTCATGTTTGATTTTCTGTCGTATTATTGTAATTGTAATTTTCGTGTTTTGATATCATTGAATTCATTGTAAGTTTTGTGTTGAGATTTTATTCTTTGATATTGCAATATTCGTGTGTTATTTCACTTAATTGTTTACAAGTCTTCTTTATATACATATGTTAGGCCTCTACCAAGGCATTGAGCCCTCAGTTACTTTGCTGGTTGCACCACGTCATATGAATTATAAGTATTTAGTTCGGATTTCTGTGGCGGATCTGTGTTGTGGCAGTACATAGCCACTTTATAGATCCTTTTATATTTATATATATATATAAATTATACGCCACGAAAATTTAAAAAATCTGCTGAACATGCGGTGGAACAAAGTCACCATCATTTTTCTGGGTCACAGATACTAAACTTGGACTCTAGCTCAAGGTTGAAAACTTCGTGCAACACCATAAATGAGTTATAATAATAATAATAATAATAACAACAACAACAACAACAACAATAATAATATTAATAATAATAACAATAATAATAATAATAATAATAATAATAATAATAATAATAATAATAATAACAATAATAATAATAATAATGACAGGGCTAGTAATCATGAAAACACAGAAACAATGTGGCAAAACTGTATATATGTAAGTACAATCATTGGTTACACAAGATAACAGGATAAACAATCATTACTTGAAACTCTCCAGTCTGTAACAACTAACAGATCTACAAAGATTGCTGATTGAACTATGTAAAATACGGTATTTATGTAGTAGGTACCATGTGACTGTGAAATGCCAGAACATGAGAGAGTAGATAAGGGGATTACTACCGACGACCAACCAGATGTGCCAATCATCATCAGATAAAGGGGGAAAAACACATGACAAAATTATTTAGAAAGACACAAATACCACTAAAAGATGACTAGATAACAACGAACATGTCAGAATGTGTTGAAATTCTACACTTGATAACAGGACACAACCGATTCCGCAGTCACATGTTTATGTAATTCAGGATTTTCAAGACAGTCATGTGTACAGTCACCACAGACTGCAGAACATAGTCCTGTGTACAGTCACCACAGACTGCAGAACATAGTCCTGTGTACAGTCACCACAGACTGCAGAACATAGCCATGTGTACATGTGTACACGTTTACAGTCACCACAGACTGCAGACAACAGTCATGTGTACAGCAACCACAGACTGCAGAACATAGCCATGTGTACATGTGTATAGTCACGACAGACTGCAGAACATAGCCATGTGTACATGTGTATAGTCACGACAGACTGCAGAACATAGTCATGTATACATGTGTACAGTCACGACAGACTGCAGAACATAGCCATGTATACATGTGTACAGTCACGACAGACTACAGAACATAGCCATGTGTACATGTGTACAGTCACGACAGACTACAGAACATATACTTCAAGTATAATTTTGAGTGTGAGATGATGAAACAAACATAGAAACAACAATGATATGAACCACTGTATGAGTCACTGTATGGACCACTGTATGAGCCACTGTATGGACCACTGTATGAGTCACTGTATGGACCACTGTATGAGCCACTGTATGGACCACTGTATGAGCCACTGTATGGACCACTGTATGAGTCACTGTATGGACCACTGTATAAGCCACTGTATGGACCACTGTATGAGTCACTGTATGGACCACTGTATGAGCCACTGTATGGACCACTGTATGAGCCACTGTATGGACCACTGTATGAGTCACTGTATGGATCACTGTATGAGCCACTGTATGGACCACTGTATGAGTCACTGTATGGACCACTGTATGAGCCACTGTATGGACCATTGTGTGAGCCACTGTATGGACCACTGTATGAGCCACTGTATGGACCACTGTATGAGCCACTGTATGGACCACTGTATGAGCCACTGTATGGACCACTGTATGAGCCACTGTATGGACCTCTGTATGAGCCACTGTATGGACCACTGTATGAGCCACTGTATGAACTACAAAAAACGGTTAAATTTATTGAGGAGACAAAATTACAGATAAAGACATATTTGAGGCACAAAATTACAGATATAGACATATTTGAGGCACAAAATTACAGATATAGACATATTTGAGGCACAAAATTACAGATATAGACATATTTTAAGCGAAGGAAAGAAGAAGAATAAAGACAGATAAAACATGTTGGCTTCTTTTAACTGATTCATATTTATATCTAAAAAATCAGTTTTAGAAAGCTTAATTGTAATTTTTTTCTCGATAAAATTTTTCAATTTTTATTTGCTTTCCGGAGACAACCTAAAAACGTGGTTCCTATAGACCCAACACAATCTCTGTCTACTTGATGATTCGACAACTTCTACAGTAAATAATGATTGAAGAGACCTGGGATGGAACCACCAATTAGCACCAACCACAAAACCACAATTCACATAAAAAGATTTCTTTATTAAAATCGTGAAACTTTTTTGTTATTTAAGATGAAATATTCCAGTCACATCGTGTCTCCTGGTAACGAGTACCCATTTATTCACCCAGCGTCCCAGTTATGTACAGAGCAACAACCTCTTCAATTTCCTTGGCTACTCTCAATGACACAGATGAGAACAAGGATTAACGACTTTCACCATTTGGGAGAGACCCCTGCTACGATCTGGGTTAAACCTGTCATTCCTCATTTCTACAGGTCGTTAATACAAGTCCTACTCCGAAATATTCCTGTTGAGATCTAAAAACAGTGTCACATATCTTGATTGAATCTACTGTTTCCGTGATTTTCATTTGCTGGTTACTTATACTACACAAAAAGTGACCAATGACCAGCAGCATTAATCTCGATGCGTTTACGTTGTTTATGATAAGCGCGCAGGAATATTTAAAAAAGGGTTTCGTCGGTAGGTAATATTCTAAACTTAGGCTGAAGCTGCTCAACGAACATACACAGCAATAAATCTCCAGGCTCATTTTCATTTCTCAAATACAGCACTGACCACACACGTGGATAGTTCTCAAAAACAGCACTGACCACACACGTGGATAGTTCTCAAATACAGCACTGACCACACACATTGATTTTTGTCAAATACAGCACTAACCACACACTTGGATTTTTCTCCAATACAGCACTAACCACACACTTGGATTTTTCTCAAATACAGCACTAACCACACACTTGGATTTTTCTCCACTACAGCACTGACCACACACTTGGATTTTTCTCCAATACAGCACTGACCACACACTTGGATTTTTCTCCAATACAGCACTGACCACACACTTGGATTTTTCTCCAATACAGCACTGACCACACACATCTACTTGAATCTCTTCCCGAAGGTGGATTGTTACTTACTCGGAAGTGGAGGGGGGGGTGTGTCCATACAATACGTCAACACATATTTTTTAAGGGGGTGGGAGGAAAGATAAAAAGGGGAGGGGTTGTAGTCTAGAAATTTTGACGGTTATTGACAAGAGTGAGGGTGGAATTTATGAATGATATGCATACAAGCAGAATTTAACACAAATGATAAATGATCTTAAAATAATCAAGGATACATTGGGAAAAAAGTGTGTCTTTACAGGGAAACAACTCTTAAAACTGTCGGCACAAAAAAAGGATCAAAATATTTGGGTACAAGCTTTGTTGTTAAAAAAAAAAATAAAAAAACGTTGCGATATAGTGTTTAGGAACCAGAAACATTTCAGATTGGCCTGCACAGATCTATGTTTTTCAATTAACCATTGTTTCTTCCCGATCACTCCACACAGATCAGTCTAATTCTAAATGTGAGGTTACGGAAATTCGTGACAAGTACCTGGCTTTGTTCTTCATCTTTCTTTTTTTCCTTCTACATTCGTTACCAAACACATGCACATTAGTACACAGCGTGTGTTTTATTTTTTTCTAATTGAAAGAGCGGTGTTTGATGGAGGACCTAGGAAATAATTGCTAGCAGCGTCCTCTGTAAATACTCCTTCTCAAAAGTCAGCCATTGGCAGGATTATACAGATCGAAGAAATACGATAAGCAAATGAACTACAATTGATTTGCATGTCGTGCTGTGATGTCAGTTTCTAATGAAGAATCAAGATTTATATGTAAAAATTTACAATAACTATCCAAACTAACAGTTTCATATATTTGACGGGTCTTTCATATATAATTATAATTCATTAGTGGTAGGGTATATGTGAACAACAATGTGTCCGACAGCCATCAGTATAATTACGTACCCAGCTGATATACTAGAGGTAGGTGTCCCCTGTCTAACCAAACTTGTGAAATTTGGTGTCCCCTGTCTAACCAAACATGTGAAATTTGATGTCCCCTGTCTAACCAAACTTGTGAAAGTTGGTGTCCCCTGTCTAACCAAACTTGTGAAATTTGGTGTCCCCTGTCTAACCAAACTTGTGAAATTTGGTGTCCCCTGTCTAACCAAACTTGTGAAATTTGGTGTCCCCTGTCTAAGAAAACATGTGAAATTTGGTGTCCCCTGTCTAACCATACTTGTGAAATTTGGTGTCCCCTGTCTAACCAAACTTATGAAATTTGGTGTCCCCTGTCTAACCATACTTGTGAAATTTGGTGTCATCTGTCTAACTAAACTTGTGAAATTTGGTGTCCCCTGTCTAACCAAATTTGTGAAATTTGGTGTCCCCTGTCTAACCAAACTTGTGAAATTTGGTGTCCCCTGTCTAACCAAACTTGTGATTTTTGGTGTCACCTGTCTAACCAAACTTGTGAAATGTGGTGTCCCCTGTCTAACGAGACTTGTGAAATTTGGTGTCCCCTGTCTAACTAAACTTGTGAAATTTGGTGTTCCCTGTCTAACCAAACTTGTGAAATTTGGTGTCCCCTGTCTAACCAAACTTGTGAACTTTGGTGTCCCCTGTCTAACCAAACATGTGAAATTTGGTGTCCCCTGTCTAACCAAACATGTGAAATTTGGTGTCCCCTGTCTAACCAAACATGTGAAATTTATTCCTATATTACAACCAACATTTTTTTCTGGTCGCCGACATTTTCTTATGACAGACAATTTGTGACTGTCTGTTGTTGTACGTAAAAATTATTCTAATACGTCAAGAGTTAACAGAGATCGGTCGTGAAGCCATATATCTCATGGTTATGCCAAGAGACACATATATCACAGCCACACTGTAAACCAGCACACGACAGATTGCTTTATCAGGAATATATCCTGCTAATCTGATGGAGTTTGAGAAGGAATATAGAAGAATACACTTTGATTACAAATTAAACTCTGTAAATCGACATTTGTCGACTTATGAAAGTTGTACAAAGTCACGTGTGACACATCCCATAAACCATTCAGGAAACATCCAGGTCGAACCAATCACGTTATCCGTAAACAACGAATCTTACATCGTCACCATTCTCCAATATAAGACCTGCTGGCTCATTAGAAAGCAACATTCCAAGTCGAGTCATTTGACTTTTCCCCTGATTTTCATTGATCACTCTATGTATACTTTATGTCCACAGTAAAGGAAAATCGCAGGACAGATAAATGAGTCACTTGAGAAGGTTACTTTCCAAAACGTGGACCAGGTCTTATATTATTGATTTGTCACGCTAAATAAATTAAATTTGCTATGTTTATCCCCCGCAAGCGGAATTTGGGAAAGTGTTGATTATCCGATCATTTTCTTCCTCCAATTCTCGATAATTGTGGCCCGTCATATTTCAAGACCGCCGGTCAATATTTATATAAACCAGATCGGATTAAATTTTCCTATTTATAGCCGATAAATAAATTCTGAACCTGTAACTAAATTCAGTTTCTGGGTTCTATATTTTCTTGCAGGATTGGACGATCATTTCTGGTACGGACAAGAAAGTTCAATTTGTGGGAAAATGTCGGGAAAAACTTTACCGCAATGTTTTATGTGAAATATCTTAGTTGTGTTACTTTTTTTTAAGAATATTTATCAATTGTTTGTCTGGCAGCGAGTTTTGTGTTCACAATATTTGTCACAATCAATTTCTTAAGTGGTAATGGTTCTAGTGTGTGCAATTTGCATACACAAAATCGGGTTTACCGTTTATCTCGGATTGGGCTAGACATGCAACCTTACAGTTAGGGGCACGTTGTACTAGACACATGACCTTACACCTAGGGAAACTTCACACTAGATACATGACCATATATTCTGGGACACTTCACACTAGATCAGTGCTATTCTACTATATTTACTCGGGGGCCAAAATGTAGAAAATGGGGATCATCAAGGGCCAGATTTATAAAAAATCAATTGAATGATTTTATACAATTAGGTTTTTCATAACTTTATTTCACTGTTTTAACAATGATCCTCGGGCCGCTTGCTAGGTCTCCGCGGGCCGGATTTGGCCCGCGGGCCGCCAAATGAATAGCCCTGCACTAGATACATGACCTTATATTCTGCGCCACTTCACGCTAGGCACATGCCCTTACATGAGGTAGCACTTGGCAATATACACATGATCGCATGCGCTGTGTATGTTTAGGGTTCGAGAGGGGAGCAAAGAATAGCAGCACTGTTTAACTTCCATGCTTGATGTAAGAGGCGACTAAGGTGGTTGTGGGTGTGTAATTTGCTGCCCCATCCTGTATAAGTTCAAAATGACCCAAAGCCATGCTGAAGTCAGATGTATCAGGATGAAAGGCACACACAGCGCAGCACTGCTGTAAACCATGACCCAGCTTATTCCGTTCTCTGGACTACATCCTGCTAATCTGCAGGAGTTTGAGAACTAACGTACAAGAAAATTAAGAAGATGATCACATCTTCTTAAATGGGGGGGGGGGGTGGGGCGGGGTTGGGGTGGCAATTCACAATGTGTTTTATGAATGGCTTCAATGGTAGACTTAAAATATTTTCTTATGTATATGACGTTTTACTTATGCAAATGACGTTTGACTTATGCATAGAACGTTTGGCGTATGCAAATGACGTTTGACATGCATATGACGTTTGATGTATACTTATGACGTTTAATTTATGCATATGAAGTTTGACTGTGACACAGACTCTATTCCCCTTGAATAGATTATCAAATTCTTGCTGAAAGTTGGTGTTATCAGGGGATACAAGAAAGCTCTGGAGAGAATCTGTAAACAAAAGACAAGAGTTACATAGCTCGCAAGTCCTGGTGATTCAAACATTCAAACAAAATAAACATTCTTCCTGTCGTGCACATTTTGTCTGATAACTAACTATTAGTCGAAACGCTTATTAAGTCTGTATGCATGCCATCTAAAATTGCATTCATTTCTTTTGTAATGCTTCGCCCCAAGGAAATACACTCATCTCTGATTTAGTATCAAAACCGATAATCTTCAGCCACTTCCGATGTGGTAAATGCATCTTTATCCTGGCTCATTTCTCATTAATCATCACAATATCAGTTCTCATTTCTTGATTTCAAACCTCAATTCTCAGTCGATATAAAGTGTGCTGAAAGAACGTCATAATCACGTTTGAGGAAATTGAACGTCGGAAATCAAAGCCACGTTTGAGTAGTGTCCCTTAAGGCGGAATTTATGAATACTGTGTTCAGAAATCGTCAACTCCATTTTCAAGCAATTTTCTAGATCTTTTAGATTTGTGACGCTCAAAGTATGTCTACTTTTTTGGGTACAATAATGATCCAAAAATGCTATCTGAATTTTCTATTGAACTAAACACGTATTTTTGGTGTTTCTACTCAGATACTATAACAGACAATGAAGACTGACTTGTTTGTATAGAAGTCTGTGTCTGGTAGAGAAGAATAATCGACTGAATTGAGTTAACTTTTTTGCCCTCGTGGTCTCCTCGAGTCGAGACGTTTATGTCAAATACGAGACTTCTTATTTTGATCTGGTTAAGACAAGGTATGAAAGCTGAATAGACCAAGGGTTCCCAGAATGTAAGCCGTATGTCCTCCCAATTTGCTATAGAAATGTGTATGGGGAAAGACAAGGCTAAAACGAATGACGATTGCCAAACAGGGGGGGGGGTATTAATGGATTCGTTTAATGGATTCGTTTAATGGATTCGTACAAATAAATTAATTATTAGAACTAAAATATGAAAAGCTAAAGCAAACTGTATCAATGCACAACGTGATTCCACTAACAACAACATGTCTCATGGTGATTCCAGTAATTATAACATGTTGCAGGGTGATTCCATTAACAACAACATGTCGAAGGGTGATTTCAGTAATTACAACATGTCGCAGGGTGATTCCATTAAAAAACATGTCGCAGGGTAAATCCATTAACAAATAACATTTCGCAGGGTGATTCCATTAACAATAACATGTCCCAGGGTTATTCCATTAACAATAACATTTCCAGGGTGATTCCATTAACAATAACATGTCGTAGAGTGGTCAACAAGTGTATCTCCAACATGGTCAACAAGTGTATCTCCAATATGGTCTTCAAATTGTTGTGTAAATAGTGTGAATGAAAATAACACACAGACATACATACTCACAAACACATATATCTCGCACGTGCGACATCCAAGGCCTGGACTTCTAGTACATTGTGCAAATAACTGAACTTCTTTTACATGGATACCAAAAACTGGACTACTGTCTTCTATCCATGCATGTCGTAGAAAGCAACTAAGATATTTTGTGGCTGATAATATTTCACATCCGAAAAAATCAGGAAGGTTACTGCATGTCTTGTATCCGTTTGTTACGTTTGTGTTCTGTTGGATGGTCCCCAAGAGATGCAGGCCAGAAGGCTTTTTAAATTTGTATAACTAACCAAATTGATAGAGGATATCTGACAAGGTGGAAAGTGCCGCAGTAACAAATTGTCAGAGGATATCCGACAAGGTGCAGAGTGCCGCAGTAACAAATTGTCAGATGATATCCGACAAGGTGGAAAGTGCCGCAGTAACAAATTGTCAGATGATATCCGACAAGGTGGAAAGTGCCGCAGTAACAAATTGTCAGAGGATATCCGACAAGTTGGAAAGTGCCGCAGTAACAAAACTAAGAAGCGATAACTATGATAATGTAACATTATTACTTGTAACTAATATAACAACTATGATCATGTAACATTGTTACTGGTAACTAATATAGTTAACAAATAGTAACACTAACGTCATTAATAACATATACTAAGCGAAAGTAGATAATTTTCCTTATGTTGTCGATCTCCAAGGTGGGTTTTTGTGATAGACCATTAGGCAGTTTTGGTAGTAGACTCCATTGTGGCTATCGTGGTAGATTCCTAGGTTAGCTATTGTGGTGGACTCCTATGTGTTCGAACGTTAAATTTTACATCACTACGGATGCGTATACAAATCTGATAGAAGAACGATGAACTAGATGGTACAGGGGTATAGGCTACGCTCCTGGCAGGACATGGTGATCATGGTATACAGGAATCCCTATATATGACTATATATATATATACTCTTGTGTTTGCGGATGTACGTGCTACAGGAAGACAGAACATATATGTATCTGTCCAGATTGTTATAGATTCAGTCAAACAGAAACTCGCGTATGAACATTTGTGGAGATTGGGACACGAGTATATCGACTGACAGACTGGATTGCATGGTCGATTCGAGAACTGGATGTTAGGCCTTGTATGGTCACTTATGACAAGCGTGAGTCGGCGATCGTGCGTGTTTGTCGTAGGGTGAGAGGTTATTACCAGAAGTGGACAGTTCATGATGAGTGATTATTCATCATGACTAGAACGCAATGTTTGCTCATGCGCAGTCCGCTCTGATGGTATCTCATCTACAAGTAGAAAGATGGGCGCAGTTAGTCTTGTCGTGACCTTTACTATAACATTCTGAGAGCTAACCCATATTACGTCACTACGTTAGGCCAATCTGACTATTTCTGAGCTTTTCATTGGCTGACGAAGCAAAGTATAATTAAATGATCATTGAAAACCATGACAATAGCGTGAGTGACCTAACGTAGTAACGCTGCACTCAGGCATGTATAATGCTAATTTTGTAGATATATGAAAGTTATAATTAGAAGATCAAGTGAAGATGTTGCTGAGAAATACAACTACGTAGAAGAGGTTACGGATCTTATTTCTGTTCACTATATAGAAATTGTGGGCAATAGATCTTGTGTACATTTTGATAAATTAGATATTTCCACATGTGTATTTCACACACATAAGGTTTCAACTCCTAGTGGCATGTAATGATTCAGAGAAAGCCATCTACTCGGAGGGGGTAAAACATGATGTGTGATTTCCACAAGAGGAAAGATCCACAATATATACTGTTAAAAAAAAAAGAAACACAAGTTCTATGGAGCTACATTTATAAAAATTATTCGCTGATTGGACATCATTGAATCTATCGACTGTGTCCATCTAGTCATTAACTTCTCGTGGTTACCTGAATTGAACTCACCTCGTGATTCGTGAGGTCATGAAAGAAATCACGGTCAAATAACATTTTTGGTAATAACTCGTGACAGGTTCATGAGAATCCCATGAAACTTAATGAATACAAAACTTCTATTACCATTCTATTGAATGCCTATAAAAGATTGGCGGTCCTAGAATAAATTCAGTTGTATATTTAATACGCAAGTATGGTTCATCTCACTACAGAACAATGATACGTCGTCACTAGACTGTTACAGGATGAACAACCATAAAGTGTAGTGACAAGACAATTTATTGTGGTTTGAAGCACCATTAGTCGCATTTGGGTGCGATTTAAACAAACTGGCTCAGTGGCAGACCAGCAACGCAGTGGAAGACCCAGAGTCACAACTCCTGCCGAAGACCGCTTCATGCGGCTGTCACCTCAGGAATCGATTCGCATATGTATCCTCCATAGTGCAGTCAACGCCAGAAGCTCGTCAAATTTCAGATCAAACGGTCAGAAACCGGCTGCACGACTCTGGTATTTGGGCTAGAATACCATAAAGAGGTCCTGTTCTTAAAGACAGGCATCGCCAGAACCGAATGCAGTTAGCAAACCACTATCGTTAATGAACCGTTGAGAATGACTGGAGACAGGTTTGGTTTAGTGATGAATCATTTTTGTGCTCCAGCGACAAGAAGAGGGAGAAGAGTTTACCGCAGAGTCTGTGAGCGCTACGTCCAGAGCAGCGTTGATGAAGCTCCTCCTCATGGTGATGGAGGTGTACTGATGTGAGGGATTGGGGGAGGGGGAATCAAGTTCATAGAAAAAGTAACCTGGCGCATTTTGAAGGACGCCTGAATGCCGAATAATATGTCGCTGAAATTTTTCGTCTTCGCTTTCTTCCGAGTATCATCACATACTGCCAGGAGCGAAACACACATCTCTGGTCCAATTAGCTCATAATTCTTCTGTCAGATCGGTTGACCCATGCACAATAAGGAGACATCTAATATTCTCCATCAAATAGGATTCTGCCAGTAAAATACAACGTTACACTGTCTACTGACCTGCATCTCTTCTCTTTGTCAAACATGGCAATCATTTGATAGCAGACACAAATCAAGAAATTGAGACAGTATGACACAATTTATTTTTACACAACAACAAGTTATAAGCACATCCCCCAAATTTCCTCAATCGCGCCTTGCGACAAGTCTGGAAAGTAGACAGTGGTCCTATTGTTTGCTCCCTGAACTAAAAGTCCAGACTCTTGTTACGTC
The DNA here is from genome assembly GCA_034231615.1 of Meghimatium bilineatum. Classification (NCBI taxonomy): domain Eukaryota; kingdom Metazoa; phylum Mollusca; class Gastropoda; order Stylommatophora; family Philomycidae; genus Meghimatium; species Meghimatium bilineatum. The sequence goes on from CM067304.1 coordinate 4,522,660, forward strand.
ACGGGAGAATTGATAGATGTTATTGTAGAAGTAAATAGTGCACACATCTCCTAAACCTTACAATAGGAATGCTACAAACTCGTAAACCTTACAATAGGAATACTACGAACTCGTAAACCTTACAATAGGAATGCTACAAACTCGTAAACCTTACAATATGAATGCTACAAACTCGTAAACCTTACAATAGGAATGCTACAAACTCGTAAACCTTACAATAGGAATGCTACAAACTCGTAAACCTTACAATAGGAATGATAGAAACTCGTAAACCTTACAATAGGAATGCTACAAACTATTACTATGTTATTTATCGTTAACCAATAAATTGTTAACAAAATGTTGCTCATTTTGCACAAATCTTGTTCCATTAAACGAACATTAATTAACATTGTCAGTCTAAATCTGGAACATTTATTAAACTGGCCAGCAATAGAACAATTTATACTCATTTTGACGGATATTTTCTGTGTGAATTAGCAGAGTATTTTCTGAGCAAACATTGTTTAATATTGTCAAAACACAGATAATTAATTCTGAACTAATTAATTTCTGAACATTTTCATATAAAACTATTTATAGACAGACCGCAGCGGAGGTCCAAGACAACAAGGTCCTGGTGACACATTGGGAATCATCCTTATAAAATGACGATATTTAAATTTTCATTAATTTTCATTGACTTTCTATACAAAGTGACGAATGCAAATCATAGAAAAGTCAAATAGCATCACTTCTGAAGGATGATTTTCGATGTCCACATGACTTTATTGACCAGGGACTAGCTACAACAGACACTGATAATTACTAATATACAATGGTCTGCAAAAGAGCACAAATATTTATTGTGCATTCACGGTACACAATATATTTAAAGAAAACATGTCTATAGGTGTAGAACCCAGGTATTTTGGCGGTGTGGAATGATTCTGTCTCTAACCAACCCACATTTACTGACAATAATCCACCCCCCCCCCACCAATTCCCCACTCCCTCCTCAACCTTTTTTGTTTACGGTAAAACACATTTCCGTTGTGACGCCCCTGCTGATTCCTTCCTCTTGGGTGCTCTCGAACAGAGCTGAGGTTCTGTATGCCCCCACCGAATTTGGAATCTGATACGGGTCCTTGTCTGAAAAGGTGTTTACCGGAAATTCATGGTTTGAAAAATATGCATATAAGGCTCACGACAAGAAAATACTATTAAAAGGTGCACGACAAAACAAAACTAATGTGGGGTCCACGACAAAACACACCTATTATATGGTCCACGACAAAACACAACTATTACAGTGTCCACGACAACCTTATCTATCTATTGTACCTATCAACCGTATCTATTTATCTATTGTACCTATCAACCGTATCTATTTATCTATTGTACCTATCAACCGTATCTATTTATCTATTGTACCTATTGATCTTATCTATTTATCTATTGTACCTATTGATCTTATATATCACATTCTATAAGTGAATATCTTATGTGAGTGGATATCTTATGTGAGTGGATATCTTATGTGAGTGGATATCTTATGTGAGTGGATATCTTATGTGAGTGGATATCTTATGTGAGTGGATATCTTATGTGAGTGGATATCTTATGTGAGTGGATATCTTATGTGAGTGGATATCTTATGTGAGTGGATATCTTATGTGAGTGGATATCTTATGTGAGTGGATATCTTATGTGAGTGGATATCTTATGTGAGTGGATATCTTATGTGAGTGGATATCTTATGTGAGTGGATATCTTATGTGAGTGGATATCTTATGTGAGTGGATATCTTATGTGAGTGGATATCTTATGTGAGTGGATATCTTATGTGAGTGGATATCTTATGTGAGTGGATATCTTAATATACTTGGGAATGTCACGGTAAGGGATGGAATATCTCCGTATCATCATCGTCATCATCAGGTGCCATGCTTGCTGGCGTAGGCGGTCATGGCTCTCCATAGCTCTGTCCACAGTATTATGTATCACAGTAGTTGTTGTTTCCTTGCCGTGCCAGGTTGTCAAACTGTCTAATATTTTCTCACGTTGTCGCCCTCTGTCTCTGTTGCCTTTAATTGTGCCTTGTGTGACTATGTTCTCAAACCTTACTGTCTCATGAAGTAGCCACACACAAAAAGAAGATTGCCTTATTCTTATATTGTTGATTAAGGTCCTTTTCGCATTTGACTCTTTCAACACCTCTACATTAGTTTTTCTGGCAGTCCATGGTATTCTCAACATTCTTCTGTAGAACCAAATCTCTATTGCCTCTAATCTTCCACTATTCAGTTTGTTTATTGTCCAAGACTCGCAACCATATGTTGATATATGAGTTATATAGCACTGCAGAACTCTCTTATATCAAATCTCAGTATACAGCAGGGAATATATTATTATAAAAGTGAATATCTTATGTGAGGGAATATCTCATTAAATGAGAGAATTATCAATATATGAGAGAATGTCTCATTATATGAGGGAATGTCTCATTATATGAGAGAATGTATCAGTATATGAGAGAATGTCTCATTATAAGAGAGAATGTCTCATTATATGAGAGAATGTATCAATATATGACGAAATGTCTCATTGTACGAGTCAATATCTTATGCGAGGGAATATCTCAGTATGCCAGAGAATTTATCATTATACTGGAATATGTCTCAATAAAATGGGGAGGGGATTAAGGTAAATGTCGTTATGTGAGAGAGAGAATGTATTATTTGTGTAAATCTTGAATGAGCTGCTAAAACCCCGTTATTTCGACGATATATTTACTTGAGATAGAGTTTAGACAGATTGTTCTTGGCTGTAATTCATAAGAAGCTGAATGAAGCATCAACAATCTGAGGCTATTTAAGTTCAAGAATCTGTCACATCACATCTGAGATAATATTTAACACTCTCAAATCTATTTTTCTCCACAGCCGTCCCACCATGAAGTGGAGCTAAACAATGCTTGATTTATGTAAGATGGAGTGGTGTTTCTAGAAGAAAAACGTGTACCTTTATACCTGTTAACAGGTAGATTTTCGGTACCAGATTTTGGCGCCATGTTGTCTTTTATGTATAGCGAGGTCATCGAGAACAAATTCTAAAATATTCCTGAATTTGGGACGATGAGATGAAACGTTAAATCATATCTGAAGACGGACAAATAGATGACGGAGGACGTGTCTGAATAGTGTGTCATCATTATCATCACAATGATAATCGTCTTAATCATATTCATCCCAGCGTTATCATAATAATCATCGTTATCACCATCATAATCATCTTCATTTCAATCATAATCATCTTCATTTCAATCATTATCATCTTCATTTCAATCATAATCATCTTCATTTCAATCATAATCATCTTAATTAGTTTCATCTTAATCATAACCATCTTAATCATCTTTATCACAATCATAATCATCGTGATAATCGTCGTAACACTCAGCGTCACCACCATCACTATCATTGTGACTATTATCGTCCCCACTACTATTAGCACCATCATCATCACGATTCACATAACTGTCTAGTGCAGTAGAGGTGTTACTTTGGAAACACCATCACAATCCACCACCTCCCTCCATGCCTCTTTCTTACTTTCATGTTTGAATTTAGAAAACGTTAATTCTATGCCTCAAATGAATCTTATCTCTCATTTGAATCCTATTCTATCTCTCATCAACAAATGGAAGACAATCAATGCAGACTGGAATTTGAGTGCTGAGATGTTATATCGAACCAATTCTTTTTTATGGATGTGAAGCATGGACTGTAACAAAAAAAATACAAAACGAACTGGGGGCTACAGAGATGTGGTTTCTGAGAAAAATGATGAAAATACCGTGGGCAACAAAGAAAACGAATGCAGAGGCTCTTATTAATGCTGGAGTAAAAAGATCAATTATATCAAACATTAGGGGCAGACAGTCAAGGTTTATAGGGCATGTGCTGAGAAGAACATAGCTTGAATACTTAATAACCACTAGAATAATCAAGGGGAGGAGAGATAGGGGAACGAAAAGAGAGAAGTTGCTAGATGGACTGACATGGTAGATGTTCACCAACCGAGCTTATTCACAAGAGATAGAGAGTCGTGAAGAATCATGATAGTTTACGCCACCTTTCGGCATGGCACTTGATTGATTGATCTGTCATCTTAATCCTATCCGCTCTTTCATATCAATCCATTTTCCATTTGCCATTATCACATGGGATATCAATAGCTGTGGGACCACTGATTGATTGAAATACAGTTTGAAATATTGAAGGCGTCGTCCCACATCTGAGAATTAACTACCAAATTAACTATAGACAGATTACTCACCGCTCAGGTAAACACATACAAAGACACATTTAACATTGACGCGGAGAAACAAATATAAGTTAGACAAGTGCTTCCCTCACTCACATTTACCTGTGATAATTTACATCACAAGACCGAGTTATTATCCACAAACTGTAAACTTCTAGCATGTTCCAGAGTAATGTCAGACTACACCTGTCTAAAAGCTCGTTCTTGTTTAGTAAACATTACAAGTTTACCGCCTGCAGATGAGTTACGAGGATAAGGATGTAACACAAACACAAACAGTGTGGGAGGATGAAAGGTATTTATTATACACAGAAAAGTAAACTGAGAGGATGTGTAACAGGGTTGCCAAATAGTTGAAATAGATTATAGTCAACATTTCAGGCACGAATATGCAAAAATATTGACCTAACTCCTTACTATTAATACATTTTCAACTGACCAAATGAATTTGTGCAACAGTAAATCTCTACATCAGCAAATCTCTACAACAGCAAATCTCTACAACAGCAAATCTCTACAACAGTAAATCTCTAAAACAGCAAATCTCTACAACAGCAAATCTCTACAACAGCAAATCTCTACAACAGTAAATTACAACAGCAAATCTCTACAACAGTAAATTACAACAGTAAGTCTCTACAACAGCAAATCTCTACAACAGCAAATCTCTACAGCAGCAAATCTCTACAACAGTAAATCTCTAAAACAGCAAATCTCTACAACAGCAAATCTCTACAACAGCAAATCTCTACAACAGTAAATCTCTAAAACAGCAAATCTCTACAACAGCAAATCTCTACAACAGCAAATCTCTACAACAGTAAATTACAACAGCAAATCTCTACAACAGTAAATTACAACAGTAAGTCTCTACAACAGCAAATCTCTACAACAGCAAATCTCTACAACAGCAAATCTCTACAACAGTAAATCTCTAAAACAGCAAATCTCTACAACAGCAAATCTCTACAACAGTAAATTACAACAGCAAATCTTTACATTAAATTACAACAGTAAATCTCTACAACAGCAAATTCTACAACAGCAAATCTCTACAACAGCAATATCTCTACAACAGTAAATCCCTACAACAGCAAATCTCTACAACAGTAAATCTCTACAACAGCAATATCTCTACAACAGTAAATCCCTACAACAGCAAATCTCTACAACAGCAAATCTCTACAACAATAAATCTCTACAACAGCAAATCTCTACAACAGCAAATCTCTACAACAATAAATCTCTACAACAGCAAATCTCTACAACAGCAAATCTCTACAACAATAAATCTCTACAACAGCAAATCTCTACAACAATAAATCTCTACAACAGCAAATCTCTACAACAGTAAATCTCTACAACAGCAAATCTCTACAACAATAAATCTCTACAACAGCAAATCTCTACAACAGTAAATCTCTACAACAGCAAATCTCTACAACAATAAATCTCTACAACAGCAAATCTCTACAACAATAAATCTCTACAACAGCAAATCTCTACAACAATAAATCTCTACAACAATAAATCTCTACAACAGCAAATCTCTACAACAGCAAACCTTGGTATCGGAACTATAACAATAAAATAGTTTACCAAAACATGAATTTCATCGCTAGTGACATTTTTTAAGATAACAAAATCTCTGAAATGTGTTCCTGAAATAACCAAAGACATTTAGTCGTGTAATGGATAAGAACAGACAGACACGGTCATAGCACTGCCGAGGCCACACATCTGGCTTTAGAACGCAAGCTCGAGCTCCAATCATCCCTACGCTTAACGGCAAGAGTGGATCACTAACCACCTGGGGAAAGACAATAGACAAATAGACAATGGACAAGAAAATATGGTCGTGAAATGGACAAGAAAATATGGTCGTGAAATGGACAAGAAAAGTTGGTTGTGAAATGGACAAGAAAATTTGGTCGTGAAACAGCCAAATTCTGGCAACCCTGGTGTGTAAATGTAAGTGTTATGTAACTAATACGAACAACCTGTGTAAACATGGAAGCATGGGGAAAGACGAGACAGAAATGTTGAAGAGAAAATTGAAGAAACTGGATCTGATACGCCCTAGTCCTGCTACGTCATGATACGCCTTGCCGTGATACGCCCGTACCTAAAAACGGTACGGAGGAAATTGGTACATAGAGATTAATTAATATCCATTAGTTCAAGGGCTGCACATCTAATTTTAGACACAATATCACACTATTTTGTGTTCAGTTTCCTGCTATTTTAACTGTCTCTTATCCTGGAAGTTTGGATGTGTCATACCACTGAAAAAAAATAACGGTTTCACAACGAACGACTAATTAGAAACGGCGACACAATGCATCTATGTTCTCTGGGTTAAGTACTGCTGGAAATCTAGCAGAATATTTTTTATTCAGCGAGAGACACATAGCGGAAATTTGAGAACGAACCGTTAAATGTTATTATTAATTGTTATTTTGTTTTCATGTTCATATTACCGAGTGTCTATCAATTCATTGTGCACTCGGTTACATTGTTAGTGATACAACGTCATGTGAATTGTGAACATTGTGTGTAGATCTATGGGATGTAGTTACACACGACTTTAGAGACACCTTATATTTTAACTTTTAATTGTGTTTATCTGTTATATTTTCCTTTTATATCCATGTCATTGTAACAATTTATATATTCCTTTCGGCCGTGATATTTGTTTACGTGTTTTTGAAACAATTTATATCATTCCTTTCGGCCGTGATATTTATTTACGTTTTTTGTAACAACTTATATCATTCCTTTTAGCCGTGATATTTGTTTACGTGTTTTTGTAACATATTCCCTTCAGCCGTGATATCTGTTTACGTGTTTTTGTAACATATTCCCTTCAGCCGTGATATTTGTTTACGTGTTTTTGTAACATATTCCCTTCAGCCGTGATATCTGTTTACGTGTTTTTGCAACAACTTATATCAACCCTTTCGGTCGTGATATTTATCTCCATGTTAATTATCTTGTATTTTGTGTGGACATGACATTTGCTTAGAGGGACGATAGAACACAATGTAACAACAAAGAAATTAAAGAGCAAGAGTGGTAGGGGAAGACCAATAAGGAGATGCTTGAAAACTGAGCATTGAGGCATGAGAGAACTTCGGTTTCGGAAATGATTAACAGCACACGAAATAGAAGGCAGTGGAACGACGTAATAACTAACGCGTAGACGCTATGCACCATAAGAGGTTGCGTATAACTGTTTGCTTTATTCACTTGTATTATGCTATTTTTGTTGCAATATTATTTAGCAGGTCAGTTTGAGTCCGGCCGAAAAACAAAACGTATGACGACTACACCGTATTAGCATGGACGATAATCGATTATGTGCCCCAGCTTGTGTTGAGTCGATTCTCGTATGTCCAGAGGTCTATACATCTGAGGTGAATACTCTTCGGTCAATTCTGGAATCGAATTGGACATGACGTGGTGGTCATTGAAGGATGAGAACAGGGGTGTACAGAGAATGAAAGTGGGTAGAAGTCGATGAAATCACAAGGAATTTGTCCATAAATCAAATGGGGGGATGGAAATTAATTGAAGAAATTGTGGGAACTTGGCACATGATGATTTCCAGATACAGATGCTAACTGTACATGATGAGTTAATGATCAGTTTAGAGACGTTTGAAATGACACAAATAAGGTAGATGGACAGAATAATGGTTGAGTGTAAAGATATAAGACAGTTAAACAATACATATAGATATGGTACAGGTATGTAAGTAAATATTCATACATGGCCTTGCAGGATTGGGCGAAAAGATGGGTGGATAGTTAAACAGTTGAAATACATTTGATGGACAGTTGACAGCACAGTGGTACAGACATACACTCAAGGAGACAGATATGCTTGCGGTAAGCAGACAGATGGACGATAGGCAGACAAGGGCGTACTTATGGAAGTACAGAAGGATAGACAGATGCAGAAACACAGATTATACTATACTAGACTATACTTGGCTACACTTGAATATACTAGACTATACCATCATACTTGACTATAGTTGACCATGCTTGACTATAGTTGACCATACTTGACTATAGTTGATCATACTTGACTATACTCGACTATACTTGATCATAATTGACTGTACCTGATCGTACTTGATTATATTGTATCCTCATTGACTCTACCTGACCATACTTGACTATACTTGATCATAATTGACTATACTTGATAATACTTGACTATACTTGATCGTACTTGACTATACTTGATACTATTTGCTATACTTGATGGTACTTGACTATAGTTGATCGTCCTTGAATATACTAGGCACTTCAGCGACAAACAAATCCTCATTCTTTTGTCAGATCTATAAGCCCATCCGCAGTAATCGCACACCTTGCTTCCCCATAGAAGTCTGCCAGAGAAGGACAATGCTGTAATGTTCACTGGCCTGCATCACTTCATTACACATCCATAGAGACAATTTGTGACAGAAAAAAAAACAAGTCAGAAATGAAATTAAGACATGCAGTCACAATGATAATGTTTTAACAATTGACAAGTTGTTAGCTCATCCCCAACCTTTCTTAGTCGCCTCCTGCGACATGCATGGAAAGAACACCGCGCGTTATTCTTTACATCCTGAAAGAAAAGTTCACTCCTGGTTTACGGATGGCTGTTACAGAAGTAAATAAATATTTATACAGACAGATACACATGAATACAGACAGATTAGATAGATATTTAGATAGGTAGGTAGGTAGGTAGGTAGATTAGATAGATAGATAGATAGATAGATAGATAGATAGATAGATAGATAGATAGATAGATAGATAGATAGATAGATAGATAGATAGATAGATAGATAGATAGATAGATAGATAGATAGATAGATAGATAGATAGATAGATAGATAGATATATAGATAGATAGATAGATAGATAGATAGATAGATAGATAGATAGATAGATAGATAGATAGATAGATAGATAGATAGATAGATAGATAGATAGATAGATAGATAGATAGATAGATATATAGATAGATAGATAGATAGATAGATAGATAGATAGATAGATAGATACATAGATAGATAGATAGATAGATAGATAGATAGATAGATAGATAGATAGATAGATAGATAGATAGATAGATAGATTATATAGATAGATAGATAGATAGATAGATAGATAGATAGATAGATAGATAGATAGATAGATAGATAGATAGATAGATAGATAGATAGATAGATAGATAGATAGATAGATAGATAGATAGATAGATAGATAGATAGATAGATAGATAGATAGATAGATAGATAGATAGATAGATAGATAGATAGATAGATAGATAGATAGATAGATAGATAGATAGATAGATAGATAGATAGATAGATAGATAGACAGATAGATAGATAGACAGATAGATAGACAGATAGACAGATAGGCAGATAGACAGATAGGCAGATAGACAGATAGGCAGATAGACAGATAGACAGATAGACAGATAGACAGATAGATTAGATAGATAGATAGATAGATTAGATAGATAGATAGATAGATAGATAGATAGATAGATAGATAGATAGATAGATAGATAGATAGATAGATAGATAGATAGATAGATAGATAGATAGATAGATAGATAGATAGATAGATAGATAGATAGATAGATAGATAGATAGATAGATAGGTAGATATGTAGATAGATAGATAGATAGATAGATAGATAGATAGATAGATAGATAGATAGATAGATAGATAGATAGATAGATAGATAGATAGATAGATAGATAGATAGATAGATAGATAGATAGATAGACAGATAGACAGATAGACAGATAGACAGATAGACAGATAGACAGATAGACAGATAGATAGATTAGATTGATAGATTAGATAGATAGATAGATAGATAGATAGATAGATAGATAGATAGATAGATAGATAGATAGATAGATAGATAGATAGATAGATAGATAGATTAGATAGATAGATAGATAGATAGATAGATAGATAGATAGATAGATAGATAGATAGATAGATAGATAGATAGATAGATAGATAGATAGATAGATAGATAGATAGATAGATAGATAGATAGATAGATAGATTAGATAGATAGATAGATAGATAGATAGAGATAGATAGATAGATAGATAGATAGATAGATAGATAGATAGATAGATAGATAGATAGATAGATAGATAGATAGATAGATAGATAGATAGATAGATAGATAGATAGATAGATAGATAGGTATGTATTAATATTGATTGATCAATCTATTGAATGGAAGTGTCTCCATGCATATTCATTACGAATTAATCTCGAAATCTTTGAACAAGAAAATCATCTCTAAGAGATTAAAACGAGTATAGGATTGACATCTTTGTATTTGGATTACTCTAGAGGTAACAATTACACTGTCAGAGGATATCCAACAAGGTAGAGAGTAGCGTAGTAACAGAAGCAGGGAGCGATAAATATTCAGTTCAAATTATGTTTGCTGTGTGTTTCTTGACAAAGATCCCAGTTAGGCTGTAAGGCTGTAATCCTCCTTTGTTTTATTGTTGTTTCTGTTTAATTGGATAATTAGATAATATAGTAACATTATGAGATCAAAGATCAATTTAGTATTTCACAGGTAAGCCGCCACTTCTTCTTCTTCAGCGTACATTCTCAAACTCCCGCTGGATCTCTCTTGTAGCAGGACAATTTTCCTACTAGATTTTCAGCAGGATGTTGTTCAGAAAATGGAAATGCGTTGTGTAGTCGTTGTATTTTCGCAAATGGTCAGACACATCCGTCTTCGACGGAAAGCCGTCTCTTTCAAGAAGCGACACGCCGACTGGTAATAGTAACACTCACACCACTCATAAGAAGTTCCATCATCGTCTATGCCAGATCATATTCTCGTACGGGGTGGGGACAGGGTGTCTAAATAACTGATATAATTAAGCAATACTGTCCCTGAAGTCGTGATAGTTCAATTATGACATAGTTTAATAGTGAATACGAGTCGTGAGGTCATTCCTTCACTATGAGTCGTGAGGTCATGCCTTCAATATGAGTTGTGAGGTCATGCCTTCAATATGAGTCGTGAGGTCATGGCTTCAATATGAGTCGTGAAGTCATGCCTTCAATATGAGTCGTGAGGTCATGCCTTCAATATGAGTTGTGAGGTCATGCCTTCACTATGAGTCGTGAGGTCATGCCTTCAATATGAGTCGTGAGGTCATGCCTTCAATATGAGTCGTGAGGTCATGCCTTCACTATGAGTCGTGAGGTCATGCCTTCAATATGAGTCGTGAGGTCATGCCTTCAATATGAGTCGTGAGGTCATGCCTTCAATATGAGTCGTGAGGTCATGCCTTCAATATGAGTCGTGAGGTCATGCTTCTAGATGTGAAAGTGTTTTGTTGAGGATGATAAAAAATATGTATTGACAACCAGAGTTCTCATATATATAAAACTTGTTTATTGCTTCATCACAACGTCCAAGTTACAACATCCAGGGTTACAGCATCCAGGGTTACAATATCCAGGGTTACAACATCCAGGGTTACAGCATCCAGGGTTACAACATCCAAGTTACAACATCCATGGTTACAACATCCAAGTTACAACATCCAGGGTTACAACATCCAGGGTTACAACATCCAGGGTTACAACATCCAGGGTTACAACATCCAAGTTACAACATCCAGGGTTACAACGTCCAAGTTACAACATCCAGGGTTACAACATCCAGGGTTACAACATCCAGGGTTACAACATCCAGTTACAACATCCAGGGTTACAACATCCAGGGTTACAACATCCAAGTTACAACATCCAGGGTTACAACATCCAAGTTACAACCAGGGTTACAACAACCAGGGTTACAACATCCAGGGTTACAACATACAGGGTTACAACATCCAGGGTTACAGCATCCAGGGTTACAACATCCAGGGTTACAACATCCAGGGTTTCACCATCCAGGGTTACAGCATCCAGGGTTACAGCATCCAGGGTTTCACCATCCAGGGTTACACCATCCAGGGTTACAACATCCAAGTTACAACATCCAGGGTTACAACATCCAAGTTACAACATCCAGGGTTACAACATACATGGTTACTACATCCAGGGTTACAACATCCAGGGTTACAACATCCAGGGTTACAACATCCAGGGTTACAACATCCAGGGTTACAACATCCAAGTTACAACATCCAGGGTTACAACGTCCAAGTTACAACATCCAGGGTTACAACATCCAGGGTTACAACATCCAAGTTACAACATCCAGGGTTACAACATCCAGGGTTACAACATCCAAGTTACAACATCCAGGGTTACAACGTCCAAGTTACAACATCCAGGGTTACAACATCCAGGGTTACAACATCCAGGGTTACAACATCCAAGTTACAACATCCAGGGTTACAATATCCAGGGTTACAACATCCAGGGTTACAACATCCAGGGTTACAACATCCAGGGTTACAACATCAATAATTCAATGTACATCATCTTAGGAAATATTAAACATCTCTTAGTTCACAGGATTTCCTAGAAACTTATTCTCTCTCTCTCTCTCTCTCTCTCTCTCTCTGATGTGAGCTTTTCAAGCTCTACTAAAACTTCTTAATTAAACTTTGAAACTAAACTTCCCTAAATATTACTTTTAACAGTGGCGTACCGAAGGTGGTGCGGGGGTGCGGTCGCACCGGGCATCAAGGCTTGAGGACATCAAAATGTCCCTCAAAATAATGAAAACTTTGAAATGGGTTGTAAGTGCCTTTGCCGTGCCAAAATTGATGTCCCGCACCGTTAAAAAAATCCCATTTCTTCTTGTTAAGCACAATTATTTGGCGATTTTGTAATAGAAAATTTTTGGGCACATTATTATAAAACATTAAAATGAATTAATAAGTAGAACTAGTTCCTCTCGCAACAAGACACTCCCACAATTTACTTCAAAATTCTATTTTTAGCTTGTAAGAACTAAACGACACAGTCATTAATGGCTTGACTAGTCAAAAAGCTTGTAAAGTGAATTTGTACTTTTAAATTTAAATTTTAAAATGTTATATCTATCTTTGTGAAATGTGGATACAATCGATAATAATAATAAACTTGTAAAATTTTACTTGGAATTTAAAAATCAATTTCGGTGGGTGTGGGGGGGCATCAAAATATTCACTGCACCGTGTAACAATTATCCTAGGTACGCCGCTGACTTCTAACTACACTTTCTAGCTCCGGTCTCCACTTGAGTCCTGAACCTATTCCGAACTCAGTCTCTGGACCTCGTTTGAACTCCCCTGGCCCTAACCGAACTCTCCGAAAATGCAGAGTTCCCCAGTATTTCAGAAAAACTTCTGACCAATCAAAATGTTTCCTCGGAAATTATCATATGCGTTTTAAATTCCCACCCTCTTCGTCATTTAATTGCAGACTGCAAGTTACGTACATGAAAACATTTATCCCTGGTCAATTTGCCGTTGGGGTTCGCACATCACAGACATTCCGTCTGCAACTCTTTTGTTCAAGCTATTGGCATTATCGTTTTCTATCAGAGGTAACGAACACTTCTCTATACTGTGCCACTTTGTTTACTCGTTAAATAGCCAAATGGAAAGATACCTTTTATCTGGTACTTCAATATATGGCCGAATGAGTCTCTCTCCACTGACGGGGAAGAACAAAGCCCATTGTCAGGACCGTCCTACATCAACTTTTGTCATATGCTTTGCTAGCTTCTTGAAGACTGTCGTTCTCAACATGGTTTCATGTGCCCTGAATGCAGGTTTGTGACAATATTGTTACAACACTTTACTGGTTCGTTTGGTTTCATTCTGTATGGATTTTGACTAAGTAGCCGACCAGCTTCCGCCTGCCACGCCTCACTCTATTACACAATATAGTACTTGAAATCCTGACAGTTCAGTAGGCTCCCAGAAGTCTTGATAGTTCAATAGGGTCCATGAGGTCTTGCGAGCTTGTAAGGAGGTCGGAGGTAAAAATTAGTGAACAATTGTTAGTGTAATGTATGGTCATCCGCTAACCATTGTTTAAAATAATTTAAATGTTTTATAATGAAATTGACGGTTCCACAACTGATACTAATATTAACGGCCCCACTTGCGATAGTAAAATTAACGGTCCCACTTCTGACACTAAAATTAACGGTCCCACTTCTGACACAAAAATTAACGGTTTCATTTCTAGCACTAAAATTAACGGTCCCACTTCTGACACTAAAATTAACGGTCCCATTTCTGGCACTAAAATTGGGGACCCCATTTCTGATAAACAGCACAAATAGTGCGGAATAACTTGATAAAAATAAAAACAAATCCTGACACACACAAAAATCACACTCAAAAATATCTAAGTAAAACAATCATTTAAGACTAGATTTGTTTGAAGAACGCGCAGTACAGAAGTCGCGAACGGTTTTGGGATGCAATCCACCGCGCGATCAATGAGCTAGCTAGCTGTCAAAGAGGCAGACATATCCATCCACACTATGTGAAAGTGAAAGTTCTCGGTGTATTTTAGTGAACATTTGCAGGCATGTTTCACGTATTATTCTTCTAGCTTGTCACTTTCACTGCCTGCGTTGGTGTTTATTTTACTAATAATAAATAATTCTGAGCTCAATTTTGCTTCCAATAGCTATTACATTGCACATTTTTAATTTTGAGAAGTGTTAATCACCGTAAATGTATTGATTGATCCGATGTGATTGAATGAACACACAGTACAATGACTGTTTGAACTACGCTGTTATAAATTGGCAAAAGAGGTCAACTGATTTTAGCTTTTGTCTCCTTGACACGGTCTCGGTGTGATTAAGCAAAGTTTCTTGTTGGCTTCTTGGAATGGGGCACAGGTCAATAGTGGACATGTTTACATTGAGAAATAGTCTTTGAAATTCGCCTATTTTGTTTACTCTCAGACCGGTACATGAATGTGTTATTGATGCTGAATGCCTACAACTGGACAAGATGATTTCGAGAACGGTAAGTAAATTTCATGTGTTGTTAATACGAATGTTACGGTCTTCTGCTTTGATTCTCAAACTCTCACAGATTTACAGGATGTAATCAGGAGATAAGGATTCATTATATCATAGTTTATAGCGCAGCTTAAATACATGTAATTTTCGGCCTGACAAATCCATGTGGCTTCTCGGCCTGACACATCCATGTGGCTTCTCGGCCTGACACATCCATGTGGCTTCTCGGCCTGACACATCCATGTGGCTTCTAGGCCTGACAAATCCATGTGGCTTCTCGGCCTGACACATCCATGTGGCTTCTAGGCCTGACACATCCATGCGGATTCTCGGCCTGACACATCTATGTGGCTTCTCGCCCTGAGACATCCATGTGGCTTCTCGGCCTGACACATTCATGTGACATTCTCCAATAGCAGACCTAAAAGGGTCATGTTTTCAGATATCCCCGCGCATTTCATTGATCGATGTTGCCAGCAAACACCCCAGCGACACAAAGTATATAAATAACCAAAAGGTCGGAGGGCGTCCGACAAAATGGAGAGTGCCAAAGTAACCCAACAAATAAATGATAATGCAAAATAAGATAATTAGGTTACTAGAAAAACCTAACTATAAATAAAAATAGATTTTAAAAAGTATATTAAAAAACATACAATGAAACAAAACGGGACAATTTTCCACCTCTCGGTCTAAACGAAACATTCCCTAGTCACCTCAGTTATCAATTTTGTGTGGTTTTGTTTATTGTGAACGTTATTAGTTTCTTTAAAAAGGTCCCGTATGGACCGATACATGGAACATTGTCACGTTTTGTTTTATTGTGCTTGTATATACCTTTTTTTTATCTAGTTTTATTTATAGTTATGTTTTTTATAGCAACATATTTAACTTATTTTGCATTACAAAATATATAACAAGTGATCAACGAAAAGTACAGCAATAACTAAAAGCATGTAAGAAAGATTCTGTTTTTTGTTTTTAACATGCTGTTAGGTCTCATTTGGCGATTGGTCGACATTGAGCGTGTCTTCTATGTCACTTTATCTCCCCATACGATGGGACAGCTAACTCCCCATACGATGGGACAGCTAACTCCCCATACGATGGGACAGCTAACTCCCCATACGATGGGACAGCTAACTGGGACAGCTAGCTCCCCATACGATGGGACAGCTAACTGCCCATAGGATGGGACAGCTAACTCCCCATAGGATGGGACAGCTAACTCCCCATAGGATGGGACAGCTAACTCCCCATAGGATGGGACAGCCAACTCCCCATACGATGGGACAGCTAACTCCCCATAGGGTGGGACAGCTAACTCCCTATACGATGGGACAGCTAACTCCTCATACGATGGGACAGCTAAGTCACCATAGGATGGGACAGCTAACTCCCTATACGATGGCACAGCTAACTCCCCATACGATGGGACAGCTAAGTCCCTATACGATGTGACAACTTACTCTCCATATTGTGGGGCAACTAGCATGGGCATGAATGTTATGTTCAGATTTGTTCCCTAAACTAGAAGCCCTGATAAATGTTGCGACACGGGCATGAATATTATGTTCATATTTATTTAGACAAGTAGTTCTCAACCGCCAGGCTCTGTGACGGCCAAGGTACCGGTTGCAATCCCGCAGCAGGCAACTGTACTCCCGGACCATTCAGAAAGGAATGACAAAATATTAACGTATTAATATTACCTAGAAAATGACTACAGTCAGTATATACTGGTTTCATTGATACATCCTGAGTATAATATTACACAACCATTTCCCATAACATTTTGGGCATGTATTTCCACATTTTTGGCTTGTGGCTCCGCATTTTGGGCATATGGCTCACTTTTCGCTATATAGTTTACCCCCATCCCTTCTAATAACGTAAATACCACTCATAACTGATACTAGATGAAGTGTTACAACCTGACACTAGAAGACGGGATACAACCTGACACTAGAAGACGGCTTACAACCTGACACTAGAAGACGTGTTACAACCTGACACTAGGAGACGTGTTACAACCTGACACTAGAAGACGTGTTACAACCTGACACTAGAAGACGTATTACAACCTGACAGAAGAGCGCATTTAATATAACATTAGGGAACATCTAAAATGAAATACTACAATACTCATTAGCACTTCAGACTTCAGACCTGTAATTCACTGCTTGTGTCTGCTAAACATGGCAGACATTTTTACTGTTTTCTCCAGAGAAGTTGTTACTGTTTATTGTTGATATTGTTCAAGTTCAAAGTGTCTTTGTTTGTTTCCAGCCTTGATAATAGATGTTTATCTACATCCTGGTCTGGAGTAGAAATGTGTCTGGTATTTCTATGTTACAATCAAACGAACTGCACTGTTAGCAGACACAAATGTCTCGTTTTCTACACAGCGTCAAAGAAGATATCTGCAGGGGAAAGGGGGTGGGAGGTTGCGTTGACGTAGCACATCACTACATATGTGTGTGTGTGTGTGATTGTGTGTGTGTGTGTGTATGTGTGTGAGGGAGGGGGTTAATAATTGTTTCGAGGTAAATCTCCAAGATATGGAAGGGGGGGGGGAGTGGTTAGTCTAATTTACTGACTTATTTTTACTGAATTATTTCTCCCCCCCCCCTTTCCAATAAACGTCTCTGGGGCGTCAATTTATTTTGTAGCAGAAAAATAATATCAGTAGAGCACAAACACAGTAGCACAGCCTAAGTACACGTGCTATTTTATATAAGAATTTAGTTTTTATTTTATCTGGCTCATTTTAGCCAATAGTCGGTCTACCTTTATCATCTGCCAACTATCAATAGTCATAACATCAATATACTGTGATGTCTTGTTTATATTGACTCTAATGTTACTATAAAGAGTTATTCATAAATTACGTCAAATATTTGTTTCTAGATTTTATCCCCTCTTCCAGTGTGTCAGGATAATTGTCAGGAATTCAGGGACAGTCCCTGATTAATTATGTCAGGTATTCAGAGACAGCGCTAGTTACTTATGTCAGGAATTCAGAGACAGCCACTGATAAATTATGTCGGAAATTCATGGAAAACCCCAGGTTTATTATGTCAAAACATGTAAACTCCTCTCGCCCTAAAATAATTGTATAAAAAATAAAAATGACATTATTGATTGGTGTAGGAAAATGTTTGTTGCTCAAACATTTCAATTGGTGAATCAAAGACACTATTATTGACGTCAACTTTTATCACCGCACCACCACCACCACCCTGTCAAATTTGTTCAGATAACTCTCTCTCTCATTGTAAACATTATTTTATTGACTGCCCATAACCCGCCCCCCACGCCCCCCCCCCCATAAATCCACCCATCTCATAAACTTCAACGTGGCACGTTTCAACTTCCATGACTTGACCCAGAGTCGCACACACAACAAATTAATCATATCCCCCACCGTCAACACTTGTCTAGAAATTAAAATTACATTTATTACACATTTATCACCTTCCTCATTTTCTTCTTCAGCGTCAACGTCTTAAAAGTAATGGCGGCACAAATCACGTTTCCAATCCATGTTTGCGTGATGGAAAATCTAAATTCACTCACGGGATACAATCAGGAACGAAAAATAGATTTGAACGCGCGAACATGATCAAAGAGTACGTAATAATGCAGGCAATCTTTTAGGGAAATCAGCTGGAATATCAAACAAATGAGATTGGCCTATATTTCTATCAGGAAGTGTGTTAATTACGGGTTTTAATTCATGTTAAGATGAATATCGGTTGATGTAACAATCAGTTTCGTACAGATAATTGTTATTTGTACACGGTCTTTTTGAGATCAGATGCGTGAGGTCATGTGGTGCAAATAGTGCAGAGGTTTTCAAAGTAATAAAACCTTATATCAAACAAAATTCAAACACAAGTTTTTAAATTTCGGGAGAAATTTTTACAGACGACGGAAGAATCCAGGTGTAAAGCCAAAGGTAGACCAAGAAAAAGGTGGCCAAACGATATGATAATTTACACAGACGGCGCAGTAATACAAGAAACAGACATGTGTGGTTGGGATTTCGTGGCCTACCAAAATGGCAAGAAATTAGCTGAGAAGTCAGATTCGTACCCCACTACAATATCGAGTATAATCGATGAAAATCGAAGCGGTGACAGCAGTTCTCACTTGCCTGGCGACGCAACCACCAACGGACTCAGTGATTCTATCGGACTCTTAAAGTATGCTGCGCAAGATAGAAAAGTGTATGATCTGAACTGAATGTTTCGCTCTTCTCAACAACGTGCAGATCATTACATAGATCTACTGCCCATGCCATGCTAGGGTCAGGGGAAACGAAAGAGCCGATGTGTTGGCTGGTAACGCTCTGGTGAACGGCACCGATATCAGAAGAGACAGCATTGAATTGATTAGAACAGTCATGGATACGCTACGAGAGGACGAGGAGGAAGTCGAACGTGGCAATGTACATTTTCAGAGAATGTTAGAAATGGGAATGACAAGAGGCGATAGGAGAAAGTGCTACCTCTCCGAAAAGATCAGAAGAACGTGTAATCAGCAACTGACTGGGACGCTGAGCTTATAAACTTTTAGATGGCTGACGGAACGGCAAGCAGAGCATATATGGGAATGTCCCTAGTGCTGTAACGCTTGATCCTAATCAAGAATCAAGAAATGGTGGATGGAAAACATTAAGTTAGCCTTGAACAAATATGGACTAAATGAAACCTCGGCGATACATCTGGCCTTGGAACGACAGCTTAATCTCCCACCCTTACGCTTAACGGCAAGTGTGAATGCGATCCACCATCATTCACCTGGAGACAGACAATAGACAATAGACGGAAGAATGGACATAGAGATCGAGACAGACAAATCTATTACGGTGGAAACCACAAGGGAAAGCATAAATTAAATCTGGATACTAACATTATGTTATCAATGTCAGACATGAAAATTAACTAAAGAACAGGAGAGAGAGGGAGAGAGAGAGAGAGAGAGAGAGAGAGAGAGAGAGAGAGAGAGAGAGAGAGAGAGAGAAAGCTTACTACGTATGAAATGAGATGCTTAAGAACAGAAAAAGAAGAAGTCATGTGAGGCATGAAGACATTACAAGAACTTATGGAACAACATCTGTGATAAAAAGAAATTGAAAAAAACTAGACTGAAATGTTTGTACCATTTAATGAGAATGAGATCTTACTGATTAGTGGCAAGAGCATACAACATGAAAATGGAAACAGAAAGAGACAGAGGATGATCAAAAAGAAGGTGGATTGAAGGAGTTACAAACCTTCTAATACGTCAAAATATTACCGCATATCAAGACCAAATGTGACATAACCAGAAAACTGGTTGTCATTCCATCCTGTGACGCCTTACAACAACAGCAGAGAAATGATAATAAACAGACACGTAAGTATACAACTAGGTAGGTAGGTAGGCAGTTAGTTAGGTGTGTGGGTGGGTGGGAGATTAGGTAGGTAGGTAGTTAGTTAGGTGTGTGGGTGGGAGATTAGGTAGGTAGGCAGTTAGTTAGGTGTGTGGGTGGGAGATTAGGTAGGTAGGTAGGCAGTTAGTTAGGTGTGTGGGTGGAAGATTAGGTAGGTAGGTAGGCAGTTAGTTAGGTGTGTGGGTGGGAGATTAGGTAGGTAGGTAGGCAGTTAGTTAGGTGTGTGGGTGGGAGATTAGGTAGGTAGGTAGGCAGTTAGTTAGGTGTGTGGGTGGGAGATTAGGTAGGTAGGCAGTTAGTTAGGTGTGTGGGTGGGAGATTAGGTAGGTAGGCAGTTAGTTAGGTGTGTGGGTGTGAGATTAGGTAGGTAGGTAGGCAGTTAGTTAGGTGTGTGGGTGGGAGATTAGGTAGGTAGGTAGGCAGTTAGTTAGGTGTGTGGGTGGGAGATTAGGTAGGTAGGTAGACAGTTAGTTAGGTGTGTGTGTGGCAGATTAGGTAGGTAGGTAGACAGTTAGTTAGGTGTGTGGGTGGGAGATTAGGTAGGTAGATAGGCAGATATGTAGGTAGATGGATAGTTGGATGGGTGCATGGATAGATAGATATACAGATATACAGATGGGCAGTCAAACAACCTGATTGATTGATTGGTTGGTTTATTGATTGATTGATTGATATTTATTCATTCTGGTGACATTCTTTCTAAAATGTAATCTTCTTTATAAAGATTCTGGGGGTCTCAATATTCTAGTGATCTCTTTTACGTAGAAGTTAAACTGTTTGCATTGTTGCTCAATAGGTCGATTCAAGAACGGGTTGTCTTGTATTTTTAGTTGTTTTTTTCAATAGATTGCTTGGAATAATCGTTTGAAGATACAGAGAACATTTTATAAGAGATAATATCGGAAATCTCCGTGCCGCTTCGTAGAGAGAGACCGAGCATATATTGGATAACCCGATGACAATGAAGCCAATCCTCTACGCTTTTAAAACGATTAAAAATTATGTGCGACGTGACTCAGCCAAAGGAATGATTAAAGAATTTGACGATGGTCGAAACGTTAGTACGTAGGTCTAGCATTCGTGAGAACCAGGGTTTCACTTCCGTTATAGACAGGGCATGTCAGATAAATATTTTGAAAAAAACTAGCCCTGACGAATGACGTGACGATAGAAGGACATGCCGCATTTATTACACAAACCATTTCTGTGCAACTAACAAATCAGATACATGCAGTAAGAAACATCCATTACATCATTGTAATGTTCTCCATGATAGAATTATGTTACTCAATTTTATTACAAGTCTATTACATTCAAGTATACGTAATATTTCAACAAAATTAGAGGAAAACTGGTATATTCATATTTCTATGGGCGTTCTATACTTTTCTCTATACTTTTCTCTATACTTTTCTCTATACTTTTCTCTATACTTTTCTCTATAATGTTGGTATGATTTTTTTTAAGGAATGGAGTTGCTGTGCTACAAAAAGTGAATACCGAAATAAAACTAAAGTTGTATCAATATTGAATATTTCATTTCAGAAAACTAATTCAAGTTAAATTAAATAAGAAATATATAACTTGTAAAAATGAACCAATATTTTTATTTACACAAGTTTTTGGACAAAAATTGTTTTTATAAATGTAATTGTATACCGGATATCATACAAAACGTGAATCGTCTTGACGGTTTCAAAGATCTATAGAGCTGAGAAATATCTGAGCTTTCAAGGGAAACAACCGTTAAAATTGTGAACAACAAAATGACTAAGAAATTAGGTATTACGCATGTTAATTATCGTCTACAGAATACAACCACCACCCATTACACCAACATCCAGATTAGTCAAGGGAACACGTGGCAGAGCATGGATGGCAGAGGCTGAAGACACACTGCGAAGAGTATGTGAATTTGAAAAAATAGGAAAGGGCAGTGAATGGGTGGAGGTAGACAATGAGAAGAAATCACTGACTAAAGTAATAATACAACTAGATAAAGCCTGTCGAAAATGGACGGTTGTCAGGGCCCATGATACAGTGCATGAACTCGCCCAGCTACATTCGAAACCACAAGACATAATTATATACACAGATGGCTCAGTTAACAGAAACACAAATAAAAGCGGTTGGGGGTTTTGTTGCCTACATAAACGTCAAGAAGTTGGTTGAGAAATCTTCAGCATATCCCACTGTCACATCGAGCATGAGGATGGAGATAGAGGGAGTTACAGCAGATCTTAATTAGTTGATAACTGATACATCAACACGCGCGGTAAATCTCACAGACTCTCAAAGCATGTTGCGCAAAATAGAAAAGTTCATGCTAATAAAAGAATGGTGGAAATTATTGAAAAGCTCTGTTGTCTAGAGCATTACATGAATATACTGCCGTGGTCATGCTGGAGTCAGAGGAAACGAGAGATCCGACTTATTGGCAGGCAATGCGGCGATAGACGGCACATTGCTGAGAAGAGATAAAGTAGACTTGATCAAGGCAGTAATAAATTCATTTCAAGATGAAGATGATGTCAATGAGGCTGAGAACGTACACATACAGAGAATGTTAGAAATGGGAGTATCTAGAGGGGAGAGACAGAAATGTAAATTATTTGGAAAGTTCCGAAGATCACACAATCAACACCTGACCGGGACTCTGAGTCTACATACACTGGGATGGCTGCTGGAACGGAGGGCGGAGAACTTAAGAGAATGTCACACATTCTGTGACGCCAGTTTCTAATCAGGAATTAATTATCGTCTTCGCACACCCGACATGTCCATAGGTGCTCAGATCTCCGTTTGAGCAATTCTGTCAGGGCGTAGCGGCTGATGATTCCGGTTCTACGTTTTGTGCATGATCAAGATATGAGTCCAAGTAGTTGGTTGTAAAAAAAACAGCAGTACTCCTTGTAACATATGGATAACAGTTGTTTGTATGGATAACAGTTGTTTGTATAGATAACAGTAGTTTGTATAGATATCAGTAGTTTGTATAGATATCAGTAGTTTGTATAGATAACAATTGTATGTATGTATAACAGTAGTTTGTATAGATATCAGTAGTTTGTATAGATATCAGTAGTGTGTAAAGATATCAGTAGTTTGTATAGATATCAGTAGTTTGTATAGATAACAATTGTATATATGTATAACAGTTGCTTGTATGGATAACAATTATTTGTATGGATAACAATTGTGTGGATAACAGTCGTAGATATGGATATCAATTGTGTGAATAACAGTTGTTTGCATGGATAACAATTGTGTGCATGGATAACAGTTGTTTGTATTTTTAAATATTCCTCTATCCCTTTCAGAAAAATAAAATAGTGTATTTAACAATTAGAAATCAATGATAACTATACTTTATGACAACCATACCTTGTGAGAACCATACCTTGTGACAAGCATACCTTGTGAGAAACATACGTTGGAACTACTTGACAAATAATAGTTTTCGATAAAAGAGGTCCCGCGGAGGGAAGCAATAGGCAATTTAAAAATAAAATTAGAATGATTTCTCTCCTGTAAAAAACTTGTATATGTGTTTCTGTATGGATGTGTAGTAAAGTGACACATTTGGAAAGAGAAGGGATACCTTAGAACTGCGTTATTATAGAAAGATTTGGAAAGAGAAGTGCTACCTTAGTACTGAGATGTTACAGAAAGATTTGGAAAGAGAAGTGCTACCTTAGTACTGAGATGTTACAGAAAGATTTGGAAAGAGAAGTGCTACCTTAGTACTGAGATGTTACAGAAAGATTTGGAAAGAGAAGTGCTACCTTAGTACTGAGATGTTACAGAAAGATTTGGAAAGAGAAGTGCTACCTTAGTACTGAGATGTTACAGAAAGATTTGGAAAGAGAAGTGCTACCTTAGTACTGAGACGTTACAGAAAGATTTGGAAAATACCATGAACATCGAAGAAGATTAATTATTAGGAACATTGAGAATGCAAGAAAGTGGGTGACAAACAGCATCGTCATAAATGCAACTGCGGTTTTTTCGGGTCATATTTTTTGCGTCCATTCTCTAGCTCTGCCTTGTAGTAGAATGTTCCTATTAAACAAACTGATGCTAGATCTGCCTTGTAGTAGAATGTTACTATTAAACAAACTTATCCTAGATCTCTCTTGTAGGAAAATGTTACTTCTAAATTTTCAGCAGTACTAGTCCGAGAAACGAGGATGCATTATGTCGCTGTTTTATTTGCTCCAATGGTTGATACATCCGAAACTGTGGCTTTTCTATTATATCAAAACGGTTGAGAAGGCGAGATGATTGACTACTTTGTAATCTTGTTACCACATATATACTCTGTTCTCTCAACGAAGGCCAGCTGCCTAACGACTGTACTTCTAACAGCAAGAACCACATATAGTTAGCTTCCTGACACAACCACTAGGGATATCAGAAACAGTTTTCTTTGTAAACATGAACACAAAAATAACACAAAGAACACACAAAAATAATACACAGCAAACACAGAAATAATACACAGCAAACACAAAAATAATACACAGCAAACACAGAAATAATACACAGCAAACACAGAAATAATACACAGCAAACACATAAATAATACACAGCAAACACAGAAATAATACACAGCAAACACAGAAATAATACACAGAAAACACATAAATAATACACAGCAAACACATAAA
Source organism: Meghimatium bilineatum (assembly GCA_034231615.1). NCBI lineage: Eukaryota > Metazoa > Mollusca > Gastropoda > Stylommatophora > Philomycidae > Meghimatium > Meghimatium bilineatum. Next base: position 4,548,076 of record CM067304.1, read on the forward strand.
TAATACACAGCAAACACAGAAATAATACACAGCAAACACAGAAATAATACACAGCAAACACAGAAATAATACACAGCAAACACAGAAATAATACACAGCAAACACAGAAATAATACACAGCAAACACAGAAATAATACACAGCAAACACAGAAAGAACTTGCTTAACCACTCCGCCAGGATTTCCTAATTCTGGGTCATGTACAATAACAAAATAAAATAAGGAAAACCAAAAAAAACATGAAAGATGTGATTGCTAGTAACTAGGTAAATTGGCCATGAAGACAACGATGTGCTTGCTAGTAACTAGGTAAATGGGCCATGAAGACAACGATGTGCCTGCTAGTAACTAGGTAAATGGGCCATTAAGACAACGATGTGCTTGCTAGTAACTAGGTAAATGGGCCATGAAGACAACGATGTGCTTGCTAGTAACTAGGTAAATGGGCCATTAAGACAACGATGTGCTTGCTAGTAACTAGGTAAATGGGCCATGAAGACAACGATGTGCTTGCTAGTAACTAGGTAAATGGGCCATTAAGACAACGATGTGCTTGCTAGTAACTAGGTAAATGGGCCATGAAGACAACGATGTGCTTGCTAGTAACTAGGTAAATGAGCTATCAAGACAACGATGAACCTGAAATCCAAGTTTAAATAAGGGTTCCTAGAAAAGTCATGTTTACTAATCTCAAGCAGCCTCATTTATCCCATACAGCCTCATTGATCTCACACAGCCTCATTTATCTCACACAACCTCATTTATCTGGATTAATGCTACTTGTCATTAATCATTTTTTTTATAGTTTGTTGTGTCGCCATGAAATGACAAGTCAGATCACCTTAGATAAGTGAGAAATAGATAAACCTCTAGCGTTCGAAACCGACGGGACTTGCTGGAAATAGAAAGGCTGGGTTAAGACAGTGCAAGTTTGGAAATAAAAGGGAAAAAAGTATAAGCATTACCACAATTTTATCCACAAAAATACTGGCGACAAGACACAGCAACAGAAGACGTTTCGACTATAGATCTGTACAAGTAGCTTCATGTACCTCATATTTCTTCTATCGTAATCATAGCCTAATTGTTTTCTAGGTTAAAGTAGAATGTACCTCTTATGGTTGTATACGATACGTTCAACCGTGAGTACAAATTAGTTATATCAGAGCTTTACAACTATCAGAGCTTTACAACAATTAAAATATTATAGAGATTGCATTTCTGGTAATCCAGTTACCATGACGTCCGAAATTATAAAAATGCATTCTTTATGTGTTTCTAGGTACAGTTTTTGTGTGTGTCTGCTGTCTTTAGTCCTGATGAATGTTTTCTAGTCGGTACGTCGTCTGTCGCTGTGTTCCATTGCTGTTATGTTACGTTTATAATTATTGCAAGCAATGAAAGGTAATACTGCTGTAAAACTGTATATAAAATATTACTTACGTAGAACACATGAAGTAATGTAGTCTTACTGGACGACAGCTAACACACTTTTACTAGCAGGAGTAACGTGAAAAAATACTCATAACAATACACAGTACTTAATGGATGCTCCGATCAAAAGGTCTTTATCAAGATAGTATAAAAATTTACATATGATTATGTCCTGCGCACTGTCATTTGTATTTTTTGTCACGTTAGCACCCGCCAGTGATAGCCTGCTAGCCGTTGTCCAGTAAGACCACAATACCTTCCCCCTACCAAAGAAGTATCCACGTCCCTGCTACGTTCTCTAAAGAACATGTGATCCAAAGGAAACACATTTAGGTCAATAAAAACATCTAAATAGTCTTAATTAAGCTAGTCACATTTCTAAAACATGACGGAATCGGATTTGTTTTTTATAAAAGCTCACAATATCAGAAAATTGTTGCAACCAGGAAGTGAGATTTGACGTCTGATGACCACATCAAAAGTGTAGGCGATATAAAAGCTATTGATCTGGTCAAGTACAGCTTCCATTTGCTTAAATATCCGCCCTAGATAATCGTCATTGTTTTTTGTTACATCAACCTTCCTGACTATTCTTCTTCTTCTTCTAACTCTGCTGTTAACAGGATGTTGTCTATTGAGTAACGAATGAAAACAATTGATTTGCTTACCCCACAACTTCAAGCATGAAATTTTAAATAGAAGCGGTAACTGCGGAACTAAGTTGGTGACTGAAACCTCATTAACTTTGTTACGGAGTTGCAGGAAGGGATCTTATTTTGGTAGCATGTCCTATTCAGGACGTAGCTATAAATCCAGCATTTGTTGGCTGTGGTGATTTACTAGACAATATAAATACGGCAATAGTTTGCCATTGCTTTCTGAACGGTCCTGATGCACAATTACCTGTGGCAGGGATCGAACTCGGTACCTTGGCCGTCACAGACGCGTTCTATACGACTTCGCCACAGATCTTGTACATGTGTGAAAGGCCGCGTGCTCTTTATGTCGACACGTCAGAATGAGTTTTTAATTTACCTTCCGACGTAAAAAAAACTCTTTAACATCCTTCCATATCTTGTTCTCCCTCCTTCTGTTGATACCTTCTTTTCTTATGACATGCCGAAAAATACAATTATAATTGTTGACCATAGAAAATTCCAGAATCTGAATGTCCGAGCAGAAACCGGACTTCCTGCAACCCTAACCACATCTCATTACGCAACTTGAGACTGTAATTATTACAAACCAGTGGCAACGAAGCCACATTACCGGGGATTGAGTAGCCTACTCATGCTACACTTCACTAACAAAATCAAGATTTTTGCAAATATTCACAATTTTCTATTTTTGCAAATATTCACAATTTTCTATTTTTTCTTCATTAAAGAAGTGAATGTTGTTGCGTTATTGAATGAAAAGAAGTGAATTTCGCTGCCTTATTCAATGAAAAGAAGATTTTCCGATACTAGTTTCCGATTTTCGTGCGATCTGTTAGTTGGTTTGGCTATTTTTGATATGCGATTTCAAGTATGTATAAAGCGACCAATCAAAAGCCCTACAATAATCACAAACGTAATGAACGGGACCCCATTAGTTCACTTAGAAGACATGTAGTACTGGCGATTAACTACGGTTAGACCCGCTTTTCTCATTGACCAATAGAATGTCTTCGGATGATGTGGTCAACACCACACTTCCAACCTTTACTTTTCAAGAATATCTGAAACAGTATACAAAGAAGTACACTTGGGGAGGCAGGAAGAAACAGCATACAACGCCGTACACGTGGGGAGGCAGGAAGAAACAGCATTCAAAGCAGTACACATGGGGAGGCCAGTTTGCTTTCGAATTGAGAAACAGGCAACCACAAAAGAAAAACGCTGTCATAACAACGTCTTACAGATACGTATCAACACCGTAAACACTTTACACAAAACAACACGTTATTCAGCTTAAGAACTGAGAAACAGCACACAAAACAGCACGTTATTCAGCTAAAGAACTGAGAAACAGGACACAAAACAGCACGTTATTCAGCTTAAGAACTGAGAAACAGCACACAAAACAGCACATTATTCAGCTTAAGAATTGATAAACAACACACATACACACAACAAAGTTGGTAACATATCCTATTGATAACATAGCCATCAGCCCAGCATAATTTTGGCTGCTGCGATTTTCTAGGTAATTTCAATACGTTTAGTAGTTTTCCATTGCTTTCTGAACGGTCCGATGCACAATTTCCTGCGGCACATACAACATTATGTTATTGAGCTTACGAATCGAAAAATAACACACAAAACATCACTTTAATGAGTTTTAAAATATACACACATTACAGCGCAGACAACTTAGCAAGAAAAGCTATGAACATCAGAAATCGTTTGACTTAAGGAAAACTAACTGTGAAAGATAAAATGCACCAAAAACTTTGCAACGGATTCATCCTATCCGATATATAGAAAAATGCTTTCAATTCATCATCTGTTTGAACTAGAAGGTAACGAAAACATTAACATAATTATTCCCAGATGTTACTATCTTCTGCGTTATCGGCGCGTTCATGTGTGTTCTGCGCTTTCATGTGCGTTATCTTCTGTGTTATCAGCGCTTTCATGTGCGTTAGGAGAACGCATGACTTTTTCCATTTTCACGTATTTTGTATTCGAATACGTGCTTCTCTTTAATGTTCTCGGACCCCTCCACATCTCTTCAATGTTCTCGGACCCCTCCACATCTCTTCAATGTTCTCGGACCCCTCCACATCTCTTCAATTTTCTCGGACCCCTCCACATCTCTTCAATGTTCTCGGACCCCTCCACATCTCTTCAATGTTCCCAGAACCCCTCCAATTACCTTCAGTGTTCATGTACATCTTCAATTTCAATTAACTTCAATGTTCTTGGACCCCTTCAATTCTCTTCAATGTTCTCGAACCCCTTCAATTATCTTCAATGTTCTCGAACCCCTTCAATTCTCTTCAATGTTCTCGAACCCCTTCAATTCTCCTCACCTCAATTCTCTCTTCTCCAATATAACCCACCTGGAATACAATCGTCTTAAAATACTTAACTTCTTAAACTCCGACCAATAAACTCTCCCCCCCCAAACAAACTTCCTTGTTCCTGAGTCGACTCTTATAACATGTATAGCAGGGCACATTGTTGTTGTACTTCTCATCGCTGTCATGCACTGGCACCACACAGTGGCACCACACGGTGGCACCACACGGTGGCACCACACGGGTGCTCATCTTACTACTTCTTCATATTCAAGTAGATACATATAATAAAGGGGGTTTTATTTATGTGGATGGCATGTGTGGAACCAACACAAAAAACTCTCTTATCTGCGGGGTTCAATCGGAACCCCCAACTAACACCCCCTCCGCAACTTAATAGTTTTCCCAGATAAACGTTAACGAAAAATATCACGAAAAGAAGAAAACACGTTTCTTTAATACAGACTCTCTTCCTCCCCCCCCTGCTGAAGGTGCATGTATATCCATGTTTAATACCCTTCCATTGGATACATCCATCATAATCATGTTTGTCTAATTCCTTCCATTGGATACATCCATCATAATCATGTTTGTCTAATTCCTTCCATTGGATACATCCATCATAATCATGTTTGTCTAATTCCTCCCCTTCCAACAACCTCCTTTTACACTACCTTCACTTCTCTAATATAATCTATATCCCTCCTCTACTGTCCTTCTCTTACACAACCCACTCTTCTCAACACCCATGTTCTTCTCTACAACATCATTGAGAAATCCTAATCAAACCGCACATTCCTACAACAACCCTATCATTTTTCCCAAGCACCTTCTCAACGTCCCGCCAACAAATTCTCAAGATCGCAATAATTGCTGCCAATCTCCGCAACCTTACCAAACCTCCAAATCAATCTCAACCACATTTTTCTCCCCAATTTTCCAAATTTTATTATAGTCTATCTAATTTTCTTTCGATTGTTCGTGATGCAAAGAAACAGTTTTAGTAAATTTCATGTCAAACTTTGTCAATCTCAGCAGTTGTACAAAATCACGATTCGATTCTAATCCATGATTTTATGAAACTCACAACCATAGATAAACGTCAGGCAACAGTCTGTATGTTTGTTTTAAACCTAGTAATTTGTTGATTTAAACACAGCTATAATATCTCATACAATCTATGACTTCGCAATGAATTGTATGTACCGGAGTTGTCAATTCTGGCTACTTTATTATGTATCTATTTCAAGATATTTATTGTTTCTTTTATAATATTATGTTTATTTGATTTCTAGTGCATTCCTTCGTGTTGCGTACTTTCTCATTACATCGTGTTGCGTACTTTCTCATTCCTTCGTGCTACGTACTTTCTCATTCCTTCGTGTTGCGTACTTTCTCATTCCTTCGTATTGCGTACTTTCTCATTCCTTCGTGTTGCGTACTTTCTCATTCCTTCGTGCGACGTACTTTCTCATTCCTTCGTGCTACGTACTTTCTCATTCCTTCGTGTTGCGTACTTTCTCATTCCTTCGTGTTGTGCACTTTCTCATTTCTTCTTGGTGTGTACTTCTTTTGTCTTGTACGTATTACGCTAATTTGGTCAATACCTCATTATTCATTCTTGACTATTTAGGAACTAACGTCTTCTCAAGTAAGACATGTCCCTTCCAACCATATATTACATAATATCCTTGGTTATATCAAAGTGTAAATAGGTGGGGGAATTTATAGTGTTTATTTTGGAATTAACCTCTTAGCTGCGGGGGTATTCTTAAGGATACCTCCGCAGCTAAGAAGTTAATTAGGAATTGTTACAACTATTCTTTCACAATCATTACAGGTATTTCTTCTTATCGTGTTGACTTTCTGCTCGTTCTCTTCAAACCTCCACTGGATCTCTCTTGTATCAGGACAATGTTCCTACTTGGTTTTTATTATCGGTGCTGCTTTTCGTATCAACTTCATGAAAAATTACCTATTACAAATTTATTGAATACATATTTTCGTGTTTGTGTTACTGTGACTCACGCCCAATCATCGTATTTTCTCTAGCTTTCTGATAATTGAATATTTTTCTTTTAAAGTAAGCTCTAATTGAAGTAACTGACATTTGAAGTTTATTACATTTTTCAAGACAACATTGTCTTTGCCGAGACCGCAAGTAATACGACCATCAAGGCGAGACCGCAAGTAATACGACCATCTTTGCCGAGACCGCAAGTAATACGACCATCTTTGCCGAGACCGCAAGTAATACGACCATCTTTGCCGAGACCGCAAGTAATACGACCATCTTTGCCGAGACCACAAGTAATACTATTATGAAGATTGTGTCACTATCTAGGGCGGTGGCGTGGTTGTAATCTCAAATCTCGTGTATGCTGTCCCCGTGACTCATTAAGCACATGTAGAATTATCGAGAATTCTTGACTATGTCCGTCTACTTTATAAGACCCAATGGCTAATAGGAGTTCTTTATGAGTCATTTGACGATCTCCGTAACTTTTCACTACCTCAATGTGATTATAGTTTGTGATTATACTTTGTGATTATACTTTGTGATTATACTTTGTGATTATACTTTGTGATTATACTTTGTGATTATACTTTGTGATTATACTTTGTGATTATACTTTGTGATTATACTTTGTGATTATACTATGTGATTATACTTTGTGATTATACTTTGTGATTATACTTTGTGATTATACTTTGTGATTATACTTTGTGATTATACTTTGTGATTATACTTTGTGATTATACTTTGTGATTATACTTTGTGATTATACTTTGTGATTATACTTTGTGATTATACTTTGTGATTATACTTTGTGATTATACTTTGTGATTATACTTTGTGTGACAGCCAATGACAACCATCTAGGAATCAGAGAACAGAAGACAGTACCCTAAAGAAACAGTATAATTTTTCCATCACAGAAGCAATATTGTTCTGGAAAGTATCTGAAAGCCTACTCTGACAACCTACTCTGAAAGCCTACTCTGAAAGCCTACTCTGACAACCTACTCTAACAGCCTATTGTGACAGCCTACTCTGACAGCCTACTCTGAAAGCCTACTCTGACAGCCTACTCTGAAAGCCTACTTGGAAACATTTCCATTACTTCCTCTGTTGTACGATAACAGACGGAGCGTGGAAACAAGGTCACGAAGCAGGGCCGTAGATATGTTTCCCTATCCAGGGGAGGGGGGGTTTGCCTAATTCAAAATTAAGGTAATTCGTGCGTCTGTATATATGATTCCTTCTTTTCTTGTCAAATTTTCATGAAAAAATGCATTTCCTTTTGTGAAAAAAGTCGCTAATTAAGTGTGTATGTGGGGGGGGGGGGCGGTTCGGGATTTTGTGCACCTTCTGACCAAGTTTCAAGTATTAGAAGTCAAGATGTGATTCGCTGGTGGTGGGGGGAAGTTAACACCCCCTTCCAATCCTATATGCGTGATTGTAATGAAGTTTAGCTAATCCCAGAAGACACACTCGATAACACCAATAAATCACTATTCATTCTATTTATCTCTATTACATTATCTCTATTTTTATCTCTATTAATTCTGCTATGTTTTCGTAAACAGTACTGTTCTTTACTGGTCGTGTGCTATGCTATGTTCTTGATAGAGGCATTCTGGCTGTAACGTCGACTTGTGTTCGTTATCTTGCGTGATTCATGGATTAGCGAAACTTCTTTACGCTGTTTGCAAGATGTGCCTGCTGGATTACAGTTTTCTGCAGTTGTTATATATAGTTGTCGTCTTTTACACAGATTAAGCTACTGCTTTGCAAACGTTAACACCAATATCCAATTTTCCATGTATAATTCCGCGGAATCCATAAGAACCTGGTGTTACGGCGGAGTGCTAATCTAGAAGACAAGGATTTTGTCAAATTGAACGAAGAAAGGCACGTCCTGTTAAAATGAAGGTATTAACAAGAACAAATTAAAAGTTGATGTTTTTCTGCGAACACGCGCACTTGATGACGTAACCTTTTAGAGGGGTGTTGAGTGAAACGAAATGTAGGTCATTATTTATTAATTCAACTGTGATATATTCTTGTCAAAAGATTTTGAACATTTTGGGATCATGATTTATTTCAACCCTCCATGTTCTCAGTGAACTACATAAGTGCACAGTATTTTTTGAACACGCTAAAAGGGACATTTATCATGTTTACATGGTAACTACATTGACAATTCTTCTGTATTTTGGAATGGTTAGAACTTCACAATTCTTACGATTTGCCACTGTTCCTATTAGTGCCATAGTCATTATTCATTATTCATTATTTCTTACTTCACTAATTATATTCGGGAAGTGGTGTTGATTGAATTACCTGAATTACTACCTCCACTTTTGTGTATGGTTGCAAAGCTCTGAAGTAAGCAAATTGAACAAGAATGCGCGGTTGAAAGAAGAGTACCTCAAAATAATAAGAAATACATTTGACATAACTAACCCAACATTTTGAAAAAAGTCCAGATTCTTAGGAGAAAAAGTCAAGATCAACATCTAACTAAAAAAGCCAAGATCTGGATAAAAAATTCAAAGAGTTGCAACTCTGATAGTCTATCTATATATCTATGTTCCTTCAGCGCGGAACACGATGTATATTTCAGAAAACAGAGCTCTCCAGTTCTGGCAATGTGATGTTACTGTGTGTAACTCTTGCATGTTGCTCAGACCCATAGTCATACCCTCTTTGATGGTTGTTCTGTGAAGGGCCTTTTTCTTCCTCTTTTTTCTTTTGCCATCTGGTACCCGTTTTAATGTTTGTATTGTAATCTACTTTCATTCATTCTAAGTACATATCAGTCATATGTCCAACGCTTTCTTCTTATTGTTGTAGAACCATATTGCTGTTTGGTGCCTTCAATTACTTGAATGTTTGAATAGTTCAGTCTTTGAATTGCTGTGAAGGTTACCTCCTGTTTGACCGGAAGTATCACCAAACTTTACATCCGGGTTTTAACATTTCTGTAAACAATATTTCGCATATTTACAAATATCAGAGAAACCGCTAATGAGCACTATTTCATTTTACCTGATATAGTAAATAAAATTAATTCTGAAATATTTGCACGAGAGAAAGGGACAGACAAAAGGAAAATATGAAACGGAAATGTGAGAAAATGAATATAAACTGAGTAATAGAACAAAGAAATCTGAAAAGGATATTCACAGAGAAGATACACATGAGTTGATATATTGTCACAGAGAAGATACACATGAGTTGATATATTGTCACAGAGAAGATACACATGAGTTGATATACTGTCACATAGAGAGTAAAAGAAGTCCTACTCTCGAAGAAGAATGTGTCGGGCCATTTGCGATAATAAAATGGCGATTCATTACATAATTCATTACCGTTCTGTGGTCTACTTCATGGTGATACATCTACTAGTTGCATTGTCCTGCTATAAGACACATATATTAGGTGCATTGTCCTGCTATAAGACACATCTACTAGGTGCATTTTCTTGCTGTAAGAGACATCCAGTAGGAGCATTGTCCTGTAATAAGACACATCTAGTAGGTGCATTGTCCTGCTATAAGACACATCTATTAGGTCCATTGTCCTGTTATAAGACACATCCAGTAGGAGCATTGTCCTGTTATAAGACACATCCAGAAGGGGCATTGTACTTTTATAGCACATCTAGTACAAGCATTGTCCATCTATAGGACGTATCCATTAGGAGCATTGTCCTGCTATAAGAGAGATCATGTGGTAGTTTGTAGCGAATACAGAAAACTGAAATAAGCAAGTAGTTAGCATAATTTGTCACTGTTCAGTTCAGTTGTGTTATGTTGTATAGTGCATCATGTTGGTCGCGGTGGTACCACAGTGTTGGCACATAGTGGTCGCGGTGGTACCACAGTGTTGGCACATAGTGGTCGCGGTGGTACCACAGTGGTGGCACATAGTGGTCGCGGTGGTACCACAGTGTTGGCACATAGTGGTCGCGGTGGTACCACAGTGGTGGCACATAGTGGTCGCGGTGGTACCACAGTGTTGGCACATAGTGGTCGCGGTGGTACCACAGTGGTGGCACATAGTGGTCGCGGTGGTACCACAGTGGTGGCACATAGTGGTCGCGGTGGTACCACAGTGGTGGCACATAGTGGTCGCGGTGGTACCACAGTGTTGGCACATAGTGGTCGCGGTGGTACCACAGTGGTGGCACATAGTGGTCGCGGTGGTACCACAGTGGTGGCACATAGTGGTCGCGGTGGTACCACAGTGGTGGCACATAGTGGTCGCGGTGGTACCACAGTGGTGGCACATAGTGGTCGCGGTGGTACCACAGTGTTGGCACATAGTGGTCGCGGTGGTACCACAGTGGTGGCACATAGTGGTCGCGGTGGTACCACAGTGGTGGCACATAGTGGTCGCGGTGGTACCACAGTGTTGGCACATAGTGGTCGCGGTGGTACCACAGTGGTGGCACATAGTGGTCGCGGTGGTACCACAGTGGTGGCACATAGTGGTCGCGGTGGTACATTGTGCATTGTATGATGGTCTAGGTGGTACATAGTGCATCTTGTAGTGGTAGAGATGGTACATAGTGGTCGAGGTGGTACGTAGTACATCTTATGGTGGTGGTGGTATATAGTGGTGGTACATAGTGCATCGTATGATGGTCTAGATGGTACATTGTGGTCGAGGTGGTACGTAATTGTGGTTCGTAGGACTTTTTATGATGGTCGAGGTATTACATAGTGCATCTTATGATGGTGAAGCCTCTAGGTTCGATTACCTTCGCAGACAATGTGGAACTCAGATCGTTCATAAAGCAATCTCTGCTTACTAAATGTTTCGATCGTGTGGCTTGAAATTATATTTCAGGAGGTAAAGAATAGAACCACTGTCATCTTTCTAGGCATGTTGTAAAAGATAACCTGAGCCTATAATTCTTGTTCAGGATACAAATAATAGGGCCACTATTTTCTTTCCAGGCATGATATAAGAGGCGACTAATGAAAATTGGGGGAATATGACTTCAATATATTAACTGTGAAAAACTTCATCACCATCACATCTTTTCTCAATTTCTTATTTTTTGTCTTCTATCCAATAATCCACATGGATGAGAAAGAGATTCAGGCTAGCAGACATTGCAGCTTTGTTCTTGCGTGGCAGACTTCTAGATAACGGGGAATTCGAGATTTGCTAATAACGGATCAACAAATTGGACAGAAAAATGATGAGATAGCTGGTCCAGATTAGGGTGAACTGTCACTGGCAGGATATAGTAATCCTGGATATCGGGCCACTGGAATACTTACCTCAGGCACTACAACTGCATCTATAGCCTCCCCCCCCCCCCACACACACACACACATTTACAGAACCATGCCTTTGAGACAACCTCTTTATGAGCTTATTGTCACCTTGTTGTCACCTTGTTGTCACCTTGTTGTCACCTTGTTGTCACCTTAGCTACAGAATTGAGAAGAAGCTGTCTGAAAGACTATGAGCTTTGTGGTGCATGTCCAAAAGGTTAGTCGGTTGTTCTCACATCTGCGAGGTTCAGGGTTTGACTTTGATAAGGACTAGGGTTTTTTCAGTGGGAGGGTAAATTTTAAATAAACTTACCCTTTATATGACGAGCCAACAACAAGGGCATGTGGGCTTTACATGATCAGCCGACAATAAGGACATGTGGGCTTTATCACATAAGCCGCTCGCAAACTTCCGAAACTCCTTAACGAGAAAAATGCTGTATTGGCAGTATTTTTTTTTACTATGGGCTGTCAAGTTACCTTCTCGCGTGATATTTGATTATTCATCATCATCATGTGTCAAGAGCAACCTGCTCACACCACAATGGAATATTTCAATATCATCATGTGTCAAGAGCAACCTACTTACACCAAAAGGAATATTCCATCATCACAACTAAATGTTAACCATTGCCTAGAAAATCTATGCAGTACAACCAGCTTAGATTTGGACTTTTAGATCTCTATCTGACTGTCTGTCTATCTGCCTGTCCTTCTGTTTGTCAATCTATCGTCTAGTCTAGAGCTGTATAGAACTCTGTTATTATCTTCTCTCTTCATTCTCAAACTCCTGCAGATTACCAGGATTTAGCCCGGAGAATGGAATGCGATATATAATAATTTACAGATTAAATGCGATATATACATCATTCGACCTAACACATCCGATGTCAGCATAGCTTCTGGATCACTTTAACCCTCGATCAAGTAAATGTAGTTATGAACTTTATTTGAAGTATTCTCATCCTGGCACCAGACACCTGCCTAACAATCTTCTACTTAACCCGTCCATAGCCTAAGAAAATGATATAGCTACGTCCACACAAGACTAAATGGACACGCCCAACTTCCTAAAACGTCATCTCCACGTGATCACCGCATCCATTGCCGGAATTAATTGACCAATCAACGACTTAGACGCCTCGATATCGTCTAGCGGAACCGGAAATTGGATTAAGGTAATCATCTGTAAACTTGTCTGCAGCATCTGCGACCAGAGTTGTCTCTTATTTTACACATCCATCATCACTTACAACCACTTTCATACGGTTCTTTCTTATAACTAAGATAGATAACACGGTCTATCTATTTATCTATATGTCTATACATCTGTCTTTCTATATATCGTTTTATATATCCGTTTATCCGTCTGTCTCTCCACCCATCTATCCATTCTTCTATCTATTCCATCCATTTCTCTATCTGTCTATGTTTCTATCTGTCTATTTATATATCTATATGTCGGTTCTATCTAGCCATATTTATTTACACTGCTATAATTTATATTTCTTATCAATCTATTTATCTATCGGACAATCTTTCAGTCTATTTATCTATCTACTTACCTAACTGGGCAAAAGGGTAGGAGCCCATAGACCGCTAGTTCAGCAACCAACTTGCCTAACTATATTTATATCTTTCTATACAACTATATATACATACATTAGTGTGTGGGTGCGCGAGCGAGCGTCCGTGTGTGTGTGCGTGTGTGTGTGTGTGTTTAATACCCAGACATTCGAATGAAATTGTAGGTAGCGTGAATGGAAAAGTATGAAATTAAACTGAAGAATCTCAGGTGTAGTGGTTAAGCCGTTCGCTTTGTACTCAAGAGGTCGCGAGTTCGAATCTCGTTTGCGACATCTGGTTTATAAAGTGAATTTATGTCGGATGTGCTTGGGGATTGTCGCTTAAAGCTACGGAGCTATGGGTAGTACCTGTGACAGGCAACTTGAAGCTTTGTTGAAAGGGACCGAGTACATATGTTATAATCCGAGTAAATAAAGTCACTCCATTTACGCATTCTGATCTTTTTATGAGAGTGAAGGAGTGTAAATTTGTGTAGGAGTTCTAAACGAAATTAAGAATCCAATAGGAATCATCAAGATCAGGAAACAATGGGGGAAAAAGATAATGGAAAGATATTAAGTAAATGAGAAAACAGGCTTCCATAATGTCCCAATTATTACTGTTTAGTATTACATTTAACACCATCACCAGATTTTCCACATTAACCGTATGGGATATGGAAAACAAAAAAACACAATGTGATACTTTTTTCAGCGTTTTGAGTATAAACTTTATACAGGCTAATTTGATGTATTTCTTAAAGACTTTCGATGTATTTAATAACCTCTGGGCTTTCAACTGTTCCTCAAAGTACGCCAGTGCAAGAGGAGATAATTCACGCATTATCATGAAAGTGTCCAGGTTTTTCTTACTTCTGGTTATCTAATGGTAGGAAACCGTCTGCATAATGTGTCCAAGTGTTGTATTGTAGAGTAGATATGTTTCTTCAGAGCTGTCAAAGTGCTCGTACTTTCTTCATGCAAGGTGATAGAGAATTTGTGAAAATAGCGCTCATCGTTATATTTCCCGTGATAATCACGTCACTGCCATAAAAGCGTGCACCACTGATGATAGAGCTAGGTACGTTCAAAAAAATCTTCATGTACTAAGCCGCATAAACTATTAGGTGGAATGACCAGTTCCATGTCCTTGCTGTGTTTATTTACCCTAACCCATGCGCCAGTTACCCATTTACAGCTGGGTCAACTGGAGGAGCGGTCGTCTCAGGAGAGAAATCACGACCCGATTTGTTTTGGATCAGTGTAGCCCTGTGACAGCTCAATATCACCTAAGCTACCACTTTCCACTCCATTGACACAGTTCACAGATACACACTACCGTTCACATGATTGACACAGTTCACAGATACACACTACCGTTCACATGATTGACACAGTTCACAGATACACACTACCGTTCACATGATTGACATAGTTCATAGATACACACTACCGTTCACATGATTGACACAGTTCACATATGCACACTACCTTTCACATGATTGACACAGTTCACATATACACACTACCGTTCACATGATTGACACAGTTCACATATACACACTACGGTTCACATGATTGACACAGCTCATAGATACAAACTACCGTTCACATAGTCTGTTATTATATATCTCCAGCCTGGGTGTGTAGAAAATTCACATAATTCCCAGCATAAATGGGACAAAACCGTTAGCCAATGAGTTGCTGAATCAGCAACCATCAGAAAAACAGGATCCCCAGTCATGTGTCCTGCGCCTTATGTAACCTTATGCTCTATTTCTTCTAGCCTATTCTTCCCTGATTAATTTTTAAATCGCATCTTCTGATGTTTCCAGCTGCCGTACATACATCATCACTATCATGTGCCGTGCTGGGTGATGTTGGCGATGATTAATCTATACAAGATTCTATAAGGACCAATACTGTATCGAGTGGTTGAGTGGTGAACCGGCGTAAACTTGTTTGGTTTGGACATGTAACTAGATACGTCACACTTACTGAAATTATTTTTCAAGGAACAGAGGTGGGTAGAAGGAGAAGAAACACTTAGGGAAAATCATGAATTGATAACAGCTAGCATTTTCTTTGCATGATTTTTCTACACTCCTCCGAATGACATGATAGCGATGTTATTTTTGAGTGTATTTGTTGCTTTTTTTGTGCTGATTTCGACAGATGGGCAACCCTAAGATCATGATTGGTCAAGGGTATTATTATTATTATTATTATTATTATGATTATTGTTATTATTATTATTTTTATTATTATTATTATTATTATTATTATTATTATTATTATTATTATGTTTACTAATGTGCCACCATAAATATACGTCCCTTAAAACACCCACACACACACATATATATATATATATATATATATATATATATATATATATATATATATATACGTAAACACGTACACAAAAAACACATATATACGTAAACACGTACATAAAAACATACACAACAAAGCAGATGTCAGTACTAGATACACGTCTGCTGACACATGTGTTAATGACACTTCTAGACCTAGATAAGGAGATGAAGTGTAGGAATATTGTAGGAAACGGAAATGTAGTTCCCGTTACCAAGGTAATGCGACGCTACAATGGCTTACTCTTGGGAAACGAGGGAATAAGATGGAATGTTGCAGGAAACAACGAACTGGACTGGGACTAAATCTCGTCTCATGACAGGAAGATAGATTCCACCATGCCATTGGTTGTTGTTATGTCTTCAAACTAAACGGAGTTAATGTTAAATCCAGAGAAATCAAGTACAGCTTATACTAGATAGCTTACTTGATGTGGCAAAGTATTAAAGGGACGGAAAATTCTACACAAAACAATACCGGTACATGTTGTCAAGTATTGCCAATAATTTTGAGGTTAAATTTGTCAATTTTTTTTAATAGATGTGAAGCATGGATTGGAAAAAAAATTCAAAGTGAATTAGAGGCTACATAAATGTGGTTTCTGAGAAGAATGATGAAAATACCATGGACAGCTAAGAAAACTAATGCAGAGGTTCTCATTGATGCTGGCGTACAAAGATCAATCATATCAAACATTAGGGGCAGACAGTTCAAGGTTTCTAGGGCATGTTCTGAGAAGAACACTTAATAACCACTGGAAAGATCAAGGGGAGAAGAGATAGGGGACGACAAAGAGAAACGTTGCTAGATGGACTAGTATTGTGGCATGGTAGAAGTTCACCACCCGAGTTTATTGACAATACAAGAATTAGAGAGTCGTGAAGAAACATGATCGCCTACGCCATTCGGCATGGCACTTGATTGATTGAATGTTGTCGGGGTCAAAAGATGGAGAAAGGAATAGCAACAATGTCAGCTACCATGCATGTCGTTGGATGCGACAAAGGAAGGTTTGGGAAGGTGTTAGCTGTCTCACAATTTAGAGTGAAAGTGGCCCAGACACCACGTTGACGTCAGATGTATCAGGACGAAAGTAGCAGATATTACACCTAAACTGTAAACCATGGCACATCGCTGTTTTAGGGACAACATGCGGGTAATCTGCAAGACTTTGAGCTCTAACGCAGGAAAGTGACGTTAAATACTCGTAACAGAGAAATCGAATAATATATACATTTCTATAACACTCGAGGATGTTGGAGGTCCTTTGCAGCCAAACTTCGTTGCGGTGACGACACATGGTAATGCTGACAAGACATGATCATGAATGACAGGTGATTCAGAAGAAAATGTGAAATTTGTGATCACGAAGTAACATCGTTGTGTAGTATGCAAATCACGCTGAATCACAATGTAAGATGGCTTGTAACTAAAGGTTATCATCAGCAGATCTCGGACAAGTACATACTTGCTCCGATCCCCTCACAAAAAATATTTCAGAGTCTAGCGGCTGACAGTTCCAGTACCATGCTGATTTATCCGGCTCTTTGTATATCTAAAGCCCTATTTCTGTATGGGTTATTCTGAACTTTAGATCTGTGGGCTATTCTGAACTTCACGCCAATCTCGTGCGATCTTGAGAGTGACCATGATTAACTCTTGTGAAAATGTTCTGACCGGACGAGGTTGACGTGTCCTTCTTCTTCTCCTGTAATCGTTCTCAAGCTCCCGTAGATTAGCATCATGTAGTCAGTAGAATGGTATGCAACTTCATCCTCACAACCTCCTTAGTCACTTCTTGCGATGTGCATGGCAGGTAAAAGTGTTACTTCTATGTGTTCCCATTCCGCCTCTAGAGGGGTTATGGATACAGATAATCAATTTTATAGTCAATAATATAATGTAAATCTATAACTTGTTAGAGATTTCTATTACGTTGTTGGTCACTCACTGCAGACAGGAAGAGATTGCCACTCACTGTAGACATGGCGAGGTGGCTACTCACTGTAGACATGGCGAGGTGGCTACTCACTGTAGACATGGAGAGGTGGCCACTCACTGTAGACATGGAGAGGTGGCCACTTACTGCAGATATGAAGAGATGGTCACTTACTGCAGACATGAAGAGATGGTCACTCACTGCAGACATGAAAAGATGGTCACTCACTGTAGACATGGAGATATGGTTACTCAATGCAGACATCAAGAGATTGTCACTCACTGCAGACATGGAGAGATGGTCACTCACTGTAGACATGGAGATATGGTCACTCACTGCAGACATCAAGAGATGGTCACTCACTGCAGACATGGAGAGATGGTCACTCACTGTAGACATGGAGATATGGTCACTCACTGCAGACATGGAGAGATGGTCACTCACTGCAAACATGAAGAGATGGTCACTCACTGCAGACATGAAGAGATGGTCACACACTGTAGACATGGAGAGAAGGACGCATGCCTTCAAACACAAGTGCTACAAAAGAAATCTAGGAAACTCAATAGAGAACATAAGACAAATTTGTACGTAAGAAATAACATCGAGATATCTACAGGTCCACAAGAACCATTACTTTCAATAATTAAAGGACAAAAGCTTACACGGTATGGATATGTATGCCGACATGATTCCTTGCCTAAGAAGTGTCATGTAGGGAACAGTAGAGGTTGGAAGAAGCAAAAGAGGGCAAAGAAAATCATGGATAGACAACTTCAAAGAATGGACAGCTAAAGATTTTTCAACACTCATCCTTATTTTTTTAAATAAGAACTATGCGTGGTATGAATATGGTTTTTTTCCACTCTGCTATTTTTGTTGCGGTGACTCACCCAATGTAGCACGTCTACGGCCCTGACTCCATGTTTCAATTCATCACTGTAGCACGCCTACGGCCCTGACTCTGTGTTTCGATACATCAGTGTAGCACGTCTACGACCCTGACTCTGTGTGTTGATATATCTAATATGGTGCCACTACGCCCCAAAAAGGTTCTGGGTTTATATAATATAGAGAGTCATTAAGACTCCACATTGAAGTGAATGAGCCACTCATTAACTGATCAAATGGCTGACTGATAGAATCGATGATTGAGACTGATAGAATCGATGATTGAGACTGATAGAGTCTTTAATTGAATCGTCTTTCGTCATTGAGATAGTCAACGATAATATAGACTGAACGAGACAACAATCTGTGGCAATGTCCGAGGGGGGGATGTTTATTGATAAGGCAGTGATAACATCACTGAAAGTGATAAAGCAGTACAGATGGGGAGGGGGTTGAGGGATGGATTCTCTGCGACTAGCCCCCTACCCCACCCGTACGCTCAACCCCACGGTAAAGATGTAATATGACATTTAGGCATTAGAAAACCAGTAAAATAGTCGCCACGTCCCAGCCCATGTCCTAGTGGTTCACCTAAAAGAGTTCTATCTAGAGTCCATCAAATGAGACGTGACAAGCTGCTGCGAAAAATGCAGACGTAACAGGCTGCTGCTTAATCCGCAGATGTGACAATCTGCTGCGTGATAAGCAGACGCGAGAAGCTGTTGCGTGATAAGCAGACGTGAAATTCTGCTGCATGATAAGTAGACGTGACAATCTGCTGCATGATAAGTAGACGTGACATTCTGCTGCATGATAAGCAGACGCGAGAAGCTGTTGCGTGATAAGCAGACGTGACATTCTGCTGCGTGATAAGCAGACGTGACAATCTGCTGCGTGATAAGCATACGTGACATTTTGCTGCGTGATAAGCAGACGTGACATTCTGCTGCGTGATAAGCAGACGTGACATTCTGCTGCATGATAAGCAGACGTGACATTCTGCTGCGTGATAAGCAGACGTGACAATCTGCTGAGTTACTATCTCTTTTTAACATCTCCCTCTCCCACACTTATTTTAGCTAATTCGTAATTTACCACCACCATCAATTCACCACGGGACTAGATCATTTGCAATATTACTTTTATTTTTTATTATTTTGTCTCTAAGCCCATCTAACCGACAGCTCGCGTACATATTGACAGCACGCATACATTTCGACAGTACGCATGCAAACAAAAACTTGCATGGTGTGGCGACATGATTCCTTGGCAAAAGCAATACTGAAGCGAACTGTCGAAGGTGGAAGAAGCAGATGAGGACACATACAAACATCGAAAAACAGACAATATCATGAATGGGACAAGGTAAGATGTGACCTCACTTATCCGCATCTGTGTTGTGCACCTACGACAATGGCGCGTTACGGGTTTATAACTATATAACTGTTTTACAAAGGAAATCAACTTTTTGGAGTTGTTTTTTTATTAGAAATATTCGCTGATTGGACATCATTCAACCAATATAATGTGTCCACCTGATCATTAACTTCTCCTGGTTATCTGAATTGTACTCATCGAATTATTATTGAGGTCTTGACAGAGGTCAAGGTCAAATAATCGTGTTTTTTTCAATATCTCATGACAGGTTTAGGAGAATTCCATGAAACTTAATGAATACTACGCTCCCTGACCATATTATTGAATACATATAAAGTATTGACGGTACTCGAGTAAATTAAATTGAAAATTCAATGCACATGTATTATAGAACAACGCTACAATCATCATTGGCCCGCTTACAGATTGGACAATCACAAAATTTAAAAAAAAGGCAAATGTATGTCCCATGGCACGAACCTGCCGTTGGGGTTGAAGATAACTCTTCATGTACTAAGCCATAGCAACTATTAGGTGGGGGTTGCTAGTTCCCTTACTTGCTGTTTTTACCTCCCCTATCTCATGCGTCAGGTACTCATTTACAACTGAGTCGACTGGAGGAGTGGTCGTGCCCAGCGAGAAATCACAACCCGGATTTTTGTTGTTGTCCAGACGTGGTTTCGAACCTAGCATGCTGTAAGTCCAGTGATAGAAAGCAAGCTTACTATCAACCAGGCTACCCCGCTCCTCTATTTGACCGTGACCTCTTTCGTGACCACAAAGTATAGTGGCCAGACAATTTTATGTGGTTAGAAACACCATTAGTGTCCCTTGGAGACGATTTTAACAAACTGGCTCATTGGCAGACAGGCCGCTCAGTGGAAGACCCAGAATCAGAAGTCCTGCCGAAGACCGCTACATACGGCTGCGTCACCTCAGGAATAGATTTGCATTTGCGTCTTTCACATTCTTTTCAAGCCCAGCAGGTCATAGAATTTCAGATAAAACGAATAGGAACCGACTTCACGACGCTGGTCTGGTCTTGAAGACGTTACAGAGATCCTGTTCTTACGGAAATGTATCGCTAGAACCGAATGCAGTGGGCGAACCAGTACCGTCAATGGACCGTTGGTAATGACTGGAGACAGGTTTTGTTTAGTTAAAGTCTGATAATTTTCGTGCCAAGGTTAAAACTTTAATTCCGTAAAATACATTTTTGGTACACTCTTGAAATAATGCGGTTTTAAAAAAAATATTATATATACTCGTAGATACAATTTGACATCTGCTGTACGATTTTGCACATACAGGACTGCCCGGAGTGTTATTACCTCGTATAATAGCCAATAACCTGTAATTTTACTAAAAATCGTATAACTAGATCGATACCTATTTGTCATTTCCTGATTTGCTTTTCACTTACAGTATCGATCATGTGAACATTCATTAATAGTTCCTCATCTTGTAATCAGTCATCTTAAAGCGTAATCGATTCTTCCTATACATTTTCATCGAATCAGAAATTCTAGCTAATTTTTTTCCAAGAATCTTCTAGTCATACACAAATCTCATGTACTAATCGATCTATCGATCTCCGGAAACTAGTAGTGCTTTTGCAATTTATATCAAACCATTCTCTAGACTATATGTCCTGCGCACTGATCAACAGACTTCTAGAAATACAAAAGGACACGCTAAGTTGTCACAAAAACAGTCGGTTGGAAAGAATCGTTGTTACTAGTATATCAAGAAAATATATAAATCTCGCATGTGTCAAATCCTTCTTCAAGTAGTCATGCGTATTAATCTCAAACGACATCTCTAATCTTTGCTTATACCACTTGTTCGGTTCACATTAATTTCACATGCACCGAACATGATTTAGACTTGGGTCGACTATTTCTACATGAAACGGGATGTTCCACTGCCAGTGATCTTGTCTCGCGTAATTAAACAAATTGTCCATTGTACCATAGCGTGGTGAAACTTTTGCCTTCTGCAAGGGATTTTATTCCAGGGATGGACATTTCACCCATCTACGCACACACCAGAGAACTGCAACAACGCATGTCTGAAACTGTTGTCAACATCGCCTGAAATGGGCGGTTATTATTTTATTATTTTCAATCTATATGTATTCTTCCTCTTCTTCTGTGTTAATTCTCATACTCCCGCAGATTGTGGCAGTGACCAGGGCATGTGTGTGGGTTGGCACACAGTAGGTAACGCAGGTCTGCATCTTGAGTGACTCTTTGAGTATGATTAGGAAGGTACATGTGGGTCTCGTTCGCGAACAGTGGATTAAGGCCTTGAGAAAGGCGAGGTTGAACCTAGTTACATTCATTTTCGTGCCGTGACATGTGGGTGTTCGAGGCAATGAAAGAGTAGAACAACTGGCGTCATGTACGAGTATCGCACAGGGAGGTGGGGCAATGGATCCAGCTGACGTTTTGAACTCCATTAGAGATATATCATGCAAGAGTGAGACTAGTGTGGATGATGATTCCTTTGTGATGGTCAGGATTAAAGATCAGGGTTTGAAATGCGGCGTTGCTAGAAGTGAACATTTTGTAGGGCGTAGAAGAATGATGGTCAACCAGTATAGGACCGGTACTGTCAGCAGAAGTGTAATGGCGGATACACTCAGGGAGAGATCAGAACAACTATAGATGTGTCCAGTTTACGGTGATGATGATCCGACGACTAACTCCTGCAGATTTTCAGGATGTAGTTCCGAGAACGGAATAATTTGTCTCATGGTTTACAGCTTTGCTGCGATATATGGGCTAATCTCACGCAGTGTGACCTATTTTTATTCAATTTCTACCGTGTTGGCGAAGCAAAATACAAATAATTTCACCACATTGCAATCTTATCAGCCAATATAAGTGGCGCTTTGTGAGATCAGCACGCAGGACCTATATTGTTGAGAAGGACTTGGTTTATGTTGTGAGTATGGGCTACCTGAGTACTAAATTAGCGGTCAGAATGGAACAGGAAGCTCATTAGTAGTTTATAAGGAGGCAATTGATTGGTGCATTATTCAAGTGTACACACATGATACAGCCGGAGTGAGGTTTAGAAGCAGTGAGTAATTAATAACAGAAGTTCGAAGCTGAAGGAGGTATAAGAGTGAGGCATTGTTAATAATGAGAAAATCAGAGGATGATGTGTTATATATATGGTGGTAGTTAGCGATGAAAAGAGGATGGAGGTGAGGGCACATTAAAAGTATGAAACTGTCGTTATCATCGCCTGCGACGGGTGGCAACACATACCAGAGAGGTGCAACAAGGCGATGAAGATGATGGAGGCGATGAAGATGAGGAAGAAAGTTGTGTTGAAATCATAATGATAAAGAAAAGGAGGCAGATTTTTTTTGGGAGTAGACCAGCAAAAGATTTGAGAGTTGGATGACTGAGGGGGAATAGGAGTATGGAAAACTGGATGTGATGGTAATGGGAGTGTGGCGAGAAAATGGAAGTGATTGAAATGGCAGTGTGAGAAACTTGTAGTGTGGGTATTAGGAATGGGAGAAACTGGGAGTGATAGTGTAGGAGAAACTGGGAGCTAGGGATTTGGAGTAAAAGAAACTGTGGGTGATGGGAATTTGAGTGAGAGAAATTGGGAGTGAGGGGATTGGGAGTTAGGTGAATAGGAGTGAGTGGAAGTGGAGTATGGTGAACTGGGAGTGATAGGAATATAAGTGAGAGGAACTGGGAGTGAGAGGAATATAAGTGAGAGGAACTGGGAGTGATAGGAATATAAGTGAGAGGAACTGGGAGTGATAGGAATATAAGTGAGAGGAACTGGGAGTGATAGGAATATAAGTGAGAGGAACTGGGAGTGATAGGAATATAAGTGAGAGGAACTGGGAGTGATAGAAATATAAGTGAGAGGAACTGGGAGTGATAGGAATATAAGTGAGAGGAACTGGGAGTGATAGAAATATAAGTGAGAGGAACTGGGAGTGATAGAAATATAAGTGAGAGGAACTGGGAGTGAGATGAAATCTCAACAAAAAAAACAACAACAGGAAAAATAAATTGGCCTCGCTAAAAGTGCTTAATAGATGGCGGTTGTAAACGGGGTTGAAGGATGGTTGAATTATACCTTGGAAAGGTTAGAAGGTAGATCTATACCTAGAGATAGATAGAAGGTTCAATTGTACCTAAATACAGGTAGAAGCTCGAGTTAGACCTGGATAAAGGTAGAAGGTCCAGTTATAACTGGATAAAGGTAGAACTCGCCTGAAAAGTCAAAGTGCACAGTGAATGATAAATCGTCACTTCGCGGAGTCAATACACATTGCATGGCGACAGATAGGTTATCAAAGGGTAAGGAATCTAGCCTCAGTTTAAATCGGATGTGCTAGTCCTACACAGTGAACAGTTAACGATAGCACAAAGTACCTCGCTTTTCCAGGCTGACATCACACGTAATTCGTGATGAGAGCGAACCATGAAGAAGACATAGAAGAGACACATATATTATACTAATGATGATGGTGACGATAATGATGATTATAACGGCGAAAACGACAGCAAGATTGATGATGATGAGGACGAAGAAAAGTATGATAATGGAGAGGACTATAACAACAATTGTAATAATTGTGACAATGTTGGTGACGACAACGATTATGATGATGACGTAGATGATAATGAAAACCAATGTGATGATAATATCGACGACCGACGATATACTGACATCATGTCTGGGCGACATTATTCAACGTGTTATACTGTTCATTATTTCAATATATTCCTTATATAGTTTTCAACCTTAGAGTTGCCTTCCGGGAATATCCATTGCCGGGACTTTCCCTGTCTGTCTCAAGCATTTTGGGATATCACGTTTTGGCCAATCAACGACGAACTAGTTCTCACCAATCTATTTTCATTTTTTTTCCCTGTTTCTCACTGTTGTTCTGTGGATAGAGATGTAACGTAGGTAATCGGATCATCAGTCTGAGTGTGTTTCATTCCCGCCGGGCATGAGTTTCCATTTCTTGAGGTTGGAGATAAAAAAAATTCGCTGTGTTATGTCATGACTACCAAACGACATCTACTTTTGCTTTTGTGTGTTGTGTGTGTGTGTGTGTGTGTGTGTGTCTGAGAAGCTTTTGTTTAATCTTCAAATCTATTCGTTCACAGAAAATCTACTCTATAAACTTCAATTCTATTGGTTCTCAGAAAATCTACTGTTTAATCTTCAATTCTATTGGTTCTCAGAAAATAGACTGTTTAATCTTCAATTCTATTGGTTCTCATAAATCTACTGTTTCTTCTTCTTCTTCTGCGATCAGTTTCCTATACTCATAAGTCTATACAGGAAAAGGGCCGCCTCCATGAATTCAGTCGTCAGCAGGAGGTTCTCACGGTTGCCCCAAATCTACTGTTTAAGCTTCAATTCTATTGGTTCTCAAAAAATCTACTGTTTAATCTTCAATTCTATTGGTTCTGAGAAAATCTACTGTTTAATCTTCGATTCTATTGGTTCTCAGAAAAGGAATGTAACCTTTTTTAAATTGTGTCTACACACTTTTTTGCATTTGATATCAAATTCTTGACAACTATCAGAAAGTGATGCGGTTTTTCTGCGGCAAACGATAATGAACACGGCATAGGAATAAATCCATTTTACATGTGATATTTGTGACTCGCAGATGACTGTGAAGTAGGCTACCAGCTGTGATCGGAGAACAGTGTTTCAGTGTGAACAGGAATGAAGAAGCACTTGAGACCAGTGAACTTTCTCGAACATATTTCTATTTTATCTTTTTCATATTACCTGCAGTGTTGTAAATTTTTCAAAGTTCTGAATATCTGCAATAATATGACACTGTCATTCTAGCTAGACTATATGTTTTCAAAGTGGGCGGTACCTCCCGAGGCCCCCCCCCCCCCAGTTGGCGCGGAAGCCATCTAGTGTGGCGACAGGGTCCAGAAGAAATTAGGGATGGTATAAAGGGGCGGTGAAATATCTCCTCAAACAGATGTATCACTTCCACTATTTTGAAATAAAATAGGTATTCTATCTTCTAAACTAGCTATGTCATCGTTCCTCTTTGGTGTTTCAGATGTGTTGAAAGCTCATATATAAGCTACAATCATCACAAGTATTTTAAAACTAATCCAAGCTGCTATAATTTTTTTATTTTATTTGTGCTGGTTACAAATATAAGTATAATTGCTATTGCAGTCTTCCGTCTATGAACGAATTACATTGGAATCCCATTATAACAACTTGGTCTGAATAGACAAAATATGTATGTAATAACATAAATTCGTTATATACAGTATAAATAATAAAGAATAAATACAATAGGGAATTTTGAAAGTGTTGTTATATAGGGAAATTTGTTATAAAAGGATGCGGTCTAGAGGGATTTCACTCTATAAATAAGATCAAAAAATGGTTTTTACACTGCGTCACGAAGCAGTTGGGCTTGTCATTATTTCTCATAAATAAACAACACTTTTAAAATAAAACAATCAGTTTTAAAGACAAAAAACGTTTGTTTTTGTGAAAACAGAAGTCATACAAAATTTGCTTCGTAAAACAGCGTTAGGAATCATCTGCAAAATTCCCTTGAGCAATAATTCAGTGCAAAGAAGAATCGATGAAATGGGTGCAGACGTTGAAAAATAATTGCGCGACTATTTACAGACATGCCAATTTTCCATTGAGTGCGATGAATGAACTCTTCACAATAATGAAGCCCTGCTCTTATCATACGTACAATTCATGAAACATGAAAAAGTTTGTCAAGAATTTTTATTTGCTAAAAATAGGTAAAGTGGACATTAAGGAACAATCTATATTTAATTCTTTCAATAAGTTTTTTTTAAAGAGAAAACATCTATTCGTAATATTTTGTTTGTTGCTCCTGATGGTGCTTCATCAATGTCAGGTCGCCACAAGGGATTCAAAGAACGTGTGAAACACGCAGTACCAAATATACTCGCTAAACATTGTGTACTTCATCGTCAACATTTTGTTGTGAAAGATTTAAGTGAACGCCTGTATATTTCGCACCATTACGTCATTAGAGCAATCAACAAGGTTAGAAGCAATTCATTGAGTGACATATTGTTTAGTCAACTTTGTAGTGAAAACAATGAGCATTTAAATAGTTAGCTGATTCACACAGAAGCTCGTTGGCTTTCAAAGGGTATTTGTCTGAATCGATATTATAAATTTGTTTGGTTCAGTACTAGAATTCCTAGAAAACAGAGAAGACGGATTGACGGTCATCCTGATTTACATCCAAAAATAGCATTGCTTATTTGACAGATCTATATAAAATATTTAATGAAGTTAATCTACAATTACAAGATGATGAATTGAATTTAATTAAAATAAAAACGTTATTGCCGCTTTTGTGAGAACACTTCAAAAGGACTCTAGACCGAAGGGAAATTAGGAAAATTTCAAATTTATCATTAGTGTCTCTGATAAAGGAAGAATGAATTACATACCGGAAACACTTGAAGGTTCTCCGTGCTGATTTCAATCCGAGATGCAATGATATTCTAAACATAAATATACCAAATTCGGTGCATGATCCTTTCTCATATGTACAAACAGCAGGATAATCAAATTTAGAAGAATTACTCACATAATTTGCAACAAATGAAGAAAAACAATGGTAGAAAAACAAATCATGGGAGGACGAAACTTCATTAGAGAAACACAATTCATGGGATGACGAAACTTCATTAGAGAAACACAATTCATGGGATGACGAAACTTCATTAGAGAAACACAATTCATGGGATGACGAAACTTCATTAGAGAAACACAATTCATGGGATGACGAAACTTCATGGGAGAAACACAATTCATGGTATGACCACACTTCATGGGAAAATCAAAATTCATGGGAGAAACACAATTCATGGGATGACCACACTTCATGGGAAAATCAAAATTCATTGGAGAAACACAATTCATGGGATGACCATACTTCATGGGAAAATCAAAATTCATGGGAGAAACACAATTCATGGGATGGCCACACTTCATGGGAGAAACATAATAGATGGGAAAGCATACTTCATGTGAGGAGCACTCTCAGATGACGAAATACCTAATGATCCATCTTAGCACATTTCTCTTTATATCTCACTCATTTATTTCTTACTTGTTCTATCCCATCTTTCCATCTATAATTTTTCCTCCCTATTTTTCACTCCCTGAATTTCTCCATCTACCTTTCACACTCACCTCTCCATTTCACTCCTTACTGTTAATCCACTATTTTTCTATAGGGAAGTCTTTCTTTGTCCCGCACTCTGTCTCACAATCCCTCACACAACATTTCACACTCCATCTCTACACCTATAACCATCCCTATACCTTCAATATATATTTTCAATAATTGAACCAAATTTTACTAATGTATCATTACCATTACCTCTATCTTTTCAGTTCTAATTGCCCGACCACCATAAAATCACACAACCCAACAGTATGAGGTAAGTGTTTGACGCTGTACCACAGGTTGAAAATCCTTTTTTTTGTTTGTTTTTTATATTGGCGGGTTGCAGGTGAGAGTGAGATTTTGTCATGCAGGATTCCCTTAATCATGAAAAGGGCATCACTGCAGAAGGAACATTGCCATGAATGATCCCCTTGCTATTCGCTCATTCTACTAGAGGTATATAAGCTCAGTGTACCACTCAGATGATGGTTGCGGGTTCTTCCGGTCTTTCCAATGATGACACCTCCTCCCCTCTCCACTGGTTAATCCAATTTCTATCACTCTCTGATCACGTACTCTGTCTCTTTCACACTCCTCTTCATGACTTTCACACTTCTCTTCATGATTGTCACACTCCTCTTCATTACTTTCACACTTCTCTTCACGATTGTCACACTTCTCTTCACGATTGTCACACTTCTCTTCATGATTGTTACACTTCTCTTCATGATTGTCACACTCCTCTTCACGATTGTCACACTTCTCTTCACGATTGTCACACTCCTCTTCACGATTGTCACACTTCTCTTTACGATTGTCACACTTCTCTTCACGATTGTCACACTTCTCTTCACGATTGTCACACTCCTCTTCACGATTGTCACACTTCTCTTCACGATTGTCACACTTCTCTTCACGATTGTCACACTTCTCTTCATGACTTTCACACTTCTCTTCACGATTGTCACACTTCTCTTCACGATTGTCACACTTCTCTTCACGATTGTCACACTTCTCTTCATGATTGTTACACTTCTCTTCATGATTGTCACACTCCTCTTCACGATTGTCACACTTCTCTTCACGATTGTCACACTCCTCTTCACGATTGTCACACTTCTCTTTACGATTGTCACACTTCTCTTCACGATTATCACACTTCTCTTCACGATTGTCACACTTCTCTTCATGACTTTCACACTTCTCTTCACGATTGTCACACTTCTCTTCACGATTGTCACACTTCCCTTCATGACTTTCACACTCCTCTTCATGACTTTCACACTTCTCTTCACGATTGTCACACTTCTCTTCACGATTGTCACACTCCTCTTCATGACTTTCACACTCCTCTTCATAACCTTCACACTCCTCTTCATGACATTGTAAGAATATCCATAGTTGCCCTAACTCAACTATGTCTCTTCTTATCACTCACCCTCGCACATCTACTATACCATTACCCGCCAATGCATCAGCTTTATCGTTGTCTCACACTCCCTCATTGCCTGGACAGTACTTCCATATCACACTATAGACACGTAATCGTATCAAGCTAAATATATATGACCAATATCCATTACTTTAGGAAATATTATCTACTACCGTCACTAGTTTTCTCTCCTTCCCATCTGTTTCCCTGAAACTCCTGTTTTTGTGTCTTCTATTCTGTTACTATGAAACTCCTGAGTTTTATGTCTTCTATTCTGTTTCTCTGAAACTCCTGAGTTGTATGTCTTCTATTCTGTTACCATGAAACTCCTGAGTTTTATGTTTTCTTTTCTGTTACCCTGAAACTCCTGAGTTTTATGTCTTCTATTCTGTTTCCCTGAAACTCCTGTTTTTGTGTCTTCTATTCTGTTACCCTGAAACTCCTGAGTTTTATGTCTTCTATTCTGTTTCTCTGAAACTCCTGAGTTGTATGTCTTCTATTCTGTTACCATGAAACGTGCCCATTTCTCCAAACGTCTCCTACTCTAAATTTCTAAAATTCAATTCCTGAAAATACCCAAACGTTTAAAAAAAACGTACTGACAACAATAAAAACTATTTTAAAAAACTAGATAAAATGCTAGACATCTAATTTATTTCTCAGGAAAGATGTTAACATCTATTTTCTATGACACTATTTTATCACGCTGATATAACACAATCCTTGTGCATTGAAATTCCCTATCTTTTACATTCAATCTATCTCCTATTGAAATCTCATTTGACAAAACTCAATAGAATTTCTTGCAATCCCTGGAACAATGTATCTTTCAGACAAATTTCCTGTATCCGATGCTCCTAATGGAACTATGCTGGTAGTAGTCACAAAGGCGGAAAAAAATGAAAGCGGAAGTTACAGTAGACGGTTAAAGTTATGAAAGACCAAATATTGGTTTAAAAATAATCTTGTAAATTGAATGTTTTCGTTTTGAACATGTTTAGAATAGTATCAGTTTTATTGTATATGAATTCTATTCTGTAAACATATCTGGTTGCCAACACATTATAATGTCAGTTCTCCATGTTCCCCTCTCTCTCTCTCTCTCTCTCTCTCTCTCTGTGTAATTTGTTTAGAATGTGTTCTTACATATTTATTTATTTGTTTATATTATTTTTTCACCTATGTAATTGTGTTTATAATTTTTAAACAATACCTCTTTCGTCCCTCCTTCATCTTCCGCGTTATACATTTATTTATTTTACTTTATTTCATTTCATTACATATTACTAAAAATGTGTTAAACTGTTTATTCATAATTTACCTCAATGGTTCCTAAACTGTGATCCGTGTATATATACGGAGCCGCGTTAGCGCAGTGGTTAGCGCACTGGCTTCGCATATGAGTGGTCCTGGGCTCATTCCCCAGTTGCGGCGGAAATGTTTTCAGATCGCAACGGCTCCCAGGTCGACCCAGCCTTAAATGGGTACCGGATTAATCCGGGAAGTAAAGACTGCGAGGGAGAGGAGATGGCTACCGCCCTCATTTGCAGAGCCTGTGAAATGTGAGATCGCTAACATCTCACACCCCTACGGCATTAATAAATGCTATGGGTTACTTTACTTTTTACTTACTGGACTACAATGTTCGATCAAAGGCAACGTAAAGGTTCAGAATCGTTGATCTATGCCACACATTCAAATTACATTACCATGTTCTTCCTCGCTCTGGAATAAACCTTTCTATATTCTCTCTGTTCTTTGTGGCAGAGTGGTCACATATTTATTTTATATTCAAGATGTTGGTCGTTGATCCAGCGGTGAAGATTCAAATCCTGACTGAGAAATCTTTAGAATTGCATTTTTTTTTCAAAGTCCTTGGAATCATTGCCTCATATAGGCCTACTGAAACACGTGGTCTGTGATCGAATTCGGAATGCGTGTGGACTCAAGTTGTGGGCAAATCCAGCCCACCAAGACATTTTTTTCTGACCCTATAAGATGATCTAGAAGATATATATGAGCTGGCAAATAGATCATTGGGAGCCACAATATACTTCAGAGAAAGTTTTGTGGTCTTTTTCTCATTGGGAGCCACAATATACTTCAGAGAAAGTTTTGTGGTCTTTTTCTCATTGGGAGCCACAAAATACTTAAGAGAAAGTTTTGTGGTCTTTTTCTCATTGGGAGCCACAAAATACTTAAGAGAACGTTTTGTGGTCTTTTTCTCATTGGGAGCCACAAAATACTTAAGAGAAAGTTTTGTGGTATTTTTCTCATTGGGAGCCACAATATACTTCAGAGAAAGTTTTGTGGTCTTTTTCTCATTGGGAGCCACAATATACTTCAGAGAAAGTTTTGTGGTCTTTTTCTCATTGGGAGCCACAAAATACTTAAGAGAAAGTTTTGTGGTCTTTTTCTCATTGGGAGCCACAAAATACTTAAGAGAACGTTTTGTGGTCTTTTTCTCATTGGGAGCCACATAATACTTAAGAGAAAGTTTTGTGGTCTTTTTCTCATTGGGAGCCACAAATACTTAAGAGAAAGTTTTGTGGTCTTTTTCTCATTGGGAGCCACAAAATACTTAAGAGAAAGTTTTGTGGTCTTTTTCTCATTGGGAGCCACAATATACTTCAGAGAAAGTTTTGTGGTCTTTTTCTCATTGGGAGCCACAAAATACTTAAGAGAAAGTTTTGTGGTCTTTTTCTCATTGGGAGCCACAAAATACTTAAGAGAAAGTTTTGTGGTCTTTAAATCATTGGGAGCCACAAAATATTTAAGAGAAAGTTGTGTGGCCTTTTTCTCATTGGGAGCCACAAAATACTTAAGAGAACGTTTTGTGGTCTTTTTCCACACGAAAAAGAATTCGATCAGGCCGCCGGTCTAGAAATTTTGAGAACCTCTGTTCTAATCATATAGTATGGTGCTGTTGTTAAGGAATTGTGTACATTCGGGAAAATCCGAGTACTTTATTTCCGCTGTATACCCCTTTATGCCTTGCGGCTTCAGGGGTTGAAACGTTCTCTTGAGATGGCTTTTATACCTTGCAGAGTCAGAGGTAGAAGAGTTCTCTGGAGACGGTGGTTTTGTGTACCTCATATATGTTTGTTTTCGTGGATTCGTTTATTTATGTAATCTTGTGCATGGTCTGCCAATAGTTTTGTAACCATCGTGCCTGAATAGCAATGCTTTTTAAGGGACAATATCTTATGGTAGTCTTGAATCTGGTGAAAACCCACTTAAGTGTTGTCTACTGATGTAATACAGGATAAGCATTGTGTTTGCTAGTCTTCTGATGTTTTAATTTCTGATTGTGTCTCTTATTGTTACTCCGAGAATTCTACCTACACAAGTCATTTCTGTTGTAACAAGGATTTTGTGTGTTTTTTTGGCTTTTATTGTTGGTGTCCACGTTTGACATTGATAGCATAGTGATGGTATGATGATCTTTTTGTATAGTGCAGTTTTTGGTGTTCATGTTCACATGTTAGATTTTGAAAATAGGAGACATCTGTTCTACGATCTGGTTTACTATGTTGCGTCTATGTTAGATTTCTGTCTTTTTTTTTTCCTATTTGATGATATGCTTCCAAGATAAGTGAATTCTGTCACATGTATAATCCGAGTTCAATAAAGACAATCCTTTACGCCCTCTAAGCCAATTTTATTACGCAGTTTCAGTCTTCTGAGAAGGTAAGTCGTATTGTAAGTTAATCTGGAAGCTATATCTGCGCCTGGTGATTTGAAGCACACACCATCACTACAGATTCTTTTTTTGTGACAGCAATTATTAAATTGTAAAAAAACATAATTATCAGATAAACAGATCAATAACTAGATATAGAAAATTATATCGACATCCGGCAAAATGGTGTTGATTAACAGCTGTTTTTTTTCTGCTTACCGATAAGCGAAGTTTCGGAGAGGATTTGGACGCCACCGAGTAAAATTATGCCCATAGAAATGTAACACTGGAGTATACATTTATGTTGTATGGAACAGTCGGGGGTGGAAGAAGGCGAGGGGAAAAGAGAAAATTCTGAATTGATAACATCAATGAATGGTCTGGAAGTGATTTTTCTGCACTTCTTCTGAGGATAGAGATGTTTGGAGAGCTTTTGTGCTGAATGTCTACAGTGCGGAAACCTCTACGGTCCTGATGGGTTATGGGTCTTACTATTAGTATTCTAATTCTATATATCTATCTATTCATCAAATTCTTTGTTGTCTCTCAGCGACAGGGACAGAAGAGTTTTCTGGAGACGGCCCGCTTGAGTGCTGAGTATATTGGGGAATGAATTTCTCACTTCTTTTATTCCGGTGGCCCATGGTTTTCTTTGTCAGCCTCTACTATACCTGTGTAGCATACCTTGTTGTGATATGATGTCCTCCAGTTTACTACGAGCACTTTTGAGTTCTCACTGTCGGATTGCTAATCCTGTCGCAGTGTTGCATCGGGAAAACCTCACCTAGCTACGCCGTGATCTCTAATTTACACATACATTAATGAGTCTATTTTACCATTATTATTATTATTATTATTATTATTATTATTATTATTATTATTATTATTATATAAAATTGCAGGAAAAAATAGAAAACATTTATGAACATAATAACACGGTAGACAAAAATAGCATTAATCAAAAATATACCAATGACCACAATAATATTATAATGACATATAGCAAAGCTCCTCAAGGGTTTGGAAATACCCATAATTTAGGAATCAACACAACATCAAAATGTCAGACATCAAAGTCGTTAGGACGTCTTGTGGTACAAATTTCTTGGTTAGTATAACTATGAACGCGAGTACACGACTTAACACCGGTCTAAGTACCCGCTGGACCAATAACTGATTGCTAAATATCCGTGTGAGTTTCCCTGGAACTAACCAAACCGAAGACAAATAAATTTATTGAATCGTTAAGATGAGAGTTTGTCTGGATTGATCACTGAAGGAAAAAAATCGCTTGAAAATTGAAGAGATCTTTGTGTTTTATATATTCTTCTTCAGCGTTCATTCTCAAACTCCCGCTAGAGCTCTCTTGTAGCAGGACAATGATTGTACAGAATTTCTAGCAGGATGTAGTACAGACGTTGCTAATGCGCTGTGTTGCCGTTTTATTTGCGCAAGTGCTCCTGGATATCTTTCTTCAGCGATTTTTTTTTAATGGATTCAAAATATGGGACTTGTGAAAGAATGAGAAATACGATATATTTTGTTTTAATGTTAGTTTATTTTTTAAATCGAAGTAGATGCACTCCGGGTAAACCCAGAGATGATCAATCTCTAGCAGCACATGACACTGAGTATACATGCTAATGGTTCCAGTAATTCGTCTGTTACATACACAACTTTGATGTTCCCTCCTGTCCTGCTCCAGTCGCAATTACCGGGTGTAATTCCAAATTCTTGAAATCGCCGTATAATATCTCTTTCCAGTCTAAATTCCTCGTTTCGAAAAATTTTCATGCAACAATCTTAAGGAGCTTCTAAAAGAATGCTAGCATCAACAATATTTTGTTTTGAAATAAATTGTTCGAATTCGAAAAATTTTCTTAAAATGTAACAAAATGGTATTCTTAGTACTTTTTTTCTGTTAAAATTTAATATTATGGTAGGGAGAATGTTTTACCAGTTTTTTATGAGATTTTATTAGTGCGTCTATTCTCCTTCAACCCTCGATAGTTCCTTAAAAGAATAGTTTTAGTAAGTGATGAGTTTTTGTTACATGTCCAAGTCAAACACGCATACGCCATTTCACTGGAATAAAGTCTGAACTGCCAAAAGTGGTTCTTGATAACCTGCAAGTTTATTTAGTTGTAGCTGGGAAAATATATTTATCTTGTGTTCTATACAACTAATTGTTAAAAAATTGATGTAACACTTGTTTCCAGAAGCCTGAGTCCTTCTTTCTGTGTCTGCATTGAGTGTCCAACATTCACATCCGTATAAAAGTATACTTAACCCTAGTATACCTAACATAAAAGTATACTTAACACTAGTATAAATAACATAAAAGTATACTTAACACTAGTATACCTAACATTGATCTTTACTGTAATACTGATCTTGCTTTTTCAAATGATATTCAGCCTTACCATTGCAGCCAGCGACAACTCGAGTCTTAATTTAATCTCATTTCCCGAGCTGCCATCATGAGATATTTGGGACCCGAGATATGTAGACATGGTAATTTATTCCAGTTTCTGACTGTTGAAATAATTATTTACAACCTAATTGTAACCGTGACGTTCAAGTCACATAGTATATCCTTCTATCTGGGCATATGTGGGTACAAGAAGTACGTGTATGTTAACGAACTAATTAATTATCAGAAAAATATTTTCCGCTAAAATAAATTTCATCAAAGGAGAGCTCGAAAAACGACTAATTTTAAGTGAAATTTTCTGACTTTGGACTTGATTTGATTCAAATAAATAATAGAAAAGACACGCTATCTGAAACTCAGATCCTAATTAGGAGTCCCTATCCGACTCAGTGGCGTCGACTGATTGTTACGTAAGTTAATCAATAGTGATTATGTCAGTTCGAGATTCGATTTCTACAACGGGAAATATTCCACATCACACGTGCAAATAATGCAGCAGAGGTTCATTTATTGCACAGTTTGGTGCCGGTTATTTCCGTATTTTGAGATCGGTGATGGTGTGCACACGGCAGGGGGGTAATCTCTGATTATATGTTCCAGTAACTTTGTTCTTTCATTTGAATTACCGGCTACTTCTGAGACGGAAGTAGGATTTGATCATATTCCGTAGTGGGGTAAAAGCTATGGGTGTTACTTGTCATTAGATTACTGTGAGTTAAAACGATGATGATGATAATGCGGTGATGATAGTAATTATTGTGATAATTATGAGGGTAATGATGATATGATGATGTTGATTATGTTTATGATGAAGGTAAGGATGATAGTGATGAAGGTAAGGATGATAGTGATGAAGGTAAGGATGATAGTGATGAAGGTAAGGATGATAGTGATGAAGGTAAGGATGATAGTGATGAAGGTAAGGATGATAATGATGAAGGTAATTATGGAAATGAGGATTGTGGTGACAATGATGACGTGGTGATGATGATAGTGGTATAAATTACGATGTAGAAATGATGATAATGGTGATGATAATGGTGATGATAATGGTGATGATAATGGTGATGGTAATGGTGATGATAATGGTGATGATAATGGTGATGATAATGGTGATGGTAATGGTGATGATAATGGTGATGGTAATAATGATGGTAATGGTGATGATAATGGTGATGTTAATGGTGATAATTGTAATGATGACGATGATTATGACGATGACGTTTATGATGATAAGTGAAAGGTAACATAATGAATACCGCACACACGGTTATATCTTCTTCGTCTTGTGTGCCCAGTCGACTATGCTCTGTGGTCTATACAGGCAGGAGGGCAATGTGTAATACGATTACAAAATAGACAAAATAAACTTTCCAATACACATATTATAACACGAACTCTCCAATTCATTTTATATAACGTAATAAAATCTCGTATTCATTTTATAATACATAACAGATTTGTTCATGTTATACCCCATAACAAAATCGCGTATTCATTTCATAATACAAAAAATAATATCTTTTTCATGTCATAATGCATAACAGAATTGTCATCTTTATGTATTTCACAAAACGTCTACATCAAATATTGTATTGACTTCACAATTTAATGACGAAATATCGTATTCACTTCACAACCTCATCAAGATTTACCCTACTTATTGCTTACCTCAACAGTGACGTCACATTTTCAGTTCCCCCCCTCTTTGTGTGAGGTCTCTGTGGCGCAGTGGTTACGCTGTGTTTCTCGTACTCGAGAGGTGGCTGGTTCGAATCCGGCTGGTGACGTCTTAATTACAAAGTGAATTTTGTCAGAGATCTATGGGGATTACTGCATGAAACGATGAAGTTACGTGCTTGGAGTGGTACTCTTAGCAGACGGCATTGTGAGAATTTATTACTTAGTATATTCAGGGAAACACGACTACAATGAAGTCAATCATCGATTCTTTATCATATCTCCACGTTTAACGTGATGCTATTCACTTCATATTTCTATCGTGGTGCGACCTATTCACTTCATATCTCCATCGTGGTGCGACCTATTCACTTCATATCTCCATCGTGGTGCGACCTATTCACTTCATATCTCCATCGTGGTGCGACCTATTCACTTCATATCTCCATCGTGGTGCGACCTATTCACTTCATATCTCCATCGCGGTGCGACCTATTCACTTCATATCTCCATCGCGGTGCGACCTATTTACTTCATATATCTTTCTTGACGTGAGTTATTGAGCTAATATTTCCACGTTGGCATGATTAGTTCAGTTCATATCGCTATCCTGACGTGACGTATTCAGTTGGGTCATGTCGTAAAACTTGCCCACTATCAGGAGCCGGAGCATATCAAACAAACGTGCCCACTATCAGGAGCCGGAGCATATCAAACAAACGTGCCCACTATCAGGAGCCGGAGCATATCCTACAAACGTGTCCACTATCAGGAGCCGGAGCATATCAAACAAACGTGCCCACTATCAGGAGCCGGAGCATATCCTACAAACGTGTCCACTATCAGAAGTCAATGACACCGAGACAGACAGTCACACACAAGGAATCATTCTAATAGACAAACACATATTTTCTAGAAATTTTAAAATCTTTTTTCACGTAAGTTCCCTGCGCTGTCTTCTTTCTCTCTCTATTTTCTGCTGTCCCCCTATTAAACTTCCTTTCATATTTACATATTTCTCCGCTACTTTCTTTCTCATTTGTAAGCAAATCCATTCTTGTATTACTTCTCTTCCATCACTTTCTGCTTGTTCTTTCACATTTTTTCTCCAAATAATTATCGCTGTAAATGATCTGAATTTTTAGTTCTCAAATACTTTTTTTCCATTGTCATCCTCTACTTTCCCTCTTTCTCATCTATTTAGCTCTATCTCTGTTATATTTATTCGCGTTTAAAAATTATCCATTTTTATTTCGTTATTTTTTTACTCCTTTATTTTTTACATCCTTGTTTCTATCTGCCTTTCCTCCAGTAAATGTATCGCTTCTATGCGCTGTTCCTTAACATTACACCCTCGTGTATTAATTCATTTTTTAAAACCTTTATTCCAGTGTCTTCTCCGTTTATTTCTTTCTCAATTTCTCTCTTCTCTTTCAGCCCTCTTTTCTCTCCAGACCTGCTCCTTATGTTTACTTCACCAATATTTATCTTGCCTGCCTCGTTAAGAGATCGCTTTACTTCTAGATACAATTCACTTTTGATGAGCATCCTCGCAGGACCTGGGCACACTGAAAGATATGCACCTATCGATAACTAGAGTCATCTCAGCCTGCAATTATTTCTCTCTCAACATATGGCCACAGTTTTTGTACTCAGATTATTCAATTGCCGCTTCACAGGCGCGTATCACTTCCCGTCATGTCTCGTATTTATATTCAAGTTGTTGAAGAATTCTCTGTTCATATCATTTCTACACTAGATAATCTTCTTCAATCTTTCTTTTATTTCTTTCATCTGTTCACATCATTCCTACACTAGATAATCTTCGTCAATCATTCATTCATTTCTTACTTGTGTTCATATCATTTCTACACTATATAATCTTCTTCAATCATTCATTCATTTCTTACTTGTGTTCATATCATTTCTACACTAGATAATCTTCTTCAATCATTCATTCATTTCTTACTTGTGT
Source organism: Meghimatium bilineatum (assembly GCA_034231615.1). NCBI lineage: Eukaryota > Metazoa > Mollusca > Gastropoda > Stylommatophora > Philomycidae > Meghimatium > Meghimatium bilineatum. The sequence continues at coordinate 4,587,375 of CM067304.1, forward strand.
TCATGTCATTCCTACACTAGATAATCTTCTTCAACCTTTCTTTCATTTCTTACTTCTTTTTCTTCACTACATTCAATTCTCTAAGGAACATAAGACTACAACTGTGACTTATGTGCTACCCTCTCTCTCTCTCTCTCTCTCTCTCTCTCTCTGTCTTCGTCATCTCGTGCCCACGAGGTCCAAATTTAGTGGCTCTCATCCTCCAATGTTCTTCTCCAGGTGGTTCGCGGTCCTCCAATTGCCCCCTCCCATCCTGCGGACTCCACTCTATTCTATGTATGTAATATTATGTAATGTGTGTTACTGAACCAAATGGCAAAACAGCACTTATACATAAACATAGACATACGTATACATACACACATACACACACTAACACACGCACACATGCAAGCGTATACTTATATATATATATTTGTGTGTATAATTTAGATGTGAATGTTTATTTGTATGTTTTTATGCGTCAATACGTGTATTTTTAAATATATGTATGTATGTATGTGTGTATGTATGTGTGTATGTATGTATGTGTGTATGTGTGTATGTGTGTATGTGTGTATGTGTGTGTGTGTATGTGTGTCTGTGTGTGTGTCTGTCTGTCTGTCTGTCTGTCTGTATGTATGTATGTATGTATGTATGTATGTATGTATGTATGTATGTATGTATGTATGTATGTATGTATGTATGTATGTATGTATGTATGTATGTATGTATGTATGTATGTGTGTGTGTGTATGTATGTATGTATGTATGTATGTATGTATGTATGTATGTATGTATGTATGTATGTATGTATGTATGTATGTATGTATGTATCCGTGCTGTTCTCTCATTAGTAGATATCCAATAGCACAAATCATCATCATCATCATCAAGTGCCGTCTCTGCAACGAAGGTTGGCTGCAACGTATCTCCAACATCTCCTGTCTCTTGTCTTGGTGGTGCACTCTGCTAGACTGTAACCTGTCCATCGTGTAATGTTACTCTCCCACGTGTATCTCTGCCTACCTCTTGCTCGTTTCCCTTTGACTTTACCCTCAAGTAAGGTCTTCAATAGGGTGTCATGTCGTTTAATGTGTCCAAAATGTTTTATTTGCCTGATCTTTATTTCTCTTAGTAGTTCTTTCTTCATATTAAGTGTCTTTAGCACCTCTGTATTTGTTTTCTTCTCTTTCCATGATGTTCTCCCTATTCTTCTATATACAACACATCTCAAAGGCATCAATTTTGCCTTCTAATTGTTTATTTAGTGTCCATGTTTCTGAGCCATACATTAATATGGAATAGATGTAGCATTTTATAATTCTCATTTTTAGCTTGTTTGTAATTTGTTTAGATATTAATAATTTCCTCATGTCATTGAAGGTACTTTTAGCCATTCCTATTCTCCTTTTAACTTCTATTTCACATCTGCCATCATTTGTGACTATGTGTCCAAGATATTGATATTGTTTTACTTGTTGTAGTTTCTCTCCCTGTATGTTTATATTTATCTCCTGTTCTTCTGTGTCTTTCCTGATTATCATGGTTTTTGTTTTTTGAAAATAGCACAAATAACAAATAACGGGCCCCACTCTATTCCATATATTTCATATTGTTAATAGCACAAATAACAATATGAAATATATGGAATAGAGTGGGGCCCGTATGGAGCGAGAAGAATACATACACACACACATCCCCACACACAGACACGAGCAGACACACACACACACTGACAAACACACATACTCACTTTTACGTTTCATATTTAAAATAATAAAACTGGTGTAGTATAAACATGTATGACATCACAACGAGCGTAAGTTGCCTGGGATTTCCCAGTTGATGGTCCGTCTCCGATATGGGATAGCACCTAATTGCACCTACCTGCGGTCGAAGGTCATTTGCATTTGCTTAAAACATCTCCAGAGGAAATTAAACTCAGGAACTCTGGTAGAAGTAGCTTGCACTTAACTTGAACATTAGAGCGTATCCACTGGTTTTTAATATCGCTTTGCTTCTAGATACAGTTGACTTCCTGTTCCTTTCCTTCCGGTATCTCACTTTCATATTTCGGTTGGACAATTTTGTGTGTTCTAATAATTTCTATTCGTTTTTTTTCCTTCTTTTTTGCGTATCTTCATTAAGGCCTTTTGGTCGAAACGTTGATGTTTTGTGTATTGTAATTTGTATACTTTCTTTTTTGCACATCAATACCCCATAGTTTTAGTGATAGTCCGTCGTGTATAAGTGGAACGTTCTAAAAACTTGTGTTTTACGTAAGTATTATGTTTTTTAATAAGACTGTCAAATACTGCAAGTTTCCCTTTAAGGGATTTGCAGGGATGGATTTTGAGACTTTATAAGACATTTGGCTACATTAGAAATCATCCTCCTAACGTGACGTATTAGACTTTATCCGTGATTTTCATTGGCTATCAACGCAAAGTATACAGAAAGATCCAATGAAAATCACGGAGAAATCAACTTTGTTATTTTAGAAGGATGATTCTCGGAATAAACCGGAAAGTCTATATAATTGACGAAGGACTTGGATAGAGGCATCTTCATGTACGAGGCGTGTTCAAATGAAAACGGGACTTGTTACACCACGCGTGATAGAGCGCACTGATATTGATGACATTTTGCACTAGTAATGAGTATCCAATAATTTACATACGGTCACGTGTTCATCTTCCCAGCATGCATATGTGCTGCAGAAGACTGTTAACAATATGGCGGGTGTGATTCCGAACCCGTCCAAAGTGAATCAGCGTGCTGTGATCCAGTTTCTTTCATTTGAAGGATGTCAAGCAGTAGACATTCATCGGAGAATGAAGGCAGCATATGGTGACAAATGTTTGTCGAGGACCAGAGTGATGGAGTGGGTGCGTATGTTTAAAGACGGACGTAAGTTAACGGCAGATCTTGCACGGCCAGGTCAGGCGCATATTGTTGCAACAGAAGAAGCCATAGCCGTGCTTGATAAAGCAGTACTGACTGACCGTCGTCGGAGCATTCGTTCGCTTGCAGAAGAATTCCATATGTCAATTGGGACAGCCCACATGGTTCAGAGAACAGCCACGCAACTTTTTCTCGGACGGCATTCGACGTCTACCTAAACAGTGGGATGCTTGCCTAAATGCATACGGAGATTTTTTCTGATGAACCCAGGTGCATTCTTATTCAAAAGTGGTTGCTTTGTTCAATTCCGTTGAAAATATTAAATTGCGTATGATACTTTTTAAATAAATCCACAAGTCCCGTTTTCATTTGAACACGCCTCGTAGAAAATACTGGACATGATGCAGTAGACATCACATTCTCTTGAAACTCCTACGGAACTTAATCTATTCTTCCTCTTTTACAAATTTCAAATTCAGGTGGTCATTGATGTATTTTGTCCATCACCTACCTGGTCCAAATCATTTCGTCACCCTGTCAACATTCCTTTAATTGAGGCCTGTCAACATCGCTTTATTGAGGCCTGTCAACATCGCTTTATTGAGGCCTGTCAACATCGCTTTATTGAGGCCTGTCAACATCGCTTTATTGAGGCCTGTCAACATCGCTTTATTGAAGCCTGTCAACATCCCTTTATTGAGGCCTGTCAACATCGCTTTATTGAGGCCTATCAATATCCCTTTGTTGAAGCATGTCAACATTTCTGTATTGAGGTCAGCCTCCTTTTATTGAGGCTTTTTCAAGTAGTTTTTAAAGCCTTCTGAAGAGGCCAAAATATTGCAATATATTGGAGACATCCTAGTTGCTTAATCAGTGTTTCATATTTCTCTGTCTTCATTTTCTCTTGTTCTCAAACTCCTGCAGACTAGCAGGATGTAATCCAGAGAACACAATACGTTATACCATTGTTGATATATTTACGTGTGTTATCTATATTTTTAGGCACAAGACATCCGACTTTAACAAAGATCTGGAGATAGATCTCTTAGATAATGTCCATAATTTACCTCAATAATTAGGGGGGGGGGGGGAATTCTGAAAAAATTTGTTTTGTAGAAGATGGGAGAGGGATGTTGAGAAAAGTTGATATCAACAATTCTGTTATTATACACCAACAAAATTGTTTACGTTTGGAACATTTTTATAAATATTGTTAACATCCTGTATTTTTGTTTCTCATAATTGAGCACCAAAATAAAAATGTGGCATGTGAGAGATTCATAAATCATTGACAGTTACTGACATTAAACAGGGGCGGGGAGATGGGTCAAGAATTGGGGAAACAGTTCTGGCGTAATGTATGGACCCTTAATAATCGGAACATGACATTCATTACTAGGAATTTAGCTAAAACGTAGGTAACCTTTTCCCCTCCCCCTTATCCCGATCACCAACTGCCCCGTCCCCATTCTAATGAATTTTCACACAAAATATCCTCTTTAATTCCTGGGGACCCAAGAAAACAAACCCCTACCACACTAGACAGTTGATTGGTTGCTGGCCCAACGATCCATAGCCTCATGCCCTTTCACCCATTACCACCTTGTGATATTACTACACCGTATGAAAATAGTTGTTTCCCTTAACCTTGAGTAGTGAAAGAAAGTGAAAACAAAAGACTCCGTTTAAACAAGAAGAAAACAGATATAATGGTTGTATCGAAGAGACATACACCACCAAGATGCAACATAATAATTAATGACACAAAATTAAGACAAGTTGAAAAAGTGAAATATCTTGGCACCCTGTTAACATCAGAAGGTAGATGCTCAAGTGAGATAAAGAGCTGAACAGTACAGGCCAAATCAGCATTCCAAAAAATGAGATCCATTGTGTGCAATGGAAGAATATCAATGCAGACCTGAATTCGAGTTCTGAGATGTTATATCGAACCAATTCTTTTTTTTTTATGGATGTGAAGCATGAACTACAAACAAAAATATTCAAAGTGAATTAGAGGCTACAGAAATGTGGTTTCTGAGAATAATGATGAAAATACCATGGACAGCTAAGAAAACTAATGCAGAGGTTCTAATTGATGCTGGCGTAAAACGATCAATCATATCAAACATTAGAGGCAGACAGTCAAGGTTTCTAAGGCATGTGCTGAGAAGAACACAGCTTGAACACTTAATAACTACTGGAAAGATCAAGGGGAGAAGAGATAGGGGACGACAAAGAGAACAATTGTTTTATGGACTTGTGGTGAGCACCGTAGATGTTCACCAACCGAGCTTATTGACAACACAAGAGACAGAGTGGTGGAGAAACATGATCGCCTACGCCATTCGGCATGGCACTTGATTGATAGATTGATTATCCTACCATCATTTCCGTATCTGAACACACAATCAAACAACTACATCAAATATACATTCATCATTCAACATTACTAGAATTAGATATCGTGCAAATCTAAATTAGATAATGTCAGCTAACATCACCGGGTAATTTATCCAAACACACAACCGTACTAAATGATTATACTGTCGCTTGTTTGAGTTAACACTAGAAAAAGATCATACACTAAGATTACAATGCGGGAAAATACGGGAATAAAGACCAGATCAGTGCAAATATATTTCTAAAACAAGAGCCGTAAATTGCCGCAAATGAGATTAAGTAACGTAATTGTTAAAAAGAGATTAAACGTCCATTAGGGTAGATTTAATGTTGATGTGGAGCAGTAAATATTATGTTTGTATGTGTGTGAGTCTGTGTGGGGGTGTGTTTATGAATAGATGCTGAAGTTACACAGGATTGAAATTGAAAACATGGCTTCCTGCATGACTGATTTGTCTTAATTTAAATCTGCGAATTGTACGGGCGTGGATGCTAGGATATCGTACCGAATAAATATAATTATGGGGGGTTGATCTTATTGAAACAGACATTATCTTTGTACACCGGTATCAATAACAATGTCCTAACTGGCAATCAATCTTATGTCCAGGAGCAATAAAGGTTGGAAGCTGTGAATTCCTTAGGGAATCTCTCTGTGAACTGATTGGCTGGCTTGGAAAGTTGTAACAGTCTATTTCCAATATCCATCTTCCCTTACACGACATGTCTGCTCACAACAACATGCAACCAGATATGAAACAGGATAAACTGCAGCATTCGTTACTTGTCATTGTAATCCTGGAGAGTCAAATTTGCAAACTGTTCGGTACATGATTCCAATGACAGCCTAGAATTACCAGGAGCTTGTAGAACGTGTCAGGTACATCATGTCCTGTACAGTGAAATCTATCTTAAGCGGAACCGAACGACTACAGTCAAACACAACTTCAGCGGAACTGAAACAGATTACATTTTTCCCATTAAAACCATGTTTCCACTGAATCGAGCTATGAAAATATCACATAAGAGATGCGTGCACTTAAAGCACGTATTTATATGGGGTAGACGGTGTTGCTGGGTCAGAACATTACTTTTAGTACTAGGAATATAGCCACAAGGTGGGTACGTGAATATAGCCACAAGGTGGGTACGTGAATATAGCCACAAGGTGGGTAGATGAATATAGCCAGAAGGTGGGTACGTGAATATAGTCACAAGGCTGGTACGTGAATATAGCCACAAGGTGGGTACGTGAATATAGCCACAAGGTGGGTAGATGAATATAGCCAGAAGGTAGGTACGTAAATATAGCCACAAGGTGGGTACGTGAATATAGCCACAAGGCTGGTACGTGAATATAGCCACAAGGTGGGTACGTGAATATAGCTACAAGGCTGGTACGCGAATGATTGATTACTCGCATACCTGTCATCAACTTGCTCATGAACGAGATCGAATCACACCAAAGATGAGTGAATTGCTTTTTTGTTTTGGAAGTAATCACTCCCTTCCCCCCCCCCCCCCCCGTCTTTACTGAAGGCGTATAGTTTATATAGTCTAAACGTAGAAAAAAAATACTGTGCTCATGTACTTACATAATATTTGAACACATGCAAAATTTCAACTGAACATTCGTTACTGACTGTTTCTTACGTTTTTCCCGTAGTCAAGAAGAGATGTCTAGAATTAAGCACACAGTTTCCATACATTCCGGGCCTAACTTAATTTCCACGCAGACTTTAGCCTCAGAGATCAGACGAAGTATGTCGACATTATTTCGTTGCATCGTAACAGTGATATGCTTTCTTTAAACCTTTGGTAGACTTGTACCGTTTCTGTTTGGGTGACCTTCCTATAGAGAAGCACGGTAGCCTAACTGGTAGTGAACTAGTTGATACTGAGCTTGTTTATCATCACCGGGTAAACATCATGGCCGCCTGCAATAGAAGACTTCTGCACATAATTAGGACTTTATTAGTTTAAAAAAAAATTGTTGTCGTGATTTCCGTTACTCACAATTTATATACTTGGAATCACATGCCAAAAGCAGTAATGGCGAATCAAATTATATAAATAGTGGCTAACGGAAAACACGACAACAATTTTTTTAATGTAACAAATTAAGGCCTAACTAATTCTATGTTCATGTTTCCTGATCATGCAGATCACTTAAGGGAATGCTCCGTGTGTTGTAATTCTGGTTTCTTCACCATCTTAAAATATTAATATATATCAAGCGACATATTCTTTCCAGAACGTTGTCTTCGTCATGGATACTCGGAACGTCTCTCTGTCCCAGTCGAGCAGGCCTGCATTGTCTAGAGACACGTTCATACATTCTTCGATATCGTTGGTCCATCGTCTTCTTGTCCCTCTCTTGTTCTCCTCCCAGGCACTCTGCCCTCAAGAATCAGCTTTCCATGTCATCTTATCTCTTTAAGTGTCAACAAAAACTACCGTTTTCTTTGTATGACTATTTCTTCATTTAATTTCAGTATAAAATATCTTTACAAATGATAAGTTTTTCCATTTCTCTGGCTATGATATTCGTAGAATGGTTATGTAATACTTCATTTCAAATTAACTTATACTTCTGAATAATGTTTCGCTGAAAGTCCATGTCTCGCGGCCGTATGTTGCAACTGGAAAAACATATAATCTGTTTTTCTATTGTCTTTCCCCAGGTGAATGATTGTTGATTGTATTCACACTTGCCGTTAAGCGTAGGGGTGGGAGCTTACGCTGTCGTTCCAAGGCCAGATGTATCGTTGAGGTTGCATTTAGTCCATGTTTGTTGACGGCTATCTGGATGTATTCTATCCATCGTCTTCGTGGTCTACCTTTGGCTTTATGTCCGGATATTCTTTTGTTATATGCTCTTATTGGTATTCGGTTTAGCTTAATTCTCATAAGGTGACCGAACAATTTTATTTGCTGTATCTCAATATGTTCGATACATGATATTATAACAATTTTGATCCTAATTTCTTCATTTCTTATTTTATCTAGTTTGGTAACCATTGCAGCTTTTCTCAGACACTTAATGTCTATGTTCCACTCTGTTTTATTCATTAATTTGATACGTTACGGTTGATGTAGTAATACACTGTTTCGAAATAATAAAATGCCTTACAAGAATACATTGTGCCCTCATTTGCTAAATACAAAATTAAGTAGTTCCTTAAAACCTAGTTGTCATGTAAACATGGTCACCTTTCATGTGTCAGAGTTTAATTTCCTATTCAGTAATGATGCTTGGGTGAGACAGACGACCCATGAAACCAAAGGAAACGTTCAACATATCATTTATTGGTAATCAGCTTATCAACTATGGTTCATTGATTGATTTGAAACGTTAGGGTTGATTTATGTCACGCGTGGATGATTTCTACGCCATTCATGGGTGAAACCATGTCAAGCGGTTGGTTGTAGTTCGTTACGGTCAAGTGACGCTTGTGTATTTCAAACAGAGACTCCTATATATCTCCTGCCGTGAAAAATGATCTGCTAAGAAAAAAACAATGTTGGATTTTTTTTTAAATTATGTTTGTGTGTTTGTTTATGTGTGCGCGAGTGTGTTTATTCTTCTTTAGGTAGGAGTTTGAGAAATTTAGTTGGAAATTGTCTTGCTATAAGAGTGAGCCGGTGGGAGTTTGAGAAATGTAGTAGGACATTGTCCTGCTATAAGAGTGAGCCGGTGGGAGTTTGAGAAATTTAGTAGGACATTGTCCTGCTATAAGAGTGAGCCGGTGGGGGTTTGAGAAATTTAGTAGGACATTGTCCTGCTATAAGAGTGAGCCGGTGGGGATGATAACTAACGCACACAATTACTACCAATACTACTTTTACGCCCCCACATTATTTTCCCTGACATTTCTTCCACACACAACAATGTTTGGTTTCTACTTTACATTGTATTCATCTCTTACTAATCTATTTCTACCTGCTGACATTTCTTCCTGCTGACATTTCTTGCAATAAGACTTATTTCTACTTCATCCTAACCTCAGACACAACCCATTTATTATTATATAATATATAGATTCTCAAACTGGGAGATATGACACTTCATGTGCACGCTCAAAATATGACACTATGTGGACGTTCAAGATTTGACACTCTATGTGGACGTTCAAGATATGACACTTCATGTGCACGCTCACGATATGACACTTCATGTGGACGTTAAAGATATGACACTTCATGCGCACGCTCAAGATATAACACTTCATGTGCATGCTCAAGATATGACACTTCGTGTGGACGTTAAAGATATGACACTTCATGCGCACGCTCAAGATATAACACTTCATGTGCATGCTCAAGATATGACACTTCGTGTGGACGTTAAAGATATGACACTTCATGCGCACGCTCAAGATATAACACTTCATGTGCATGCTCAAGATATAACACTTCATGTGCATGCTCAAGATATGACACTTCATGTGCATGCTCAAGATATGACACTTCATGTGCACGCTCAAGATATGACACTATGTGGACGATCAAGATTTGACACTCTATGTGGACGTTCCAGATATGACACTTCATGTGCACGCTCAAGATATGACACTTCATGTGGACGTTAAAGATATGACACTTCATGCGCACGCTCAAGATATAACACTTCATGTGCATGCTCAAGATATGACACTTCATGTGGACGTTCAAGATATGACACTTCATGTGCATGCTCAAGATATGACACTTCATGTGGACGTTCAAGATATGACACTTCATGCGCGCGCTCAAGGGTCTAGGAGTGATTATAATATTATAATAAGAATCATAACACGTCAGGATCGCAGGGGTACCGCATCATCAGATGAAGCCTAAAAACACATATGTTCTTAGAAAAAACATACAAACACATATTTCCTCAGCCATTCGGATGAATGTAGAAAATTCGTGCCCAAGTCATTCTCTCAGGTTGAGAAAAAAAAATATTTTCTACCACCTCCTCTCCATCCAATTTTTCTACCCCCGACAGTGACACAACAGATCTTGTTTATCCAATGGGAGAGTTTCTCTAGAACAGCACACATGGGACTCCAACTCTCGTCGGTGCTTTATGATGAATCCTCCTTCCCAGTGAGAGTAAGAATGTTGTTGTATAGATGAGGTGATGAAGGGTTTCCATAAGGGAAATGCCTGACTATAGAGGCACAACATCTACTAGAGATTTAGCATCCCATGAAGTGTAGTCCTACAGTAAATACCATCTCACTGTGACATACCAGGAAGTGAAATAGCAAATATGCTAGCAAAAGATGGTGCATCACAGGAACAAAATGACAAAGAAATTACCTATCCAAAAAGGGGGGATCCTCATCAAAGCTATTAGAAAAGTTTGATAGATGTCCACAAGACAACTACCACTATCTTGACAGAGCTCAGCAGGTTATCATCTTCCACATCAGGACACAGTAGATAAACAGCCACTTAAATAGACTAAAAGGTTCTATCACCTCTGTGTCCATATTGACAGACAGCACAGATAGTGGAACATATCCTGCAAGACTGCGTTACACTAAACCAGTTAAGGGAAGAACACTAGCCCACAGTAGATATATCAACAGAAAGATGTATGGGAGAACAGAGAGCTTTCAAATACAGCAGCATTTATTAAGAAATCAGGACTTGCTGTGTAGACATTTAAACTGCGAACGAGAAGACGAAGTATCTCATGATGGTTGATCTGGTGGCCCCTCCCAAGAGCTTCATAGATTCCGAATATAGAGAGTTCTATATATTATATACTAAATAGGAGACAACACGAAACACTTTGAGAAACTCTGTACAATGACTTCAGACTTCAGGTAAAAGAGTTGTGTAACTTACTTCGGTACATTAGCCAAGTCGATGAAGACAAAACTAAATGATCCGTTGGAGAACCAGACGCACATTGGAGAAATGACCATGTAATAAGTAGGACAAGAAATCGATGGAAAAAATGATGGAAAAGTTATTTATAAATAATAACCAATCAGTGACAATAATATATTACCATATTCTTGATCGCTATAAAAGTTATCTAATAGTTGTTATCGCTATAAATGTTATCTAATAGTTGGTAGGTTCATTTGAAGAGAATGCACACCATGGACAGTTTGGTTGTTATTATATGTACATTCTCTGGACTACATCCTGCTGGAAATCTAGTAAGACCATGATCCTGCTACAAACAAGATCCAGCGGGAGTTTGAAAATGAATGCTGAAGAAGAAGAAGAAATTATATGTTGTTGGAAGCCGTTTGGTCCTGGCGGGTTGAGCGCGATAAGGAATTGAAATAGTTAACGCTGTTTAGTGGATTAGCTGGTCAGTGAAAGTCTCATAATCCCAAACGTGTGTTCAGTTCGAAGTTGTTTGTGTGTTGTGATATTTGTGGTGTCCACGTTATACTGGCTATGAATTGTATTTGATGTTGTTGTTGTTGATATTGTTGTTGTCGATGCTGTTTATATTGTTGTTGTCGATGTCCATATTCTGCTGAGTAGTTCTACTTTTTTGGCAGAACAATGATTGGTGTTTAAACATTAAGCAATAATAAATAAGAAACTGAAAATACGTGATATATATTATTATATATATATATAATAGATAGTTATTATGTATTGTAGTAGTACTAACAACAGTAGAAGTAGAACTAGTAATAGTAGTAGAAAATCAGTGTAGTATTAGTAGTGGTAATAGTTGTAGTATTTAATAGTTGTAGTAGTAGCAGTAACATCAGGTGTAGTTGTTTTATCAGTAGTAATAGTAGTGGTAATAATAGTAGTAGATGTAATCGTAGTAGTAGTAGTAGTAGTAGTAGTAGAAGTAGCAGTAGTAGTAGTAGTAGTAGTAGTAGTAGTTGTTGTTGTATTAGTAGTAGTAGTAGTAGTTGTTGTTGTTGTTATTATTATTGTTGTTGTATTAGTAGCAGTAGTTGTTGTTGTTGTATTAGTAGTAGTTGTTGTTGTTGTTATTGGTGTTGTATTAGTAGTAGTAGTTGTTGTTGTTGTTATTATTGTTGTTGTATTAGTAGCAGTAGTTGTTGTTGTTATTGGTGTTGTATTAGTAGTAGTAGTAGTTGTTGTTGTTGTTATTATTGTTGTATTAGTAGCAGTAGTTGTTGTTGTTATTGGTGTTGTATTAGTAGTAGTAGTAGTAGTTGTTGTTGTTGTTATTGTTGTTGTTGTATTAGTAGTAGTAGTTGTTGTTGTTATTGTATTAGTAGCAGTAGTTGTTGTTATTGTATCAGTAGTAATAGTAGTAGTAGTAATAGTAACAGTAGTAGCACTAGTATTAGTAGTAGTAGCAACAGCAGCAGCCGTAGCAGTAGTAGTAGTACTGGTAGTAGCATTTGTAGTAGCAATAGTAGTAGTAATAACAGAAGCTGTAGCAGTAGTTGTAGTAGTATTGGATGTTTCTGTTCTTGTAGTTGCAGTTGTTATTTGTAGATGTATCCATGCTACACTTCATCAAAGAACGTGTACATTTACACTTGCTGCATACACTCCAATGTAAAAATGTAAAAATGTAAACGTTAACTTGTCTACTTGTTCTAGAGAAAGAACAAAATGTTGTAAAGTGTCTTCCATACTTATCCAACAGAGGAAACTTCATACACCTTTAACCTGTACTCTCTGTTTTTGTTTCGCATAATTTATTGATTACGAGAACGTTCTCCTTGTCATTAGCTTTCAAGCGCAATGCAAATTTTAGACACAATCTTCACAAACATCAAATGACGTGCATCTAATGCTCAAACAAAAAATGTATTTTGTTATTCAAGGTTTATGATGTGGCAACCTCGATTAACATTTGCTATCAACTTTTGCTGGTTAACTTTTTTCTTTCGCTCTGCTTAAACATGACCTTTCGGCAATTAGATACCTTTATCTCAGAAATATCGCGTCACTGCTAGAGGCTAACCCATTCTTTTAATTAGTTGGCACAAATAATACGAAACTGACCAATAGAGTGCTCAGAATAGCCTGTGGAGTTAAAGGGTGGCGTGTTTTGAAAGTGAAGGTCTCTTACTATAGGAAGGTCCTGTTCGACTAACGTAGCTGTGTTCACTTTATCTTTGCAATCACATGAAATAACGACTCTTCTTCGATGACTAGAATAAAGGAATTTGGTTTGAAATGTGGCGACGCTAGAACGTAGCGGTTTCGTGGGCAAGAAAGAATGATGGTCAATTAACAGCGTACTGGGACAGTCAGTCAAAGAGTAATGGCGGCGACACTCAAGGAGAAATCTGAGCACCTGTGGACTTGTCCGGATTGCAGTGACGATGATCCAATGACTAACTTTATCTTTGAAGAGTGATGTCAACTTTCGGTATGTAATTCAATGTCCATGTGCAGACTTTACGACTCGTTTATATCTACAGGTGAGAAGCTAGGCTTCGGAAACAATAAGATCACTTCGTTGATTGATTGTAGTATAATTAGTACTGATCGATTGATTGAGTGGTTTTTTTTGTTGACTGCGAACTATGAGAGTTAGAATTTCTCTGTGTGTTTTCCTACGACACGAAATCAAGTTTTACGTGCAGCTTATAATTGTTGTGTCTTCTATTATTTATTTGTTGGATTTTTGTGGGGGGTTTTTTTTTTTTAAGGGGGGTGTTATCAGACAATTTTATGTTTGTTTAGTTTTTATTTTGAGGTGTTAGAAGCTGTTTAACATTTGCGCCCAACAGTTTAATTGTAAACAAATGAATGACTCATCTCATAGTTCTCATTGTTCACTATGTTGGTTACTTTGTGTGACAGCCAATTACAATAAAGGTTTGGTTACTGGTTATACACCAACCTCACTGCATTCCGGGCAGACCCATTGGGGCTCAGTTCTCTTCTAGTAGATGACGAAGAGTCTGCATACTGATGGTTCCTGTGTCCCACTGGTTCAATATTCTTCTCATTCCTCTCTGCAGGCGTCATGTTCCACTAGTACTACACTTAATATCGAATATTTTTAATCTTCGCCTCAATGTTTTATCAATCCTGGTGTCCAAATTCTGCAGGCGATCATGTGGCGGGTTCACCACATCACCGGTATCCATTGTTTACTCCCCGTCTACTGGTGCTTGTATGTCTGTAATGCAAGTATGTCTGCTATTTCTTTACCGCGAACATCAGCATGTCCTGGACAGTAAATCCATGTGACGTCCTGGTGGTTGGATGCAGCAGCTATAGATGTCGTCCACCCATGTCGGTGTGTGGCTGCTGCAATATTGTCCCGACGATGGAGTAGACCATCGCTGCTTGTCTTGGTCTGTCAATTGCTTGTAATATGTAGTGCTCGTCTTACGGCCACGACCGGTTCGGACAGACCGGTCTTAATACGATTTGGTGGTAGGTTGAGTACAGCAATGTGTACAGTAATCTGAAGTGCTGCTATAAAAGTATTTCAGTTAAATTATATCATAAATTTCTTTAATTATTATTATAAATCATAATTTTCTTCCCTTTCCTTGGTTAACGACCGTCGATGATTCCAGACAAAGCCGTTTTACTGATAATTGAGGCAGAAATAAATCTGAAATCTAATACATGTATGGCTAGTGATTGTGGTCATAAATTCCAATTGTCGTACGTTGCATAGGTCGTAAGTCGATTTCTCTCTGTACTCGGTAACTGAAATATTGTTTAATGTTTTTTTCTGTTATATTTTTATTATAATTTTGAATAAATGTTTATATCATGTAAATTTAACAATGAAAATCACGTATCAGCCGCATATTGTCACTTCTGATTGATGATTCCTGTGACTTGTATAATTCGGTTCATCCATGTTACCCAAACGCGGTGTAGGTTCTCGGCCAAGATCAAACATCCATTATCTCCGAATCCAAGACACATCTAATCTATTATAAAAGAGAGATTATACGATGTGCTTTTAGAGAAATCTTTTATCCCAAACTAGACATATTCTTTCTTTTAGATTTAATACGGTACTTCACTAAGTGAAATGTCAAGGACGAATATGCAGGGGCATTCAACGGTACTGAATAATTAACATATCTTCTACTTCTGTGTTGGTTCTCAAACTCCTGTTGATTACAGTATGTAGTCCGGAGTGGTTCTCAAACTCCTGGAAATCGTCTCATGGTTTACAGCTTATCTGCGCCACACTGCCTGACACATCCGACTTTATGATGGCTTCTAGGTCACTTGATCCTATATGGGATAGGACAGTCATCTCCACCCCAATACCTACCTAGTCACCTCTTAGAGCGTGCATGACAGGTATTAGTATCACTATTCTTATGTAGAGTCGTGCTTCTAATTCGCCTGCCATCGGTAACATGGGGCGTCGCGAGAACTTCTCATTCGAATGTAAAGTTTTTTAAATGAGCATACAGAATGTATTTCAGCCGGGCGATGGTGTTTTACATTTTTGTTACCGACCCTAGCTTCGCTCAGGCTCAGATGTATTGATATAGATATCTAGAGCCACCGCCTTACTATCAGGTTCCGTGTCCGACTGGCGCAAGCGAACATGGATCTACACAACTCTATATTTCCAGTATCTTGTATTAGGATCGTTATTGTCTATTTACTAAGCCACGATTTCAGATTAGTTCATATTTTCTGAAGTTCTTGTACTTGATCTATCTTGCCTGTTATAACTACGTTCTCCAGACCTCCTTTTCTAATAAAAGTGAAGGTAGGTCTCATGGCAGCAGTCTGCCGTCGGGAATGAAGATATCTCTTCATACACTTCAGTTCCCTTCCGTGCTGTGCTATGTTTACTTTCCCCCAACAGATCCATCAGATGAAGCTGGGTCGATTGGAGGAATGGTCGTGTCAGGTGAGAAATCACAACCCGCATTTTTATGTCCGGACGTGATTGTCGAACTGACACGCATGTAACCCGGTGACAATAAACAATTTCAAACTGACACGCTGTAACCCGGTGACAGTAAACAATTTCAAACTGACACGCTGTAACCCGGTGACAGTAAACAAACTGACACGCTGTAGCCCGGTGACAGTAAACAAACTGACACGCTGTAGCCCGGTGACAGTAAACAAACTGACACGCTGTAGCCCGGTGACAGTAAACAAACTGACACGCTGTAGCCCGGTGACAGTAAACAAACTGACACGCTGTAGCCCGGTGACAGTAAACAAACTGACACGCTGTAGCCCGGTGACACTAAACAATTTCAAACTGACACGCTGTAACCCGGTGACAGTAAACAAACTGACACGCTGTAACCCCGTGACAGTAAACAAACTGACACGCTGTAACCCCGTGACAGTAAACAAACTGACACGGTGTAGCCCGGTGACAGTAAACAATTTCACTATCAACCATGTCTCATAACGTATTCAATAAATAAAATGGTCTTTTCCTGATATTATTGAACAGCCTCGGCATTTGAGTATTTTGGGCCCCGGCACCGCACGTACGTATTGGGATATAATATACCTGCAACGCTGTAACAAACGTGTAAAGAAAGAAAACTATTAGAAAACTTATATTTAGAGAGAAAACTTCAGGCGTTTGAGAGAAAAAAATGCTATAGGTGTGTGCTGGGTATCTGTTACCGAAAACATGAGATAAATGTGTTTGTACATGATATGATTCATGTAGTAGCGGGTCAACAAGAACATCACTGTTAACAATTGGGAAACCTCATCAACTCTGATGGTACGGGCACGTGATGAGATATGCCTCGATGACAAGAGATGTTCTTCAAGAAACGGTGGAGGGTGGAAGAAGATGTGTTGGTGAGAGGAAGACATGGCTGGATAATATCAAGGACTTGACAGGTTGTGCAGTTTCCAAATTCATCAGAATTTTTGAGGACAGAGATGTGTGGAGATCTTTCTATCTCTCTGTGTGGGATCTTTCTGTGTGGAGATCTTTCTGTGAGGAGATCTTTCTGTGTGGAGACCTCTCTGCGTGGAGATCTTTCTGTGTGGAGATCTTTCTGTGTGGAGACCTCTCTGCGTGGATATTTTTCTGTGTGGAGATCTTTCTGTGGGGAGATCTTTCTGTGTGGTGACCTCTCTGCGTGGATATCTTTCTTTGTGGAGATCTTTCTGTGGGGAGATCTTTCTGTGCAGAATATCTTAATATAACTCCCCTACGACCATGACGAGTTATATGTTTTATTATTTTTATTTTTATTATTATAGAAGAAAAAACGAAAGAAGGACAACAAAACTAACACCCTCCATCCTCCTTTAGCAGATAACATGCATTCCTTTCTGCTCTAGTCGTTCTCTCTTCTTGCTAATATCCCTCATCTCGATCTAGTTAATGGTTTAAAACTGTCTAATGTATTCTTAACTCTCATCTTTCAAATAACTAATGACAGCGCCACAGAAAAAAATATAACAAGATTACCATTGTAGCAGCAGTTCCCAAAAATAAAAACACTTAGGTTCATTTCCAACATCAGCGTCTTCAAAATGATGATGTTACATTTACCGTCACATGTTTAATGAAGATTTCGCCTGTGGCGTTGTCAGATTCGAACGGGGAGCAAAGAATAGCATGACACCGTCCATGAATTGTGTAATATACGACTAAAGTTGTTTTAAGGGTGCGATAGACTGTTGCATTCCTAGGTCAAAAAGACCCGTAATCCTTACTCAAATCGTATGTATCGGTTCAAAATTCTCAGCTATCGCAGCCAAGTTGTAAAACAGGAAGACGTAGAAGAAGAATAACAAAATTCAGAGAACAGTTAAAGATATAAATATGTAAAAATATACAGTTGGTTAACAGATCATATCCTAGCACGTCTTCATAAAGAATGTTGGTTGCAATAGATGTCTAATATTTTGTGATTTTTATAAAAGCCAGATTTCGCCACAACGTTGAGTTTGTTCATTTTTTATATTAATTATAATATTTATAAATTTATTTGGTACCTATTGGCTGTTCTGAAATCATAAGTAACAAAATCATATTTTTTTGGGTATCATTCCGTTTTCATGTCCCGTTCTCTTCTTTTTAAACCACAACTTCGTGACAATACTTGTGTACTCGTATGCCATTTTGACATTCGGCTTTAGTGCTTGTCAATGTCAGCCGTCTAGTGCGTCTGTGATAGTGACATTGTGTTTACAGTTTTTAATTGTCTGTTCACTGATTATTTTGTATTTTCTTCAAAAATATCTTTAGGTTGAAATGTTAAAAATGTCCTGTATATTATTATTTGTATGTTTTCGTACCATCACCACATAGTCTCGTAGTCTGTTAGTCATCTTACACCGCCGACAAAAATGTGTTCTACGTCAGCACTATTAGAAAATATCAAGATAACCTTGAACAAACGGGTTCAACGTAACCAAGGCTTGGAACAAAACAATTGAGGCTCCTACCTTACTCTTCGAGGCAAGTGATGCTATCAAACATCACTCCCTGGGAAAAGACAATAGATTTTAACTATCTCGGTTCCAACGTCACTGCAACAATATCAATCAACGAAGAAATACCTGCACGACTAAGAACAGCTACCACAGCGTTCGGCAAACTGTTGAGAAGATTACGGAGAAATATAAGGAACTACAGTCAAAACGTTCGGCAAACTGTTGAAAAGATTACGGAGCAATACAAGAAGCTGCTGCCAAAACGTTCTGCAAACTATGTATTCAAGAAATCATAGGTTCAGCTCGCCCCCTGACGTCTTGTTTACAATGTGAATTTATTGCTTCGGGGATCTTGGGAGTTCATGCACGATAAAAATATTACTCTTGGCTGGCAGTTTGCAGCTATGGTGAGAGAGACGGGGTTAATAAGAAGCAAGTTTATTACAATGAAGTAAATCATTCAGACTCCTTGACAAGTCTCTATTACACTTACTGTTAAAATGTCTGAATCTTGACAGCTGATACATTCATGAAACTTGACAGCTGATACATTCATGAAACTTGACAGCTGATACATTCAATGTATTCACAAAGTACTCGGTTTTCTCCCTTTCTTGAAATTCTGTAAACATGAAAGAAGATCGGTTCGTTAAAAACGAATGCAGTAGTTTAACAATAATTGATGTGAAACGAAAAAAAACAAGATATTTCGTGTCTAAGCGAGAAAATTATTTTGTCAACGGATGACTGGTTTTATCAGTAGTTCTCAATGTGTAGACACAATTGAACCCTGTCACACAGTGCGTACCGTGTCGGCAACCTCGTAAAAATGGGGGTGTTTAGGGCCGTATTTAGACTTGATAAGGCCCTAAGCTTTCCGGAAATGCGACATTGGAACAAATAATGCTGCAATATATTTAAGTATATATGACAATTGCTCAGGAAAGTAGGGACCCTAAGCGTGTGTAGCTTATACGTAAATCCTGCACTTGGGGTGGTGGGTTGGGGGTGGACTAACGTACTCACGGAAATCAGAAAATGTAATACTAGAAAGTAGTCAAAACGAAGTCGAATCGCAGGAACAGCTAGCGTGGCCTTGGAAGGAGGCAACATAAAAATATAATACTCACCTTGCTCAGGTAGGCTGTAATCGCGATGAATTTAATGAAATAAAAATGGGGAATCGAAACTGAAAACTGACATCAATATCCGTAGTCTCTCCTCTTGTATATACATAGAAATTTCTAGAAATATGAATACAATTTCATCCGTTTCCCTAGCTGTATCCAACATTAACACTATGTATCTCAGTAAACATATAATTAACATTTTTTGTGTGAGTTTGAAATGGTATAGAAACATCGAATTATATTTCTTTAAACACAATCATTGGTTTCAGTTTTCTTTAATTTGCGATACATATCAAATGTTAACATGTCAACACACATCTGACACACATTATTAAAGATCTGTACAGTCAATTATAAGATGTTTACAGCACATTGTAAAGCCTCATTTACACATGATTTGTTTATCATACAAATGACATGATGTAAACGTGAATTTGCACTAATTTGTGCTCTTGAACACAGGACAGACGGTGTCTAAGGTTGTATTTGATGTCATGTTCTCAGTGAAAACCTTTTAAATAAACCAATAAGCCATGGAAAAATATATGTCCGGAAAAAGAGGGTCACAAACCAAAACAGGTTTAGAACTATTTCTTCAGAGGACTCTGATATGTTTGTGCCGTGGCCACTGACAGTAAACACCTCTGCACAGAATGTAAACATGACCTGAGATGCTGATTTTTTTCGTGAATTTCGTTGGTCAGCCTTCTTTGACAGGGGACTCCAAATATATAAATAGTGACTCACAAAACACAAACAAAAATCTCAAACGTCATGAATGAAGTCTTGTTTATTTTCTGCTCAGGGTTTATACTGGAGCTTCGTCTTAATTTGTGCTTATTGTCAAGAATTATATTGACATGGAAAAATCCCGTAACATGGTCATTCTTATAGAAGACATACCAATATAACTCAAACAAGCCTTTCGGATCATGTTTTCTGTTATTTCAGTGCATTTCGTTCACGGAAGTTAAAAGGTGACACAATGGACATAAATAGACTGACCAACGGAAAATGCGGCAAAAATTAAATAACATAACGCAAGAAGGCTGACTGCTTTGTTTTTCATTTTGCTGTTATGCCTTATTTAACTGATATGTCTTATTTTCGCGATTGACCGCAGTTCATCAACATTTTTGATTGAAATGCGTGAAAATAGTCGCAGATAGAGTGGACCTTCAGGACACCGAGGAAACAGTGGTGGACGGATAGAGCCACGTCTACGTTACATCAATGGTCTCCTAACTTGAAAATTTGTTTTTTGTTATTGCCGGAATTATTTTAACACTCCAGCCCATCAGTGATGTTGATGATGATGATATTTATAATAATAATGATAATGCTGATAATGTCCATAATAATGAGTATAATAAGGATGATAATATTCATGATAAAGATAATAATGAGTATAATAAGGATGATAATATTCATGATAGTGAATGTAATAAGGATGATAATATTCATGATAGTGAATGTAATAAGGATGATAATATTCATGATAGCGATAATAATGATAAGTGATAATATGGATGATATGTTGTCTTTGTCTCTGCTTTTGCTGTAAACTTGTATGTTTTTTTTGTTTACACCTCATAGGACTTAAGTGATAGTCCGTCGTGTTCAAGTGAAACGTTTAAAAACCTGTGTTCTACGTAAGTACTATTGCTGTTTCTGTAAGGCGTGGCAGGATTGAATGAAAATCAGTTTTCTGACTATGGCATGTTTGCTCGCTTGATATGCAGTTTTATTGTCACGTCTGATAATAAACTTTGGGAACTCCTTCAATCCACCTTCTTCTTATTCTTCTTTTGTATCTTGCTGTTTTTTTTCATGTTGTATGCTCTTGCCGATGATCAGCATTCTCATTAAGACCGAATCATTTCAGTCTCTGTTTTTCGATATATTTGACCACAGATGATGTTCAAACAGTTCTTGTAATATATTCATTTATCACATGACCTCTTCTTTTTATGTTCTCTGATTATCTTAGAAATCTCATTTCACACGTAGTTAACTTTCTGTCTTGCTCTTTCTTCAGTGTCCATGTTTGACATTGATAATACAATGTTGGTGAAGATCGAATTATGATTTGCCAATTTTTTTCCATCGGGATAGATTTGTGTTTCATAATTGGTCTAAGTTCATAATTTACGTAGTTGGTTTTATGAATTCTTGTCTCGAGCTCTCTTGATGACGACAAATAGTGTTTGTTTTGTTTGTTTGTTTGTTTTTCGTTCGCTCCATTGTAACCATCACGGATATCCGTGCGATTTCCGCCGGGAGCGTGATTACGTTGTGCCACCGTTATGCGCCTTGTAGGCCTAGCACATCCGATTTCGGCATGCCTTGACAATTCAGGTGGGCTACCCTTAGCCTGTGACAGCCTCTATATCTGTCTCCAGGCACGCGTAGTGAAGACTCTTCGCCCAGACGATTTAAATAGTGTTTGATTATGTTAATGTTAATTATTGCGATACTGATGATTACGCTAATGGTGTTAATGATAGTACTGTTTGTATCAATGATGATAAATTGTTTAAGCAACCTCGCGTTGAACTCTGTATTGAAGACACCTCATTCATCATTTGACCTTTAATATACGCATAAATTAGAATATTAATGCGCGAGGTGAGCTATATACCAACAATACATTTTGTGTGTTCTTTGAAGTACATTCTTGAGAATCCCTGGCTTCAGCTAGTTTCAGCAGGAAATGTCTGCTTACTACTTTCACTTACAGAAATCTCTGTTGTTATAAATAATATCTAGTACGCGAGGTAACTCCGTACGCACTCGTCTTCATGTTGTTGACATTTTCCGCACTGTTTACAAATGACTCCGAATGCAAATGTAGTCACTCCCTTCGATTTCTGATATAGTGATCTCGGCAACATCAAAGATGACATCAAAGAGAATTTTAAACGTTCTTTTTGTTTTTATTATAGATCTGACATTCCTGATCATTGTTATTTTATCCAGTTTTGGACAGACGATCCTCTAATGAGCTTTTAAAATAGCCACGTCCCTGAGTTCTATAAATATTGATTACTCTGTGTATTGCTTTCTTGTCTTTTAATTATTCGATATTAATTATTATTATTATTATTATTATTATTACTATTATTATTATTATTATTATTATTATTATTACTATTACTAGTATTATTATTACTAGTATTATTGAATATTTATTTGTTGATTTTTTTTTACATTATATTATTCATAGTAGTTTTAATTTAGTATTTTCTTCAATTATTTTTTCTATTAATTATTACTATTTTTGTTAATGTGTAATTCCTTTATTTTGTGTGTTATTTATTAATTTGTGTGTTATTGATTATTGATTGCGTGCTAACGATTATGGGATGTATGGTATTGCTTATGGAATGGGTGCTACAGATTATGGGGTGTGTGTTATTGATTATGAGATGTGTCTTTATAACTATGGGGTATGTGTTATTGATTATGGGGGTGTGTGCTACTGATTATGGGGTGTGTGTTATTGATTATGGGGGTGTGTGCTACTGATTATGTGGTGTGTGTTATTTATTATTTGGATTGCACTATTGATTATTGAGTACGTTCTATTCATTATATCTAGTGTGCGTTATTAATTATTGGGTATGTTTTAGTGATTATTGAGTCTTCTATTGAATAGTTCGTGTGTGCTCTTAATTGTTTGTTGTGTGCTATTGTTTGTCATGTGTCTGCTATTGTTTGTCGTGTTTTTGCTATTGTTTGTCATGTGTCTGCTATTGGTTGTCGTGTTTTTGCTATTGTTTGTCGTATTTTTGCTATTGTTTGTCATGTGTTTGCTATTGTTTGTCGTGTTTTTGCTATTGTTTGTCGTGTTTTTGCTATTGTTTGACATGTGTCTGCTATTGTTTGTCGTGTGCTTGCACTGTATCACGGTTTACATCTTAAATGTTTTTATCTGCGCCTCGCAGCCTGAAACCTTTGACTTCAGAATGGATTCCGTGTAACTTTGATCCTATATGGGATAGAACGGCCAACTCCAAACCCAAACCTTTAATCGCCTCTTAGACATACGTGAAAGTCAACAAATTTCACAATTATTCAATCTCCTTTCTAGACTCCCAACAGAGGAGTGTCAATAGAGGAGTGTCAACAAAGGAGTGTCAGCAGAGGAGTGTCAACAGTTTAGACTTTTAGTATTTGCTTTTTCTGAGATTCTATCTATGTTTCTTCTGAGATTCTATCTATGTTCCTTCTGCCCCATATATGATAGGTATGTCAGAAACCAGATATCTCCATTTCGATCGATGTCATGAGACTGTGTGTAAATCTTGCATGTTGTTAATTGAGACCCATACAAGATAGTATGTTTTTTAATAGTTAGTGGTTAGTTTTATAGGAACATCTTTATGTGTATTAGTCTTTATCGCTTATTACTTTATTTTGTTACTGCGGCACTTCCCACTTTGTCTGCTATTTTGGTTATTTATGCTTGAGAGTAATAGTCATACCCTCTTTGATGGTTGTTCTGTGAAGTCTCTCTCATTGTCTCCCTCTTTGATGGTTGTTCTGTGAAGTCTCTCTCATTGCCTCCCACTTTTATGGTTGTTCTGTGAAGTCTCTCTCATTGTCTCCCTCTTTGATGGTTGTTCTGTGAAGTCTCTATCATTGTCTCCCTCTTTGATGGTTGTTCTGTGAAGTCTCTATCATTGTCTCCCTCTTTGATGGTTGTTCTGTGAAGTCTCTATCATTGTCTCCCTCTTTGATGGTTGTTCTGTGAAGTCTCTATCATTGTCTCCCTCTTTGATGGTTGTTCTGTGAAGTCTCTATCATTGCCTCCCTCTTTGATGGTTGTTCTGTGAAGTCTCTTTCAGTGTCTACCTCTTTGATGGTTGTTCTGTGAAGTCTCTATCATTGCCTCCCTCTTTGATGGTTGTTCTGTGAAGTCTCTCTCATTGTCTCCCTCTTTGATGGTTGTTCTGTGAAGTCTCTCTCATTTGTCTCCCTCTTTTATGGTTGTTCTGTGAAGTCTCTCTCATTGTCTCCATCTATATTTTTCAATATGATGCCTACTTTATTGCTTGTAGTGGGAGTATGTTTGAAATGAGAGAATCTCTAAACAGAGGGAAACCTCCTTCAAAATTAAAACTGACGGGAATTGAACCAGGTCTGTTCTAGCAGCACCGAATCGCTTTGCAACACAAGTAAACAGGTTTTCCGTACTTGACCAACCACATCGTCTTTTTTTGAGGATGTGGTTGGTCAAGTACGGAAAACCTGTTTACTTGTTTTGCAAAGCGATTCAGTGCTGCTAGAAGAGACCTGGTTCAATACCCGTCAGGTGTAAGAATTATTTTCATTTATCCTCATGCTTCCTATTTGAATTTACTACAAACTTAGACATGAGAACCTGAGCCCCTATAACAACCGAAATAAAAATTAACATTATTTTTATATCGACCTGTAAACTGTTAATTATCAATCAACAAAGAACCCTATACTTTCTTATCGCCTTCAATAAACAAGAGAAACACCGTTTTATGGGACATTCATATTTAATGACATTTACTTACGTCTTTGAAAACAGAGACTTAATGTTGAGTTAGATTTAAACTCTCAGACCAGACGAGAATAGTTAGAATATAAACACGTTTTAATCTCTGCGCACAGAATCTGCGCACAGAACTGTCAGTAAAATTTTGTTCAGCAATTTTTGGCTGCAGTAATTTACAAGACAATATAAATGCGTTTAATAAGTTAGCATTGCTAACAATTCGGATGCGCAGTTGCCTGCGGGGAATTGAACCTGGCACACTGACAGACTGAGGCGCATTCTTACCTTCCCAGCCACAGAACCGAACTCTCTGTCCCTACCTATTAAAAATATTTATATTTATTTTTCAACATTAACTTTCTGATAAATCTTATTTATACAAGTTTCTACAATATTTCCAGAAAGTTGTAGTCCAGAGAACTGAGATGCGTTGTTTCGCCTTATTTTTAACGGTGATGCGAAACATGAGGTGGTATCTTATTCCTTCAGTGTTTTAACTGAACGATGGACGTCCCGTGTAATTTTTTAGTAGACCAGCCGTCTGCTACAATACTTTTAGCAACATTGTTCGCACTGCACACTGGTCCCTTCCACCATCTTAATGTTAACCGCATTCACTGTTGTGTGGTCTCTTTTTTTTAACTCCTCATAGCGTCTAATTAATGTTGGCAGTAAGCCAGTGTTAGTTACATTATGTTTAATAACATTTCTGGTACTGCACACTGATCCCTGTCACCGAACCTGATGCCCTGTCACCGATCCTAATGTTAACTATATTCACTGTTGTTTCACTTTTTTACTTCAACTTATGTCGCTATCAATCTGGCCACAGTCACCTACAGTGAAACTAAGAGTGAGATTCATCGTAAACAAACAAACGAGTTATAGACACAATGAAGATCAACAGTAATATATTTTTTTAAAGAATATCCGGACATAAATCTAAATGTAGACCAAGAAAACGGTGTACAGAAAACGTCAAAATAGCCTTGAACAAATATGAACTTAATGTAACTGAACTTGCAGCGACAGCTGAAGCACCCACCTTATGCTTAGCGACAAATATGGATACTATCAACCATCATTCAACCTGGCGATAGACAACAGACAATAGAAGAACACCTCCTAAACAAATATATAAACTTTTAACACAACCAGCATATAAACTGTAAATATAATTAAGAAAAAACACGTAAACAAACACATACAGTCTAATGATGATAATGTTGGTGGAAAATAACAACAAAACATCATAAAAAACATAAGTTATGAGCAGAATTCGTAAAACCCCGTAAACAGCCATACACAAATAAGTAAACACAAATAAGAAACCATCGTAAATAAACATATCTTGAAAAAGGTCTATTGGTCCGAAACGTCGACTTTGTCCTGTGTATTGTCATTTGTATGATTATATTCTGTGTTTGTTTTGTTGTACGTACCATATTTACATCCGTTAGTGATAGTGTGTGGTGTGTTAGTCGTCATTCAGTAGGATTCCATTACCTGTCTGCCACGTGAGTATTATTTACATTAATCAATATGAATGTTCTAAACACAATGAAGACACCATCATCATCAGGTGCTATGCCGGGTGACGTAGGCGGTCATGACTCTCCACAGCTCTCTGCACAGTATTATGTATCAAAGTCGTTGTTGTTTCCTTGCCGTGCCAGGTTGTCAAACTGTCCAATATTTTCTCACGTTGTCGCCGTCTGTCTCTGGTGCCTTCAATCTTGCCTGTTGTGATTATGTTCTCCAAACCTGCCTGTCTCATGAAGTGGCCAAAAAAAGAAGATTGCCTTTTTCTTATATTGTTGATTAAGGTCCGTTTTGCATTTAACTCTCTCAACACCTCTACATTAGTTTTTCTGGCAGTCCATGGTATTCTCAGCATTCTTCTGTAGAACCACATCTCTGTTGCCTCCAATCTCCCACTTTCCAGTTTGTTTATTGTCCAAGACTCGCACCCATATGCCAGTATAGGGATTATATAGCACTGCAGAACTCTCTCTCTCACCTCCAATGACAATGCCATATTACACATTATATTTTTCATTTTTCTGAATGTTGTTTTTGCCTGTCCTATTCTGCATCTTATCTCTGCTGAACCTCTTCCATCTGCTGTTATAACCGTACATAGATATTTGAATTGGTGGACCTGTTTTAATACCACATCATTCACTATGATCTTGCAAGGTGAAGACAACCTCACAATATCATCAATTAGTTTGTGTGTACCTTACGGGGGGGGGCACATAGCGTAGAGGTTTTGATTCTCCGTGTGTTGCGGTCCGCTGCCTGCAGTTTTAGTTCTTGTTTGGTCATGCAGTATGTTATTTCCCCTTCTTTAAGTATGGTGTTTTCTAATGTTGCTTTAGGCCTTCCTTGTTTTATTTTACCCTCAGATGTCTAGACAAAAGCTTGTTGGTTTATTCTGTTTTCATTTAGTCTTAAAACGTGACCCAGGTATTTCCATCTACGTGTTCTTATGAGAAGACAACAGACATATCTTCAATAATGAAACAAAAACCACGTCATCACGATGTTGCTGGTTCAGATGAAGGAAATGATGTGGAGAAAATAATCATGATAATAGTGGTGATAAAGATAATGATAATTTTGGTGGTGGTGGTGGTGGTGGTGTTGGTGCGAAAGATGGCAATGCTCGTGATTGGGTTGTTGGTGGTGATAGAGATGATGATGACGCCGTTGATGCTAGTGGTGATGGTCGTAGTGTGGATAGTGATAATATTCGTGGTGGTAGTGTCGGAGCGAATAATGATAATTACAATGTTGGTCGTAGTGGTAGCTGTTAGGGGATGAGGGTAATAATGGTGTTGACGATGGCGGTACAGATAATGATGATGCTGATATTATCATTAAAACGAATTAGACGCATCTACCACTGTTATCACAAACTATCAAATGACCACATTACCATGAACGCGGCACCGTTCACATGCTTCAAAGATCTATTGACACGCTCGATGTAAACGCAGAAACGTGCATGAACTGACTGATTCCTGAAATGGGGGCAGATCATTCTTGCATTATCATATCGATCTGAACTGTCACGAAAACATCAGTTTATCAATCAATTAGTTTTGTTTATAAACTGAATCCGTGATCTACGTTTTCCAACCGCCGATCAGACAATTGGTGATAAATCATCCTAACTGGAATCGCATTATTTTAAAAATAATTAATTTTTTTATATTCTAAATTTTATTTCCTGGTTATAGATTTATTGGCGTATTTTTTCCCCCATTCTTAGATGGAAGGGCGTGCAAGCGTGAATATGCACAAGAAACTAATTATCGAAAAGATTCGGTTAGATATTTGGCAGGTAAAAATAAGGTGGCTTCGCCGTGCTTAAAAAAGCAAATAAGGAGATTTGTGGAGAGAGTTAAGATTCTGGTTTGACACAAATTACTTGAAAACCTGCTAATGAAAGAGAACCTGGGAGATTTGATGTAGAGCTGTACAAAGTGTCTGAACAACACGTTAAAAATAATATTTTTCGGTATGATGCTGATGGTGGTAGTTATTGTAGTGGTGATAATGGTGGTGATAGTGGTGGTAATTGTCATGACGGTTTAGAGGTGATGATTCTTCTGTCTTTTTCTTCTTCTTCCGTTCGCCTAGAATATGTCTGTATCTGAAGTTTTGTTTCTTTTATAAACTTGGCTGTGTTCTGTAACTTGTTCAGAGGTCCGTAGAGTTTTTCTTCATTTGTTGTTTTCTGGACCAGTGTAGTTATATCAGTTTTTCATATTCTTGGCATTCCTGAAGAATATGTTCTACTGTCGGATGTCCCTGTTCACATGTACACATGACCATGTTTTTGCCAATCTTGAACTTTGTATTAAAGTGTCTGGGAAGTCGGTTGTGTCCTGTTCTAAGTCCCAGAATAATTACTTGGTCTGGTCTGTTCATAATTTGGCAGTCATCTTTGTTTTGTTTGTTAGATGGGGGATTAAGCCTCTTAGCTGAGGCACGACCCTTTAAACCTAAGACAGAAGTCTATTTTGGTTATATCAGGCCGTATTAGCTGTTATCTAAATGTGACCTAATGGTCTGGGTTTTTGGTACGCCGTGCGTGCTATTGCTATGTATTATCTATATTGCTAGGTGGAGTTGATGTTTATTTGTGGCCAAGATGCCATTTATCTAAGTGTGACCTATGTTCTGGGCTAATTGAGAACCGTGCTCGCTATTATTGCAAAACAATGTTATGTTGCTAGTTGTATAAACTTTATTTCCGGTGGTATTGCCTTTTTATTTAAGAGTGACACTAATGCCTGGGGGAGTTTGAAAAACCGTGCGTGCGATTATGCAAAAAATTGTCCATCTTGTGTTGAAGTTGGCTTTATACTTGCCTTGATCGTCTATTTCTTTTGATGGTACGTTATTGACACATCTGGTTGATTATCATATAAATAACCAAATGGTCGGAGGGTTCCGACAAAGTGGAGGGTGCTGCAGTAACCAATCGAACAAATGGTACTGAAAAATTAGTTACACAAGTTACTAGGAAATCCTAGCTATGAATAAATATAGATGAAAACGTATTAAAAAATATACAACAAAACAAAACAGGACAATTTTCGACGTATCGGTCTAAATAGGAGCTTTTTCAAGAAACTAATAACGTTTACACTAAACAAAACCACACAAAATTGATAACTAAGTTTGACCAGGCCATGTTTCACTTACATTCATAGTTATGTTTTCCTAGTAACTTGTTTAACTAATTTTGAATTACCATTTGTTTGATTATCAACAACTCCTTCCTAAGTCAGACGATCTGCTTTCTCGTTTCCATTTATTCCACAATATAATGGATGGTATTCACTGCATAGCTACTTGATGCTGATCACTGAGTTCTGCCAGTAGTATTTGCAGGTCTGGTAGTTTTCTGGACTAGAACGCTTGGAGTACTGAACTTGCATCTGTCAAGGATACTACAGATTGTGATTCAAGATTGATGCTTAACAGTTTTTGAGTTGCCACCTTGATTGTCTGTTTTCTACCTCATAAGTATGACAGATGTATGTATAGAAAAAAGAACACTGCGGGCAATTCACACGCGCAATAAGCGGAAGGACAAATCCGTAAATTCTCCTACCGAACCTTCAGCACTCCTGCATGCACTGCAATAGAACTTTCCGTGCACTAAACGGGCATCTACGAACTCACAAACTAAATTAGTTAATTACCAATTTTAATTATTATATATATATATATATATATTTCATCGCATTTAATGTTTTTTCATGCTTTGCTCACCTTCGCTTGCGAAGGAGGAACAAAATCATATATATATAATATGGAGAGCAGGGTAACTTGGAGAAGGAGAACGGACAGACCAAGAAGACAATGGACTGATGATATTAAAGATAACATGAATACTTCGTTGGAAATTGCAAGCTGCATGGCCTAAGACAGAGAGGGGCTCATGGAGTTCATTGGGGAGACAACGTTCTGGAGAGAATACGTCACATGACACAATTATGACATTTTCCTGGTGGTACTTTAATTGTATCCCTGGCTTGGTTTTGTGTTGTAACTCTATATATACAGTCCCGCTCCTGAATTCTCTACTGACCCATCTGTATACACTCCCACTCCTGAATTCTCTACTGACCCATCTGTATACACTCCCACTCCTGAATTCTCTACTGACCCATCTGTATATACTTCGATCCGTATGTCTTGAGGGTATTCTTCATCCAGTAGAAAAATGTATCACGATGATGTGGGTGGTGATGAGGGTGATGTAGTGGTCATGATAACGATGGTGAAGAGACCGATGGTCAGACTGATGGTGATAGAGATGGTTTTGTGGTTGTGGTGGTGTTAGTGGTGATGGTGATGCTTATAATGAGGATGACGATAATGACGTCGGCGGGGACTATGATGAAAACGGTGATAATGCTGATGGTGATAACGATAATGATTACAACAACGTAAGGAATGATGACGATGTTGATGTTGACGATGATGTTGACGTTTATTATGATGAGGGTCACGATAATGATAGTCCTGATGATAATGGTGGTGGTGGTGACGGTGGTGGTGGTGATGGTGACAATGGTGGTAGTGACGATGGTGGTGGTGACGATGGTGGTGGTGACGATGGTGGTGGTGACGATGGTGGTGATGACGATGGTGGTGGTGACGATGGTGGTGGTGACGATGGTGGTGGTGACGATGGTGGTGGTGACGATGGTGGTGATGACGATGGTGGTGGTGACGATGGTGGTGGTGACGATGGTGGTGGTGACGATGGTGGTGATGACGATGGTGGTGGTGACGATGGTGGTGGTGACGATGGTGGTGGTGACGATGGTGGTGGTGACGATGATATGTTATCTTTAGGGTAATAGCGATTTGACAATGATCAATAATATGATGACAAAAATGACGACATGATGAAAAGAAAACAGATGATGAAGAAAAAGATGCAGAGAGTGAGAACGGTTACAATGACAATCAACATTGAAAGCGTGATTACAACAACCTCGATTAGGGCGATGATAATAATGAGGATGCCGATGATAATAGCAACAAATATTAAAATAATTGCAACTATAGAAGAATAAAAGGCTGAAGTCCACACAAAAATCCACAATTAAACGACTTCTATGGAACAAAATGATGCCACGAAATGACACTGACAATTTGGTTAGAAATAAAAACACATGGAGTGAAAGATAGCTCGCGGGTTGGAGGGTGTAAAATTGTTGACAGTGTCCTCAATTCTGCACACAAGAAGAGGAAATAGCAATGTAACAGAAGAGGTAAAAGAATACTAGAAATGGTGGCAATAATGTTGACAGTAGCATAAGATTTGAAGTCCGTGTTTATGCTGACGATGAAGTAATCCCTTTCATTGTGAACAGGTAGCTCTTGACACATGATGATGATGAAGTAATCCCTTTAACTGTGAGCAGGTGTATCTTGACAGGCCATAGATTTCCTGATAAAATTACAAGAGTACAAAGGTTACTATTACAGTCTAACATAATGTTAAATATAAGTAACAAGAAACAAACAAAAGAACAAGGGCTTTTCTTCCACGTTCCGGTCCAACTGAATTCTTTCTCAAGAATCACACAAAACACCGAACAAGAAACATTGAATTGCAAATGACCACACGGAGACGTTCCTCTTACATCTGGACATCTCACGATGGATGCTCAGTTAACAGAAATACAGCTAAAAGCGTTTAGGGTTTTGTTGCCTACAGAAACGGCGTCAAATTGGTGGAGAAATCTTCTGCATACTGCATTGTCACATCGAGCATGAGGATGGAGATACCGGGACTCTGAGTCTACATACACTGGGAAGATCACACAATCAACACCTGACTGGGATGCTGAGTCTACATACACTGGGATGGCTGCTAGAACGGAGAGGCGGAACACAAATGAGAGTGCCTCACATGCTCTGATGCAAGTTTCTAATCAAGAGTTAAGAAAGACAAATAAAAGCATGGACAGACGACATCGAAGACTGGAGAGGACAATATTTTTTCTCAATCATCCGCATCGTTGAAGATAGAAATCGCTGGAGGACTCTGTGTGTCGATGCATCCAATGTGTTACCCCTGCGACCCTGACGGTTTACTGATGTATTGATAGAATAGAATAGAAAGATAAACGGATGAATGGATAGATAGATTGTATTTGCACTTTCTAACAATTGCCTTCTTTCTATTGTCTCTACAGGTCTGAAGTGTGATTGGTCAATGCCATGATGACACATCGAGAACAGCAGACGGACATGACCTGTATCCTCAGGCACGTTCTACTGTTTGCAGTGATTATCGCGAGATATCTTGTGACAT
The DNA here is from genome assembly GCA_034231615.1 of Meghimatium bilineatum. Classification (NCBI taxonomy): domain Eukaryota; kingdom Metazoa; phylum Mollusca; class Gastropoda; order Stylommatophora; family Philomycidae; genus Meghimatium; species Meghimatium bilineatum. Next base: position 4,620,508 of record CM067304.1, read on the forward strand.
CCTGCAGTTTTCCGGACACATTGCAAATGGATCCACGTGACCCACCATGGTATAGTCACGTTAGAACTGATGGATCACGTGATGCCGAATACTATATCCGTCACAACGTAATGGAGATTCACTTTCCAAAAGGCGAGCGGTCAAACGTCCGCTGGAAATGCGTGAGCACATTTCATGATAAACACTTACTTAAACGACAAGACCATCTTGTCAATAATTACTACAAGTGTATTAAATTTATATTCAGAAGTCGTTCCATTGTACAAATAATGTGGTCGCATGAAGTCAAGACATTTGATCTTGATCTGTGTGATGACCTTAACCTTAAGCTTGATCCATGGCCATTAATTTGGTACCAAACGTTGGATCAGGATTATACCACTTGCCCATTTAGCGGCGGGTTCGATATGAAAATTTTAGATTCCCATCTCGGGGAAAATGGATGTAACTTGATGCTAAGACCAATGAGGATGGAAGTAGAGTGTCTGGGGGGAGAAGGCGTGACTTTTAATTTCATCTCAAGCAACTGCTTACCCGCGGTGAAAATGTTTGTGAAGCAGCGAACTACTTGCGTTACTGGTTGGCATGACAACAAGAACCACTACGTGATAATTCGCCGTAATGACGACATCAATTTGTGGTGTCTAGTTATGCCTATTCACTCATCTTCCAATATGACGGCGTATCTGTTCAGTGATTTGGCATGTGTTTCAGATATCAATAAACTTCAATCAATCACAGATATTAGATACTTTACGCTCACACTTCTAGAGCGCGTCTTCTCCAGCCATTGCGAGGATGAATACGAACAATGTAGCAAAGTTATTTGCAACGCTTACGTTAAACAGGAATGTCAGAAATCTTGTAGAATGTGTGAGAAACATTCCGACCCATCTGAATGTGAATTTCCAACAGAATACATAGGCTCGTGGTTTTTGAAAGACTCCACTGGACACACTGTAATAGACATTTCTGCTTCTAACATAACTATCAATGGTGTTGGTAATTTCCGCTGTGTGTCGTATCCTAACAGTCCAACAGGATTATCAACACGTCATACTACAATATCGATGTATCAGAATGGTTGTAGACCCAGATACACGTGTATTAAGCTTCACAGGTTGGGACCGTCAGTTCTGCAGTATAGTTTAAGCCAAAGTTATGTTTGGCCTACTTCAGAATATGATCTAGGCACAGCTATCTGTCATGAAGATCGTTTTCACCAAGACTCGTCGCCAATTGATGATCTATACCGCCCTTATGAAGGATCTGGTAAACCGATCATAGCCAACATTCCAAATATAAAACCTGTATTTTGTAACTTGACTTATGTGTATTCGATTAATGCCACATTTTCCAAAGATGGATACGCATGCGCAGGAAGTTTGTACAAAGACTGCAATGACGCCAGCAAAATCAGAATAGATTATAAAAAATGCCAAAATATCAAACCTTTTCTTGTAGATTACAGATGCCTGGCAAATTTTGAAGGGCACTACTGGGAGAGGATTCTTCTCATACAGAATGTTCTAGATGAGAAGGACGTTATCTGTTTCGTTTTCAGCCAATTCTATCCAAAGGAGGTTTATGTTCTGGTAGCGAGTCAGTGTGACCAGAAAAGCTTTAGTTTCGCTCGTTCTGGCCTTCGTAAACCAATAATTAAACTTGAGGTTGAGCAACAGCAAGACTCGTGTATCTCTGTTCCAATAATCACTACAACAACAAGATCATTTCAAATCCCTCCTATCTCTTCTGAATCCAGCAATCCCCACGGGGGACATCACGTTGACACCGCCCTGAGCAATCTAACCGGTACTGATTATGGTTACTTTGTACCAGTGTCCATAGTTGAAACCGGTTCTCTGTTTAGCAGGACTGGACACACGCCCCAAATAAACTCATTTCTGGACACAAAAACCGGTCCAGCAATATCGAGTGCTAAGTCTAATTCTCTCAATGATAGAAATTCTTTGAGATCATCCTCAGACAGCGGAGCACCTGCTCTGACGCCTACTTCCAGTTTTCTGTATAAGTTTACTGTAATTGTCCTATTATCTAGATTAGTAAACATACCATGTTCTTATTCTCTCCACCAAAATAAATGACAATAGTAGCTCCATCAACACAGAGGACACGTTAAATTTTACCAATAGAGTGGACATGTGCAACTTCACTGCCGAAGCGGACATTTGTCCGCGAAAATGTGTACATAAACCAATAAAGAAGAGATGTTTTGACTTCACTAACAAAACAAGGCATCTTTCTGCGGACATATGGCAGCGGCCATAGGGTTGAGTAGAGAAGCTTGACTTGCAGTCGCGACACAATGGGATATCCTGTTTCATACAACTAAAAGAAGAAATGAAAATGTCTATACTTCATGTCTGTCTATACTGTCTGTCTACGCTTGTATGTTTCCCGTTAAGGAGCTGCATGGATGTTTCAGGTAGCCTCTGTGATAAATGGCGTAAGCACTAACTGTCGCAACGTCGTGTTCAAAGTGAATTTTTTACTGTACACTGAAACAGTAAAAATTCAGTTCCTACCGGAGATCGAACCGTGAACCTTATAGGTGTGAGACCAACGCTTTGATGCCTCGATCATGTGTCACAAATGGAAATAAAATGCACGTATAATTGAGCATTTCAGAGGTTAGCTGACAAGATTTCAACCCGATCAGTTCGGTTGACATCAACCTCTCCCCCTCCTTCCCGCCCCACCCCCATTTGTGGTGAGACTTGTCCTTTTCAACCGCGGAAGTAAGTTCCGTTTGGTTATATCAGAGCTTTTTAATGACAAAAATCCAATGGAGATCGTGGTTCAAGAAATTCTGTCACCATGATTCCGAATTATGTCTCTAAATAGAGGTTATATCAACAGCAGAGACATCTAGATGTACTTAAGGCCTACAACGAACGGGTAAGAAAGGGCAGATTGTAAAAAATCATTGCCATGATTTTCAATACATTATTTATGAAAATCCTATTTACCACGTTTTGGCGTCAAGGAAAGATAACTTTCAAAACAAGAATGAAACTACGATTATCTGTCTGTGATGTTTACAGTAAATAACTAAAATATTGTGTGCGCTATTTTAGTTGTTTATTCATGGGAAGTGACGCCGAGCATTTAGCCGTCTATTGACGCTACTCAACTGATCAAAGGCACATCTTTGGTTTTATCAATATTTAGTTTTCTATATAGCTGAGAGATCTGGACTCTAACCGCGGACCTAGATATAATAATCCAGGTATTTGAAAATAAATAATATAGTCCTAGAAGTGTGTGTTGGCATCTGTTTCAGAGAACATAAAAGCAATATGTTTGTACGTGACAGAATAAATATATTAGCGGGTCAACAAGAATCACTGTTAACAATCGTGAAACTTCGTCAACTCTGGTTGTATCGGTACTTGATGAGCCATTCCTCAATGATAAATAGTGTGAGTCGATGTAAAAAAAAGTAAAGTAACCCATATAATTTATTAATGCCGTAGGGTTGTGAGATGTTAGCGATCTCACATTTCTGAGGCTATGCAAATGAGGGCGGTAGCCATCTCCTCTCCCACGCAGTCTTTACTTCCCGGATTAATCCGGTACCCATTTAAGGCAGGGTCGACCTGGGATCCGTTGTGATCTGAAAAACATTTCCGCCTCAACTGGCCAATGAACCCACTCATATGCGAAGTCAGTGCGCTACGAGGCTTCCATGTATGGATTCAATGTATGATGGAGGGTGAAATAAGAGGTGATCAGAAGAAGACATGGCTGCACACTATTAAGGACTGAACAGGGTGTGAAGTTTCCAAACTGATGAGGATCGTGGAGGATAGATATGTGTGGAGATATGTCTCCATCGATTATCTCGATGTACCATCCCTTAGACTATGACTGGCTGTGGGTTTTATTATTATTATTATTATTATTATTATTATTATTATTATTATTATTATTTGATATTGGTGACTACTGCTGTCAAGCAAGATCCAATTAACAACCGTTGAGGTGAATACAAACTGGAAAACGTTACCATCCTTAAACGTTTCCAGGTCTCGAATATGTGATGATGGCACTACGGGAGTGTGCTTACGTTAAGATGGTGATGACTACAATGGCAAAGTTGAATATTATATGGAAAAGTAATATCAATATTACAGTAAAATAAGATCAGTATTACAGAAAAGTAATATCGGTATTACAGTAAAGTAATAGGCCTAACAATATTACAGAAAAGTAAGATCAGTATTACAGTAAAGATAAATTTATTCGGATATCTAGTGTTAAGTATATTTTTATACGGATGAAAAAGCTGCACACTGAATGCAGATTCGAGGAAAAGGGGGATTCTGACTTTTGCATACAAGAGCTACATACGTTTGTTGAGCATTAGTTATACAGAAAACAAGACACATATATTCGTCCCGGCAGAAAACAAGACACATATATTCGTCCCGGCAGAAAACAAGACACATATATTCGTCCCGGCAGAAAACAAGACACATATATTCGTCCCGGCAGAAAACAAGACACATATATTCGTCCCGGCAGAAAACAAGACACATATATTCGTCCCGGCAGAAAACAAGACACATATATTCGTCCCGGCAGAAAACAAGACACATATATTCGTCCCGGCAGAAAACAAGACACATATATTCGTCCCGGCAGAAAACAAGACACATATATTCATCCCGGCAGAAAACAAGACACATATATTCGTCCCGGCAGAAAACAAACTAAACTTGCAGGTGGTCCATATCTAGAACCACATTTGGCAGTGGTGACACTGAGTACATTTGGCAGTGGTGACACTGAGCACATTTGGCAGTGGTGACACTGAGTACATTTGGCAGTGGTGACACTGAGTACATTTGGCAGTGGTGACACTGAGTACATTTGTTTGGTTACTACATGTCACGACACACCACTGAATTTATACAAATATTATGGAAGGAACAGTCGAGGGTTGAAGGAGAAATGGTAACCAAAGACATTCTAGAATTGATAACATCAAGAAATTGTCTGGGCATGAATTTTCTGCTCTCGTTCCAAAAGAAAAATATAGAAATCTTTGAAGAGATTTGTGTTCTGATATCGTTATCGTGGCACCCACTACCGTCCTCAACGGGCTAAGGATCTTATTATTATTATTATTATTATTATTATTATTATTGGATCCAACAATGAGGAAATGATTGCTGTTGGGCAGACAACACGAATCTCAGTTTGCAATCTCAAGAATGCAGTGCATCTCGTTTTGCAACCTCAAGAATGAAGTGAATCTCGTTTTCCCATCGTACAGTGACATAGTTTCCCAACTCTTGCTGACCTTCACATTATCGTATATCAACCCTAGCTGACCTTCACATTATAGCATATCACCTCATATCAACACCAATAAACAAACACCATTTATCACTAATAGCCAAATGACTAAACAAACACCATTTATCACTAATAGCCTGGGGTCAAAGGGCATGACCCCATGGACCGCTGGATCAGCAACCAACCAAACAACCATCACTAATAGCCAAATGACTACGTCAAACCACGTACCAACGCCAATTGGCACGCTCTGTTTACATCAATGGCACGCTCATTTATCGAGTGGTTATGTTCTCAGAAAGTGCGTATAACATAGCGCATTACTAAAGAGTTGAACGAATTTTGCGAAGGAAAATTAAAGAATGGCAACACTGTTTACCTTCCACAAGTAAATTAGAACAGGAAGCCAGAGGATACATTAAAAATTCGTGAGACCAACGGGAATTGAACTAGTCCGTTCAACGGCATATAATCGCCTAACAAATCTTGTATCGGGGTTTTCCGTACTTGACTAACCGCATCAGTGCCGTTGAACGAATTGGTTCAATTCCCCTTAGTCTCAAGAATGTTTACCTTCCATACATGTTGTCCGAGGCGACTAAGGCGGGTTTCAGGGTGGAGTTGGCTGACCCATCCCGTATAGGATAAAAGTGACTCAGAAGCAATGCTGAAGTCGAAAGTGTCAGGAAGACAGGCGCATATATAACAGCTTAGGTGTAAACCGTGCATGTCGTTATCTGAACTGCATGCTGCTGATCTACTGGACTTGAGAATGAAATCAGACGGATACGATTCTTCCTATCAAATTGTCAGTTAAGATTTGTGCAATTATTTTTAACCATAACATCAAAACAAACACAGCAATCAATGACGTAGACAATTTGAGTGTACTGCATTAGTTATGGCAAGCATGTTGGCACAGAAGAACAATATTTATAGAAAGTAAAACAACCAATATTCATACTATTCAAGAACTGTACAGAATAGCTTTAAACAGACAGATTTGGAGAGATCTGACCTCTGCCCTATTCCCTAACTTCAGCGCAAAAGGATTTTTTCCATCAAATGGCCAGAAATTTAATATGAAAATTGTTCGGAAATAAAAGCGGACAGCACATTTCTGACCACACCACTCCATGATGCTATGTTTAGAGAAAATAAACAGACATAACACTGTAATTCCACTTGCATAGAGTTTTTTCAGCATGTAATTGTTTTAGAGTTTGTATCGTGACCATCGGCTGTACTATAAGACCTCTGTATATCATTAATTAGGACTTCAATCGCTACGTTAAATATTTATACTTAATATCCACATTAAAATGGCTTGATATCCAAAGGTTTGGTTTCTGGGTCGAGGTTATCTTCTGTGACGTATTGCGTCCAAAGGTTGGATGCGTCGGTCGAGGTTATCTTTTGTGATGTTTAGGGCGAAAAAATTGGATTTCGGTATATTTTTTTTATGCTTTATAATTTCACGTAGTATTGTTTAGCCCCAATGTGGAGGGGGGGGGGGGGGAAATGTGCACATACAAATTTTAGATCAGCTTGTCAGACCAGAAAAAAATTGCTTGGTGGCTAGATATGGTCCACAGACATAATTTTCAACACCACTGTTCTAGATTTCTTTCGCTGGCTGTTTTTCTCCATCACTGTTCTAGATTTGGTGTCGGGCTGTATTTTAACCCATCACTGTTCTAGGTGTGGTCCATGGGCTGTATTTTAACCCATCACTGTTCTAGGTGTGGTCCATGGGCTGTATTTTAACCCATCACTGTTCTAAATGTGGTCCATGGGCTGGATTATGTCTACATCTGCTTCAAAGATTTCACACACAAATATGAATATGTATAAAATATGAATATGTATATAATGAAATGCGACTTTGGGTTAACAAAAATGTTCACTTATGAAATGTGTTAATAACAATAAATTGTTTAGAAGATTCTAATTGATGTATTTCTGTTGGTAACCCATTTATAAATAAACAACAGTTAAAAAAAATGATTGTGTTTATATTTTGTTGTAACTGTTATTTAAGTTAAAAATATATCCCGATGGAAATTACAAGGCATTTCATAAATTAAATATTAAAACGAATACTGTGTTTTTTCAATGTCAGACATGGACATTAACAAAAGAACAAGAGAGTAAGCTTACTACGTGTGAAATGAGATGTTTAAGAAAAGCAGCAAACAGAAGAGATTATGTAAGAAATGAGATTACAAAAAGTGTTGGAATAACGTATGTGGTTATATATGTGAAATGAAGAGATTACAAGAAGTGTCATGTGTGAAATTAAGAGATTACAAGAAGAGTCATGTGAGAAATGAAGAGATTACAAGAAAAGTCATGTGTGAAATGAACAGATTACAAGAAGTGTCATGTGTGAAATGAAGAGATTACAAGAAGAGTCATGTGAGAAATGACATGAAGAGATTACAAGAAGAGTCATGTGTGAAATGAAGAGATTACAAGAAGAGTCATGTGTGAAATGAAGAGATTACAAGAAGAGTCATGTGTGAAATGAAGAGATTACAAGAAGTGTCATGTGTGAAATGAA
>CM067304.1:4633395-4853395 GCA_034231615.1 Meghimatium bilineatum
GTCTGATATTTCTGTGTCTTGATATTTGTCTGATATTTCTGTGTCTTGATATTTGTCTGATATTTCTGTGTCTTGATATTTGTCTGATATTTCTGTGTCTTGATATTTGTCTGATATTTCTGTGTCTTGATATTTGTCTGATATTTCTGTGTCTTGATATTTGATATTTCTGTGTCTTGATATTTATCTGCTATTTCTGTGTCTTGATATTTGTCTGATATTTCTGTGTCTTGATATTTGTCTGATATTTCTGTGTCTTGATATTTGTCTGATATTTCTGTGTCTTGATATGTGTCTGATATTTCTGTGTCTTGATATTTGTCTGATATTTCTGTGTCTTGATATTTGTCTGATATTTCTGTGTCTTGGCTGGTGACATAAAGTGACCAATGATCCGTCTCATCAGCCAAGAGAAGTGGTGATGTGTGAGATCAGCCAAGAGAAGTGACTCATTGTGAGATCAGCCAAGAGAAGTGACTCATTGTGATATAAGCCAAGAGAAGTGACGCTGTGTGAGATCAGCCAAGAGAAGTGACACATTGTGAGATCAGCCAAGAGAAGTGACACATTGTGAGATCAGCCAATAGAAGTGACACATTGTAAGATCAGCCAAGAGAAGTGACGCTGTGTGAGATCAGCCATTAGAAGTGATGCTGTGTGAGATCTGCCAAGAGAAGTTACGCTGTGTGAGTTCCACATGCATAGACTAATCTGGAGAAGAACTTGAGTGCAGGAAATCCCGACTCTATTTTTGGTAACAACTGACTCATTTTGTGACTATACATTTCCTACCCTTTTCTACACGTGGATGTACTCGTTTTTTACAAGATTCCGGTATACGATCTTTCAACACACCGTTATATTTCATTGGTGGAAGATTTCCACAGTTATATTTTATTGGTGGAAGATTTATACCGTTATATTTTATTGGTGGAAAATCTCCACTGAAATATTTTAATGATGAATGATGTGGACCGTTTGAAACCAGGTAGAAATATGCCGGATGTAAACATGATTACCTTCTGGTGCCAAAGTAACGGAAAAAGAAGAAAGTATAGCAACTTCAGTTGCGCTCCCTCCTACGCTCCTACGCTCCTACGCTCTTCGTGTTTCTTCACATAGTTGAAATAGAGTCAAACTCAGAAAGATTCTTCCATGCTCGTTCTATTACATTCGTTCTATTACATTCGTTCTATTACATTCGTTCTATTACATTCATTCTATTACATTCGTTTCCTTGGCTCTTTCGGTGCTACATACAAGGTCGGTTACATTCATACAACAAATACAATCGGAACAATCTTAATATATTATACACACTTCTACTACTACTTCTACCAATGACTAATGCTACTACCACTACTGATACTACTACTGATACTACTACTGATACTACTACTGATACTACTACTGATACTACTACTGATACTACTACTGATACTTCTAATACCACTTCTACTATTATTTCTGCTACTACTACTATTAATGCTACTAATGCTACTACTGCTTCTACTACTACTACTACTACTACTACTACTGTTACTACTACTTCTTCTACTAATGTTACTGCTGCTAATGCTACTAATACTACTACTTCTACTAATGTTACTGCTGCTAATGCTACTACTACTACTACTTCTACTAATGTTACTGCTGCTAATGCTACTAATACTCTACTTCTACTAATGTTACTGCTGCTAATGCTACTAATACTACTACTTCTACTAATGTTACTGCTGCTAATGCTACTAATACTACTACTTCTACTAATGTTACTGCTGCTAATGCTACTAATACTCTACTTCTACTAATGTTACTGCTGCTAATGCTACAACTACTACTACTACTACTACTACTACTACTTCTACTAATGTTACTGCTGCTAATGCTACTACTACTACTACTTCTACTAATGTTACTGCTGCTAATGCTACTAATACTCTACTTCTACTAATGTTACTGCTGCTAATGCTACAACTACTACTACTACTACTACTACTACTACTAATGTTACTGCTGCTAATGCTACTACTACTACTACTACTACTACTACTACTACTACTACTACTACTTCTACTAATGTTACTGCTGCTAATGCTACTAATACTACTTCTACTAATGTTACTGCTGCTAATGCTACTAATACTACTACTTCTACTAATGTTACTGCTGCTAATGCTACTAATACTACTACTTCTACTAATGTTACTGCTGCTAATGCTACTAATACTACTACTTCTACTAATGTTACTGCTGCTAATGCTACTACTACTACTATTTCTACTAATGTTACTGCTGCTAATACTACTACTACAACTACTTCTACTAATGTTACTGCTGCTAATGCTACTACTACTACTACTTCTACTAATGTTACTGCTGCTAATGCTACTAATACTCTACTTCTACTAATGTTACTGCTGCTAATGCTACAACTACTACTACTACTACTACTACTACTACTACTACTAATGTTACTGCTGCTAATGCTACTACTACTACTACTACTACTACTACTACTACTACTACTACTACTACTACTACTTCTACTAATGTTACTGCTGCTAATGCTACTACTACTACTTCTACTAATGTTACTGCTGCTAATGCTACTGATACTATTACTACCGCTGATACTAGCACTACTACTTATACTATAATTGGTTAATGAATTCGTAATCACACTTTCAAGCGAATATCACAGAAACCATAGCCTGTCAGATCACATAGATCATGTACATGCACATTTAGAGTCGAAAGAGGGCATGTGACAAATGGACAAATCGCGTTAAAAAATGTCCAGACTTCAAATATATAGATGTCATCTATATACCATATTAGTACACAAAGTATATATAGAATATCCACACAAGCCTAGAGATACAATCAGAACACCGACAGGAAAATTCTGCAATAATTATGATGCAGAAATCCAGGCAATTAGTGTGGCAGCTAAAAAACTGCTGAACTCCATCTCTGACATACAGCCTGTGGTATTCCTGACAGATGCAAGGTCAGTGTGAAAAAGCTCTCCAGTCTGAAAAACTAACAGACTTGAAAAAACTACTTAGCGAATTGTCTTACCAGTATAGGGTAACCATGCAGTGGATACCCTCTCACTGTGGAATACCAGGAAATGAAAAAGCAGACCAACTGGCTAAGGAAGGTGCTGCCGAAGACCAACCAGATATACCAATCACCTACCATCAGAAAAAAACAGATGATCAAGTCAATAAGAAAGCCACAAACACCAACACAAGATGACTATCATATTATGAACAGACCAGAACAAGTTATAATTCTACGTCTCAGAACAGGACACAACCGACTCCGCAGTCACATGTATACAAAGTTCAAGATTGGCAACACGGCGATGTGTACATGTGGACAGGCAGCACAGAGTGCCAAACACATACTTCAAGAGTGTTCTGAGCATGAAACGCTGAGGCAGACATATTGGCCAGAGGAAACAACACTGGAATCAAAGCTCTATGGGACACTGTATGAACTACAAAAGACAGTGAGTTTTATTAAGGAGACAGAATTACAGATATAGACATGTTTCAAGTGAACGAAAGAAGAAGAAGAAGAAGTACACAAAGACCACCTGAACATAACAGTAACAGAAGCAGGAAGACTTGCCGAAGATGGACAGAAGTTTCGAAAGGCCGTGATGACTGCTACATCCTGTTCAGGATATACTACATGATGATGATGAAGCTGTTCAGACTCTTCATATATGTATATAGATGTCATCTATATACCATATTTATATCTGTGAAGACACACACAATCGATAAATCGTTAATAATTACTCTAGCAAAACTTTAATTCAACAGACGAGACTTGTATCAGGGTAATTTTGTCAATCATTGTTAACACGCATAATTACACACACGAATCGATGTTTCGTCCAGATAGCCTTAACCAGTATATCCTCAAATTTTTCCCACTGCAGCCACTGGGTATTAACGTCCAACATTCATATGTTTTCTATATGTCTGTAACGTTTATAAAGGTTTTGATTTGTCGATATCACGTGATATTCTAGCAACTTTCTGTTTGCTTTTGTTTCGCCTCTATCCTTTGTTTGTTTAGTAGGGGTTTATGCCTCATATGGTCGCCTCTATCCTTCGTGTTGTTTCATCATTTATACCATTTCGTACTTCGGGGTGGATATCGTATAGTGGGTGTGACCCGCTCATCAATGACATGCATGGCAAAGCAGTATTGTTACTCGTTTCTCCTCTACAGAACCCAAGCAACACGCGTATAATACATATGGATATTCTCATCCTAGCCTGACTAACCTGTATTTGGTCCGACATCCTAGCCTGACTAACCTGTATTTCGTCCGACATCCTAGCCTGACTAACCTGTATTTCGTCCGACATCCTAGCCTGACTAACCTGTATTTGGTCCGACATCCTAGCCTGACTAACCTGTATTTCGTCCGACATCCTAGCCTGACTAACCTGTATTTCGTCCGACATCCTAGCCTGACTAACCTGTATTTGGTCCGACATCCTAGCCTGACTAACCTGTATTTCGTCCGACATCCTAGCCTGACTAACCTGTATTTAGCCCGCCATCCTAGCCTGACTAACCTGTATTTGGCCAGCCATTCTAGCCTGACTAACTTGTATTTCGCCCGCCATCCTAGCCTGACTAACTTGTATTTCGCCCGCCATCCTAGCCAGACTAACTTGTATTTCGCCCGCCATCCTAGCCTGACTAACTTGTATTTCACCCGCCATCCTAGCCTTACTATCTTGTATTTCGCCCGCCATCCTTTCCTGACTAACTTGTATTTCGCCCGCCATCCTTGCCTGATTAACCTGTGTTTGCCCCCCCCCCCCCCCGACGCGATAAGGTTGCCTACGACTGAAACACATATAAATAACAAATATTTTATTCAAGCACACACTTCCGTGGTGAAATGGTCAAATCACGTGCACTGTTTTATGAAAATTGAGTGTTCTAAAACATACAACAACAACAACAACAACAACAACAACAACAACAACTTGATTGACATCTGCATTATTGTGTAGATCTATGTGAATTACTGTTTCTTCTTCTTCTTCTTCAGCGTACATTCTCAAACTCCTGCTGAATTCTCTTGTAGCAGGACATGTCCTACTAGATTTCCGGCAGAATGTAGTCAGAGAATGGAAATGCGTTGTGTCGCCGTTTTATTTGCGCCAATGGCCCGACACATCCGTTTTCGGCGGGAATTACCGTTTAAGATGGAAGGTTAAATGTTGTGAACAATACTCTCCACAACCAGCGTTCTGATGTGCTCAGAGGAACCAAGTAAATGTGGGGGAAATCTAATACAATTGTGTAAATATCCACCACCAATCTTAGTTAAAAACCTTAGTAATTTTTCAAAAAGCAGTCACTAAAAATCTAATGAAAAGAAGAAATAATGTAGGAGACAGAGCGAATGACTCTTTTTGTAGAATCTACCCTTTCTTGAAGAATTATATACGAAAGCATAAGGTAAGCCGAAGAGGTGTACTTTTTTTTATCCACTTCTGATTTACGAGTTATTTCTGATGTTTATTTTATAGAAGCTGAAGTGTGAATGTCAAGGTCTAAAACCTTCAACCGTCCCTAGAAATTTGGCGAACATAAGAGGCGAACAATTACTGTCGTGTTAAGAAACTTTCTTCTACAAGGTTCTGGTCTACAGAATTGGAGATTTGAGAGTGAGTCAAGAAACCTTCGAGAATTGTACCTTAATAAGGTTATGTTTAGTCTGGAAGCTTCGACAAAAAACATTTCTTACAGAAGAGATAGGTACGTGTATGGAGAGAATACAAATACAGTTACAAATGAAGTGAGAAATACTGTCTGGGTAGAAAGTGGTGACTAGACTAGACGAAACTAAGAGAATGTAGACGGTTTGGGAGACAGATATACAGACTGAACTGTCTTGAATGTGATAATAGTTTAATACAACTTTCATATTCCGTAATGTACTATATTACAAAACTATTTACAATGGACAAGCTGATAGCTTTGGTAATGTTATTTTGTGAAGTAGTCTACACGTGTGAGAGAAGTGATACTGGGGAGTTTTGTTTCCATGCAATAGAAGTGACAGTGGAGAGTTTTGATTAAATACGAGAGAAGTGACAGTGGAGAGTTTTGATTAAATACGAGAGAAGTGACAGTGGAGAGTTTTGATTACATACGAGAGAAGTGACAGTGGAGAGTTTTGATTAAATGCGAGAGAAGTGACAGTGGGGAGGGGAGTTTTATACACATGTAAGAGAAGTGATAATGTTTACCTGCGAGAGAAGTGATGGAAAAACTTTGTACACATTTGAGCGATGAGTTTATGAAAGTCTGAGTACATATTTACGAGAATCAATAGAGAGAACTCGTGAACATAGTGACATGAGCATTAATCTGATATTTAACATACGTGTGAGATTAGTCGTTTGAACAACTGTATATGAGAATCAGTAACCATGAGATGTGTACACAAGTACACATGAGTGAAGAGATGCGGCAGGAAGTTGTGTACACATATGCAGGAAGTTGTGTACACATATGCAGGAAGTTGTGTACACATATGCAGGAAGTTGTGTACACATATGCAGGAAGTTGTGTACAGATATGCAGGAAGTATACTGTAGTAATTTTACACACGCGAGAATCTTGTACGTTAGAAAGTAGAATTTTACGCGCGCACATTTTTTAATATCGACGTCCATTATTTAAATGCGGCAGGACAAACTAGGTCACCTTCACTTGTAAGATGCCGCGCAGTGCATGTGCCAAGTCGCGCGTGTGTCACTTTCAGTTTCGTACACATTGGCACATGGTCATCATATGCACTTGTTAAATAGCAATACTATATATGTTACAGTTTTCCGGAGAAGAATAAGTCCGAAACGTACGAAACAGCCTTCATAGTTGAAATAAACGTATTAAGCAGCCTTATTCTTGAAATAAACGTATTAAACAGCGTTATACTTGAAATAAACGTACTAAACAGCCCTCATACTTGAAATAAACGTATTAAACAGCCTTATACTTGAAATAAACGTATTAAACAGCCCTCATTCTTGATAGATACATCGGATATGTCTATAGGCAGGTTAAGGTAGAGGTGACTGTGAATAGTGTACACATACTGAATAGCAACAAAAAAAACAACAACCAGAGAATGCAATAGCGAACGAGATAGAACACATGCATTAAAAACACAGTTTACAGAGCAGAAACGATTGCTTGCAATAAAAGGACGGACAAAAAGAAGCATATTCATATCATGATAGAATGGAGATGAAATTTTTGTTGTAGCAAAAATCTCTGCATTGTGATGATAGTTGGTTGAAATAAGTGGTGTCGCTGGCGTGTGGATGAAGTGCAGGCTGTAAAACGGAATGTGTGAGTGTGTGGCTGAGTGAGGTGGGTGAGTGAGTGAATGAATGAGTGAGGTGAGTGAGTGAGTGATTGAATGAGTTAATGAGTGAGAGAGTAAGTGAGTGAGTGAATGAGTGAGGTGAGTGAGTGAGTGAGTGAGTGAGTGAGTGAGTGAGTGAGTGAGTGAGTGAGTGAGTGAGTGAGTGAATGAGTGAGTGAGAGAGTAAGTGAATGAGTGAGGTGAGTGGATTGTGTGTATATGAGAGAGAATTAGTGTATGATTGGATAGTGTGTTAATAAATCTAGGTCTGGATGTATGATTGCACATAGCGTAAGACTGCGTGTGGATGTATGATTGCACATTCCGTAAGACTGCGTGTGGATGTATGATTGCACATTGCGTAAGACTGCGTGTGGATGTATGATTGCACATTGCGTAAGACTGCGTTCGGATGAATGATTGCACATTGCGTAAGACTGCGTTCGGATGAATGATTGCACATTGCGTAAGACTGCGTGTGGACGTATGATTGCACATTGCGTAAGACTGCGTTCGGATGAATGATTGCACATTGCGTAAGACTGCGTTCGGATGAATGATTGCACATTGCCTAAGACTGCGTTCGGATGAATGATTGCACATTGCGTAAGACTGCGTTCGGATGAATGATTGCACATTGCGTAAGACTGCGTTCGGATGAATGATTGCACATTGCGTAAGACTGCGTTCGGATGAATGATTGCACATTGCGTAAGACTGCGTTCGGATGAATGATTGCACATTGCCTAAGACTGCGTGTGGAATGGAGTAATCAAATGCACATAAATTTCCTCACGTCAATAAATATGGTTGCATTATGTCACGCTTGTCAATATCGCAAAAGATGCAGTCATTCGTTATTGTATAAAAGGGAAACAACTAGGTATTTCATGGTCTGCAAACAAAACATTAGAAGATCTAGATATCGTAGAAGACATGGCTCTGCTTTCGGTCAGCACATCTGTGGTGCCCATTTGCGTCTTGACAGACGAACAGAAAACATCACAGACGCTTAGAGAGCAGCGGTATAAAATTTCATATAGATCACGTGGATGGAAAAGGTTAATTTGCCTAGAACATAGCCCCTACTTTTCACACAGGATTGCTTACCGAGACACACAATCACTATGTTTCACACAGGATTGCTTAACGAGAAACATAATCCCTACGTTTCACACAGGATTGCTTACCGAGACACACAATCCCTATGTTTCACACAGGATTGCTTACCGAGACACACAATCCCTATGTTTCACACAGGATTGCTTACCGAGACACACAATCCCTATGTTTCATACATAATTGCTTACCGAGACACACATTCCTCCGTAAGTTTCACACTGTTGCTTACATGTCCGGTTGATGGATAAAGTTCCTTGTGCATTACTCTAAACGTCCCCCTCCCCTTTCGGCTCTGTTTATTAATTCAAAAAAAAAAAAAAAAAAAAAAAAAAAAAAAAAGCAATTCCAATACGCTTGGGATCAATCAGAAAAGTGTGAGCTGCAAGAATATTGTTTAATACAACATCGACTGCCTTAGGGTCTCCCTTCAGATTTGTGTAGGGGTTTACTCCCTTATCCTAAGGCACTCAAGCGATAATTCGTAAAGCAGCATGTCCAAAAGTAGGACCAGAAAAAAATTAAGAAAATGATTTCTTCCATAAGTGACAAGTTGCCAGCATATTCACCGAGATTTCGTTTTCAAAACATCTAGATGCTCAAGTAAATATACAACGGCTTTAGAATATTCCAGAACAAATTAATCAAACATAGATCAAACAATCTAAAACAAATGTTATGGATGGCACAAACAACACAACTTATAAAACTCAACGATCAAATGCTAGGGAAAGTGAAAATCTTTGCTTATTTGTGGTGAACGCTAATATAAGATGGTAATGAAACAACAAAAGATGTACCTAGCCTACAAAGTTATAGCAGCTGATGCATTTAACAAGATTTCAAATATATGACCATACACGCTTATCTTGAGGCTGTTCAAAGTGTACTGCATGTGTCACATACGAATGTGAAAGCTGGGAAACCACACACACAATATATACTAAATAAATCACCACTGAAAACAAATCATTTCTTAGAATATTGAATATAACAGGGAAAGACTTTAAATCAAGCGACTCATTGAAGGAAGAAAATAACCAATAATTTATGCCCATTTTTATCAGAAGAAGACGCTGGAGTTACATCGGACATGTATTTGAAATGGACGGGGAGATACTTCTCAAACAAACTATCATTTGGATGGTAGAGGGTAAAGACAATTAAGCTGCCCATAAGAAACTCAACGCACAACAATTAACGGGGAGTGTCGAATATTTGGGCATAAACATATATATAAGGACATAAAAGAAATTTGCAACGAGGGGACTAAACTACTGCCCTATGCGTCATCTATGTCGCTAGAGGAGCTAACTAACTAAATTAACACGGACGCTACATGACACGGCAATGATCCTATATAATTATATACTCCTGTCTGAGGGGAGAAGAATAGCGAGTTAGGTCTGTTAATTCTCATGTTCCTGGTATGTCTATTCTTACCCAACGAAAACAAATACTTGTATAGACATTTTGACAATTCATAAACATGGTCAGAAATGATTACCCGTTAGATCGCTGAGATTTATTTTTGGCATGCAACATTCGAATATCAATAACGCTATAAACATATTGTTTTACTCTTAGAAAATGTATCTAGTTTTCAAAATTTCTTATATAGGTTTTAAATATTTCAGCCTCAATTATTTGTACACGATATAATATCATATTTGCTATAGTAAACAGCCTTGTTGTTCTAAATATCGAATTTTTTATTTTTTTTGTAAATCAGGATTTGCGCCTACGAAATTACAATTCTGGAATTCTATGCGCACGAAATGGATGCAATAGAAACCAGAACACAACCAGAAAACGACCAGAACATGACCAGAACACAACCAGAACACTACCATAACACAACCAGAACACGACCAGAACACGACCAGAACACAACCAGAACACGACCAGAACACAACCTGAACACGACCAGAACACAACCAGAACACGACCACAACACGACCAGAACACACTAATCTTCTAAATTAATAAATTGTTGTTAAATTCAGTTAACTGGGGATTAAATGCAAACTGAATGACTACGCACCCTCTATTAACATGAATATTTCCGTGCTTTTAATTGGTCATTGAGGTGTGTTGTTATAGCAGTGACCATTTATAAACACAGAAATATTTGTGTATGCCAACTTAGAAGTTAGTTATTCCTCTAGGGTCAGAGACGGCACATAGGGCAGATGTCAGATTTCCATGTCTCCCGTTTCATTGCAATTTGCTTTAGATCTTCATTGTTTCTGATAGCGATGGTGAAACGTTCTCTTGTAATAATTCTACGTAAAGTTTATTTTGGTCTTGCCCTTTGGTGACCACATCAAAGCTTGACAGGGGAGTCTTTCAGTATCCATTCGTAGTGCGTGTCTGATGTAATTCCAGCGACGCTTTCTAATATAGGTGAATAACTAAGGAGTAACTATGGATAAAATGTAACTAGAAAATAAACTGCTTACTGTCATCATCATCATGTAGCAAATTCTTCCCACAACGGGGTTTTCCGTAGATTCTCTGGACGCTCAGCGATTCCGGACGAGTTGACCTGTCGCAGCTAGAAACATGTGTAAACAACCTGATATATCACTGCACCATTGTCTTCTTGGGTGCTCTCTTCCCCTGTTCAGAATATCCAAAAAAAGAATTACTGGACACATTACTTCTGTAGTTTGCCATTGCTTTCAGGAGCAAATCCGTCCATCGATTAATAACTCAGAGAACCTTCATTTTCTACGCCATGTTTTAGTAAAATCTAAAATTTGACTACACTTATTTACAATTCTACTGAAGCATCAAAAGAATTCGCGGATGACCACAGTGCATATCATATATAGAGTAAATAATAGCATTTTCTTAAAATCATCATTGGTAATCAAATGTTGCATAATCAATATCTCTGCGATCTAAACGATAATTTTGGCGAAAGTCTCCGCCAGCCTAGACCAATCGCAAATAAGCCGTGCCAGCAGAGTCAAAACAAAACAGAATCAGACTTGTGACGTCATGTTTTATATTATTTCCGTGCGTTTAATTGGTCGACGTTGGCAGGCGACACAGCGTATATAAATAGTGACCAACGAGATTACGGAAATAAACTCTAACATTACGTACAAAACTGATTCTCTATTGTGTTGACTCAGCTGCTACGTCTTATTTGGCGATTTATCACGTTTCACCCTTGTTGGAGCCATGTTGGAGCCATGTTGGAGCCATGTTGGAGCCATGTTGAAGCCATGTTGGAGCCATGTTGGAGCCATGTTGGAGCCATGTTGGAGCCATGTTGAAGCCATGTTGGAGCCATGTTGGAGCCATGTTGGAGCCATGTTGGAGCCATGTTGAAGCCATGTTGAAGCCATGTTGGAGCCATGTTGGAGCCATATTGGAGCCATATTGAAATTTTTCAACCATGAATTAGTAAACAGACTATAGCATACATCTTGTCTCAACACATAAATAATGTGTGTTTCTTGCATGTATTTGTTTTGCTCCCAAAGAATTACGAACAATTAAGTTGCTCTTCCCTATTTGCGAATTGGGGGTGGAGGAGACGTTATCCAGAACTTTCTTTCCTATACACAAAACTCTTAGCGTTACGTCATGAATAATTATAACTCTCAGCGTTACCCAATGCTTTGGGAAAATATCTCAATGGCATGAAGTGATTTCTGGGTGTATGCCGAAGATATGTTCTTACATTGTGTATAGAAAAATTCTACCGTATATTACCGGAACCTAAGAGGGGACCACAGAATAACAGCAATGTTACTTGCCACATATATTGTTGGAGGCGACTAAGCAGGATTTGAGATGGAATTGTCATAGGGGGTCAAAGTTACCCAGAAAAAATGCTGAAATCGGATGTGACAGACCGGAAGACGCATATATCACAGCTAAGCTGTAAATCATAGTACAACACATTCCATTCTCTCGACTACACCCTGCTAATCTTATAAAAGAAGAAGAAGAAGAATATAATAAAGTAAGCAAATGTTTCCCTTTCTCACGCAATGTTCCCTCTAACTTTCTTCACCTGTGAGCAGATATAAAGTTGACTGAGCAGTGAAATTTTCAATGTGGTTATCTGCTACCTAATATAGGAATTTCGCTAGGACGTTATGTGTGCCGGTGGTAAAATTTGCGTACACCGTGTAATCGCGCCGGACCGCGCACCTTGGAGGGAGACATCAAGAGATAGAATGAGAAACTGAGAAGGAGATAAACAGAGAACAGACAGAAACATCAAGAGAGAAACAGAGCGACAGGGATGGAGACGGAGACAGCCAGAGGAACAGAGGGAGGCAAAGAATGACACAGAGAGCCAGTTTTCCCCTATGTTTAGTTCTTTACGAAAATCCTCATTGATTCGTCTTTCTGTCCAAGATATTCTCAGATCCTTTCTAAAATATTTAATTTCAAATGTTGATATTTTATTTTTCATTGCGGATGTCATTGCCCACGTCTCACAACCGCATGTTGCCAATGAAAAACTATAGCTTCTCAATAGTTGTAACTTTGTCTTTCTGTTTGCCCTGGCTATAGATTTTTCATGTGTGATATTTTTGTAGTGCTATTTCTAATCTCGTTCTGATCCCTGCCGAACAATCTCATGCTGTGTTGATGGTTGACTCCACATATTAAATGCTGTTAACATATTCTAGTTGATCTTTGACAATGATTATTGAACATGTACGTCCATTTTTGATATGCATTTATTGCGCCTTCTGTACAATCGGATCAAAGATGTTGAAAGTCTCTATATTGTTTAACTGATATAAGAATATCCATGCTAGATATGGAAATAAAGAATTGTGGAGATCACATACACCATTCAGCACGGCACAAGATGATGATAAGAATACCAATACAAGAACTACAGTGTAAGGGACGTAATCACATAATAAAGTCTAGGTTATTTCAAGGGGAGGAAATAATTTTATATACATTTCACAGTATCAATTTCCTTCCGCGCATGGAAGTTGTAACAGGCTGGTTATGTCAAATGTTTCTATTAATGTGAGGTACGATTCTTAGAGAGTTCTGCAGTGCTATATAACCCCTATACTAACATATGGGTGCGAGTCTTGGACAATAAACAAACTGGAAAGTGGGAGATTGGAGGCAACAGAGATGTGGTCCTACAGAAGAATGCTGAGAATACCATGGGCTGCCAGAAAAACTAATGTAGAAGTGTTGAAAGAGTTAAATGCGAAACGGACCTTAATCAACAATATAAGAAAAAGGCAATCTTCTTTTTTTGGCCACTTCATGAGACAGGCAGGTTTAGAGAACATAATCACAACAGTCAGGATTGAAGGCACCAGAGACAGAGGGCGACAACGTGAGAAAATATTAGACAGTTTGACAAACTGGCACGGCAAAGAAACAACAACGACTTTGACACATAATACTGTGGAAAAAGAGCTGTGGAGAGCCATGACCGCCTACGCCACAAGGCATGGCACCTGATGATGATGATGACGATGACGATTCTTTCAACCACGGACGTTAATCAAATTTGATTATATCATAACTTTACAATCATCAATAAACAGTGGGGGTCGCTGTTCTGGTAATCCGGGCTGTAACTGATCTCCAAAATTCTGTCTCTTGATTTGGTCACATTGTTATTTAGTGGTTGGTCTCACAATCCCGCTGGATCTCTCTTACAACAGAACAATAGTCCTACTAGATGTACAGTAGAATGTAGTTTAGAGAACGGAGTTGTGTTGTTTCACTGCTGTATATGGTTGAACGGTATGTCACAGCAGAACATCGGTACTGGAGACATTATGTATATGGAAGTTGTTGTTTTTTGGAGGCCCATACATGTCCACACATTCTGATTGGTAGTCTGAAAATGTTAACGTCAACAATACTATATTTGTATGCCCTGCCGTGTGGCAACCAGGTCATGAACTTCTAGTTCAGGGTACAAATGATAGGGTTGCTGTCCAGTTTCCATACAAGTCGTAGCAGAAGACTAAAGATAGTTGGGGGTGGGTTGACAACCTGT
Source organism: Meghimatium bilineatum (assembly GCA_034231615.1). Taxonomy (NCBI): domain Eukaryota; kingdom Metazoa; phylum Mollusca; class Gastropoda; order Stylommatophora; family Philomycidae; genus Meghimatium; species Meghimatium bilineatum. Next base: position 4,647,954 of record CM067304.1, read on the forward strand.
CACCTTTGAAAATAACATTGTTACCGCGTCTTGTCTTGATTTCTGACTTTTGTCTTCTGCCAAATGGCCCTCGTGGATAAAAAAGAGATGCAGGTCAGCAAACATTGCACATTTGTCCTTTTCGTGAAGACTCTTAGATGGTGGGGAATGCTAGACGTGACAAAATGCCAATGTGTCAACAGATCTGACATAAAATTGGTACAATGGTTGGTACAGACATCTATGCTGCTTTCATAACAGAACGTGATGACCCTGGGATAATACCGCGCTGTAATACCTCTGTTTTGGGACTACATTTGTGTCCATAAACCCCCTTAACACAAAGACAAATAGACAGGTTACATCAAACATGCTAAACCTTTAACATGAAGATAAACATAGACAAGACCGAAGTAATGAAGATAGGAAGAACAGAAAGAAACTCTATTATATATATATTGGAAACAACAGACTTAAACAAGTGACATAATTCGCATATCTTGGAAGCAATATAACAACAGACAGCAAGAACAGCAAAGAAATACACAATAGATGCAGTAAAGCATACCGACCCTAGGGCAAATGCCACGAATCTTCAGAAACAGAAATGTAGATTTAAACACCAAAATAACACTATTCAAAACAATTATTATACAAACGCTGTGTTACCAAAGCCAAACATGGACAACGACAGCACAGGACAAAACGTAAACAAGTGACAGCTGAAAAAATGGCATGCTTACGCAGAATCCTAGAAATATTGCTAAGAGACAGTGAGAAATGAGGACAATAGACAAAGAACCGGCACCGCATCAATTTATAGTATAGTAAGAGCCAACAGATCAAATGGTTTGTACACATCAGTAGACTACCATCAGACAGCAAGCTATGCTACACAGATACAGTGAAGTCAGACCTAGTGACCGACCGCGAAAACGATGGCCCACCAAAATAAAAGAGACGACACATTTCACAATATACTCAGCACACACGAGGGCCATCTCCAGAGAACTCTTCTACCCCTGCCGTTGAAAAGCAATAAAGGGTTTAGCGAATAAATAGACACAGGAGCTACTTTTTTTCCCCAGTGAGTGGGATTACGTCATAATCATCATCACTATGTGCCAAGGAATACCTGATCACAACTAAAGGGATGACTTCATCATCACTATGTGTGATTTTTGGCTGCAGTTAAACTGGTTACCATAATATAGAAAATATAAGTCACAAAAAAAATGTCTCTTCGTTGAATAAATACACGATGTCGTCGTTTCTGGAAAAAAATACTCGCCATCAACATAGGGACATAAAAAGCAGAAGAGAGCACACAATATATGTGATAGCTGTAAAATTACATAGGAATCTGCTTTACAGGATGCCATTGATCGCTTTATTTGGAGGGGAAGATAAAGAATGGTAGAGCGACACAGGAGAAGGTGATGTCAGATAGTTCAAAGGTTGCACACCTAAAACTACGCACAGTAGTAAAACTAGAGGCAGTATTATAACATGGTTCAAGTGGGCATATGACTCCTTGTAAATACTGTGTGGGGAGACTCAGGTGGGCATGTGACTCCTTGTAAATAATCTTGTGAGTCCTCACATCATCATCAGACAAAAGTTGACATCGCCGTCATCATCTGACAAAAGTTGACATTAGCAAAATATATTTGTATATAAAGGTAAAGGTAGGTCCCATGGCATCTGCCGTCGGGGATGAAGATAACTCTTCATGTACTAAGTCGCAGCAACTATTAGGTGGGGTGGCCAGTTCCCGTCCTTGTTGTTTTTACCTCCCTTAACTCATTCGTCAGGTACTCATTTACAGCTGAGTCGACTTGAGGAGTGGTCGTGTCAAGCGAGAATTCACAACCTTGATTTTGTTGTTGTCTGGACGGGGTTTCGAACCTGGCACGCTGTAACCACGATGATAGCAAGCAAGCTCACTATCAACTAGGCGACCGCGCTCCTCATTTGTATATAGCCTACCAATCAAATTGTTTGAATGTGAACATTGTAGGTTTCATTGTACACAATAAAGTAGACTGTAGACATAAACAATAAAGTAGACTGTAGACATAAACAATAAAGTAGACTGTAGACATAAACAATAAAGTAGACTGTAGACATATATACACAATGAGGTAGACTGTAGACATAAACAATGAAGTAGACTGTATATATATACAATGAAGTAGACTGTAGATATACACAATGAAGTAGACTGTAGATATACACAATGAAGTAGACTGTAGACATACATACACAATGAAGTAGACTGTAGACATACACAATGAAGTAGACTGTAGACATACATACACAATGAAGTAGACTGTAGACATACACAATGAAGTAGACTGTAGACATACACACACAATGAAGTAGACTGTAGACATACATACACAATGAAGTAGACTGAATTATGTCCTTATTTTCTGTCTTTAGCGAGACGGTCAGTCAGAAAAAAAAACTGCCATCACTCGTTTCTTGCTACAAAATCGCATCATCTCAACTCTTCTTACACTGTATTCCGAGTACAATCAAGTCAATCCTCTATTCCCTTTGTTTGTAGCAAAATTTTGTTTGTACTTAGAGGTAGGCAGATACAATATTAATAATAATAGTAATAATTATTATTAATAAAACCCATACCGTGTCAGGGTTGTAGTGGTGTCAGATTCAGATATTTAGTGCTGGCAGATCTCCATGCATCTATATCCTCTACCATCTTGATGAGTTTGAAAACTTCACACCCGTCCAATCTTTAAAATTATTCAGCCAAGTCATCTTCTGTCCATCTCACCTTTTTGCACCCTCCACCGTGAAGAACATCTTTTGTCATTAATACTGTCGAGAGAGGCCCGTAGATAGGAAGGGGTGGTCTTGGGGTGTTCAAACCCTCCCTTAGCAAATCTTAAAATGGCTTTTAGTGCCTGCAACTTAACCATAAAATCGATAAACAACCCCTTCCTTAGCGATTTTTCACTAAAATGTCTTTAAAATTAGTTAACAACGTTCTTCTTAAAGTAAGCATGTAAGAAGCAAGAAGGACATAATTCCCCTCTGTGTCCTTGGGTACTGAACCCAATTATATCTGTATCGTGTTGGGCAACGACGACAGTTGAGTTAGATTAGGTTTGCAATGTCCAGAAAAACAAGGGACATGCTACCCATCTACGCTGCCAACGCCGTCTATAGTCCGGTCTCAACACTGTTTCTTTTACTTAGACAATCGGATTCCCCTGATCCGTACCATTTCTGAGTTGGCTGTTGAATGCTAGTTGGCGTGGACGGCGCTAGACGATAATCTGGTATGTGCGGACCGTAGATACGTTTACACTAAGGGGAGGGGGTTTCTCTATTAAAAAAAGATCATTCGCTTGTTTTCGTGTGTAATGTCCGCTTTCTTTCTGCTACGACATTTGATGGCTGTGATGGCGGAAGGTGAGAAAACGTTTGACCCTGCCAGTGGGGGAAGTCATCTGAGTATTCCCGAGGGCCTCCTGGCAGGAGAGGTGGTGGAGGTCCGTCTGCAGCTAACCTTCTATGCCGAGGGTGCCTTTGATGATGAATCAATCAATAAGCCCGTAACACTTCAGGGTTGTAGGGGTACCACATTGGATGTTTCAGCACACATATTCTTACAGCGATTTCTATCCACAGCGATGTGGATTTTTGTGGAAATATCTTGTCCTGTACATTCCTTGATGTTGTATGTCCATGCCTTTATTTTCATCCTATAATTCTTAGTCTTCGACAGTTCCCTGCAGAAGATGATGAATACTGAGTTGCGGAGATAGCTAGTTTCTGATATCTCGCCAAACCTCGCGAAGTTCTCGTTACGGCTAACAACTCCTTAGTGCTAAGGAAATAGTCCTAAATTTGCCAAGACACATGGTTCCAGAATGTTTTTTAAATCAGTGTTCTTATAGACGTTCATGTTATACAATAAGTCTTTTAACGTTTTTTAAATTTTTCAGTCAATATAATATTCCTATCTATTGAGTGCTTTCATTTTGTACAGTGTATGATTCTATGTCCGCCATGTTTGTTCTATGGTGGATGATCTAGAGCATGATAACCCGTGGCTACCACACACAGGATTGAAAATCTTCACTTCTAGTATGGTTTTTAATCTTTTCAAAATCAGCGCTTAAACGCTTTATGCTACATGTACACAGGAGACTAAAGCTTGTTAAAGGTATTGTTTCTTTAACACATTTTATTGTAAACCTCGTTTAGTTTAGTCATCCACTTACATCATCATCCATTCTATCAGCTGTTGTTGTATCATGTGTGGGTTTGACTCGGCACGACAAGAATCAGAATTGAGGGTTGACTTATCTCTTCGCTATAGAACTTAGATCCATACCAGTTATTATAATGATAGTGATATTTTTTTTTACTTGGGGCCTACTCAATTTTGTTGAATGTTGGCATTTTAATCAAAAGGCCGAAATTGTCGCTCGACTCATGCATGAGCGTTTTTGAGATTGTTTTTTAAAGTTTTTAGTCTAAACTAAAAGGTTTAAAAATAAATTCTGAACAGAAATCACGTAAACTTAAATTTTTTTGAAGATTTTCGGAAAATTGTAGGTCTTACTACCATTCATCTATGGTAAGCCTATGATGAATGATTAAATTAGGCTAGGGCATAGGAAGAACCCTAAGCCTAAGCAGTTCATTTAAATTTAGTTAGTTACTAGTTATGGACCAGCCACATGGAATAATATATATATACTATACTATACTATGAACTGGAACATGTCTGGCCAATGCAGGTCTGCTTTCCCAGGACAGGTGTTCAGAGTATCCATGATGAAGACATCATGAACGTTCAGTCGTTTTTTCTGGAAGGAATATGATGATTAAGATGTGACTTGTCTGACTTGATAAATAATTAGGCTAGGCCCTAGCCCAAAATATTATTATTAATAGGCCTATACTATTACTATTAGTTACGCTTATTTAAATTAAGAAGTTAGAGTCGGTAAAAGTACAGATTAGTTCTTCACTGTAGCAAACTGTTGACAATTTTAACTATCCAACGTCATGGATTCCCATGAAACAGAGTCAAAATAATGGCTGCCATGACGTCATATCTGACAATCACATAGTTCAACTCTAGACACCGACGAACTTATGCATAATCTGTTTGTTTTCCAATTTACACATTTTTTCCAATTTCCTATTGTTTGTGGTGAGCGATCAGTATTTCTGCCCACTACACATGGAGCGAGGTGCGCGCACACATTAGAAATATTATTTCTAATCCTAAGCTTACTCTAAGTACTTACCCGTAAGCTTGCCAAATCACACAACAAAGGTCAGGTAACACCTCGAAACTAGAACAAAGGTCACAGTGACGAACTATACTGTATTTGCGCCGTTAGAATATATAGTTTCAACTTTCTCATCCTATCATCATGTATTTTTTTTGCTAGGTATAGAGTAATAGTTAGGCTACTACTGAGTAGGATACTCACTCTACTCTATCAATACCTCATCATCTCATGATGTTTATGGTTAAGTAGAAAGTTAAGTTGGTTAAGTTAATTAAAAAATTGCTGATTCACCACATTTAAAAAAAGTAAAAAGCACAGGTAAATCTTGACTTTAGGTTTCACCAAAATGGCGAAGCAAGTTAGCAGCACCATCTTTCCCGAAATCACATGGTTAGGAACTTTAATACTTTAATAAAATGTCTCAAAAAAAAAAGTATTTTGACACAGTAATGAGCTTAATAACTCAATACAATATATGTTTCAGTTTAAACTTGTATAAAAACATTACAGTAATGATAACAGCAGACATGGAGTAAAATGTTGAAAACAAAATAGATCAAAACCCATGAAAAACAAACTTACCTCATGGTTGGAAAATGATCTGTCCATAAACTGTCAAATGTTTTGTCATAGAATGGACATTTCCTGCCAGACCTATTCACGTGTCCTACCTGAAAAATCCAGTCTTGAAAAAAAAATGTGAAACACTGTCTTGCCTCATGCGCCATCTTATTCCGGGCTACCCTACATGCTACAAGACTTCACATATTACAAAGAACTGTGAGGCATGAGATGGCCAGACTAGACTGACCTAAGTCAAAAGCTTTGTGGCAGCTGTTTTGACCTGTAGAAGACTGAGAGCTTTGTCCTGGCGACTGGTCTGATCATCTAGCAAAAACAAAAGAATCTTGAATGCAGAAGAAAAGAAAGAGATCCTTAAAAGTAATTTTTAGTAACATAGTCATCACAATAATCTGTCTATCTACACAAGTCATCCCCCAAATGTAGACTTTATCCACACAAGCCAACTCCCATATGTATACTGTAAATTGTATTTGAGAGCATATGCTATCAGAAAGGTAACAGCCTAGAGCCAAAAATTGGTCAGAGAGACTTGTGCCTATATGAAGACAAACATATAGTAAAATACACTCTCCAAGACTTACATTTTAATAAAAAGAACAGAACAGAGATGTAGCCCTCGTCAACCTACCTGAGGGAGAAAAACTGGCGACTTGACAAGCCTGAGGTAGGCAGCTGGTAAGAGCTACCATTGAAGAGTAACATTGTCATATAAACAAATATTTGTCTAATTTAAGAAAGCATTCAATGGAGTTTGTGTAGAATACTTATTGCCTCATCTACTCAATTGCAAAATTTGCTATAAGACCTATACATATTCAGTGCATTCATTCCTTTTGTGAGGAAGTCCTGCATAGACATCAGTGAGAGATTGGTGAAAATGTATTCTTCTTCTTCTGCGATCATTTCTCAGTCAGGTTGGGGACTCCGGATTCTATGATATAGGCTGCTGTCTGTTTTAGAATGTCCACTGTGCCATACAGTTTATCTTCAATGCTGATTGTGGTGGGCCATGTCTTGTTTCTCAGGTCTGCATACTGGGGACATTCTTGTAGGATATGTTCTGCTGTCATATTTGCAAGTGAGAGATTGGTAGCATATCCTATCCAGGACGTGGCTATCAACCCAGCATTTGTTGGCTGTGGTGATTTTGTAGGCAATATAAATACGTTCAGTAGGTTGCCATTGCTTTCTGAACGGTCTGGATGCACAATTGCCTGGGGTGAGGAACGAACTCGGTACCTTTGCCGTCACAGACGAGCTCTGTGCCACAGAGCCGGACATTTGCAAGTGAAAATGTATGATATTTGTTGTCCCTAATGTTATTGATACTTAATAACTCTCTTTAATAGTTAAAATTTATGCAGCAAACAGGATTAGAATCAGGTGCGCTCAGATGGCACCCAATCGCCTTGCACCTTGAGTCAACTCATCTTCCATCTACGACCACACAGCAGTGGTATCTGAGCTGATCTGGCTCCACTCCTGTTTGCTGCATGAATTTACTTTATTAATAAATCCTTGAGGCGTATATATTCTATTCTTTAATAGTTCTCATCATTGGTGGGCAAAATACAGCCTGTGAGTCAAATCTGGTCCGTCAAGCCATTTCTTTTCCTGGCCTGTAAGGCTAATCTAGAAGTACTATATACACTGATCTCAGATATACTTGGAGATTAAATGGACTTTTAAAAAATCTTCTTGGCCCTAAACCCTAAAAGGAAAGCTCAGTTTGGCTTGTCGGCCCAAAATGTGTTTCCCATCTCCGATCAACATTATTGTTGATGCATTTAAATTGTACATCACCACTGTATGCTTTTAGAGTGCTGTTAAGCATCTTTTCTGTTGAGTTCTCAAATTATTTTGATATATGCCATTCCAAGAACTTTATGCGTAGCTGTCAATCGTATGATATGCATACCTGTCAGCTGTATGATATGTGCACCTGTCAACCATGAGAGAAACAAAAATCAATAGATGTCACAATTACACTGAATTATATCACCAGTATAATGTAGATGATTAACTTTCAAACTATGGGCATGTTAGACCGAGTTGGTTTTGTCTATTAAATTACGTCATTACTTTATTAAGTGTCCATGTTTCACAGAGGTTATTAATAGACTTGACATTGTTTATCTTTTTTTCAGTATTGAGAATCAAGCTGATTGATGATCAAGATCTGCAGTTACTACAATCATTATTTGGCCAGTCAAGATCAAAGGGAATCAATGATTGTTAGCGACCAGTTATTGGTTGATTGATCTAACTACGTCATAATTGTTGATTGAGAGATTGACTCACTAAACTCAATCTTGATCTGAATGACAGAGTATTCTATGATAGTGCTGATTTTTGTTTCACTCGTGATTTCAGTGCGGCACATGTCAAAATTCATAATTGTACTTTAACAACAATTTGATTGTAGTTTGGTGGAAGTTATCCGTTCTGGATGAACGGATTCATGAATTTTTATTGCTGAAATAAATTTAATCCGTTAATGAACAGCAATATTGTTATCAAATTGAAATATAAAACTGCAAGTAATCATTGCAGATTTGTATATTAAATCATTGCACGACATGATTGCCAGCAATCTTGTATTTGATATACGACTCCATTTACAGATTCTGCAGCATTAGAAATCCACCTGAATTAAGCAACTGTTATTGAGATTGTCTCACAGTCCATAGTCTTTCAGACATATTTTGAATTATAAACAATGTTTGTGTTGAGTGTCCCTATTGTGATTTAGTTGTAATTCGTGGAACCAGGCATCAGACCACATATTTTTAGGAGCCAAATGTCAACCACAATGCAAAATTCACGACCTCGAAATCGTAACAAACAGCACCCTGTTTCTGGAAGGTGAGTAACTTCTCCATTTGTCGTGTCACTCTGAAAATATATTATTATTATTTTTCATAATATATGTATCTTTTAAATTTTTTTCGTGGAGGCCACTACCACACTACTCATCAGACCACCACCATGCTACTGGCAGAAAGTTTTACGGTCTCAAGACCACCATCACACTACTGGTGGAAGGTCTGAAGATCTCATGAGACCACCACCACGCTACTGGCATAAGGTCTTACTGTCTCATGAGACCACCATCATTCTACTGTAAATTGGTAGCTTATCCTATTCAGGATGTAGCTATCAACCCAGCATTTGTGTTAATTTTCTAGGCAATATAAATACATTCAATAGTTTGCTATTGCTTTCTGAATGGTCCGGGTGCCTAATTGCCCGCGGCGGGGATCGAACTCTGTACCTTGACCATCACAGACACACTCTGTACCACTTCGCCACAGAACCGGATTGTAAACAAGAGGTAAAGGAAGGTCACACGTCAGCAACCTGCCACCGGGAATCAAGATACGTCTTCATTTACTAAGCTGCAGCAACTATTAGGTGGGGTGGCCAATTCCCTTTTCTTGCTGTGTTTACCTGCCACAAACACATTATTGTTAAGTAACAAACAAACAAACAATTGTTAAGTAACAATTTGCTGATGGTCGACTGGAGGAATGGTTGTGGCAAGGAAGAATCACAATCCTGATTTTTGTTTTTGTCCAGACAACTAGTAAATGACATTATATTCAACAATTAAATATGTGTTACAAATACCATCCACATTGACAGTAACCACTTTGATTGTGCTGCTGTTTTATTTGTGCCAATGGCCTGATACATCTGACTGTTTCAGTTATGGAAGATATTTTTCACAATTGAAGACTAAGTATCTTGTGTTAGGAGTTTTAGATGTCAGATTGATCGTAAGAGTTTTTCTCGTTTAATTTAACAATTCTATATTTCAGAGGAGGGTACCCAAGTTACAAGCGAGAAACATCGGAACCTGAGGTATTTTTCCTTCTTCTTTTTAAGTTTGCCTGGAATTTGTTTATTTCTTACAATTTGGTTTGTTCTATAAACTTGACTGTTTTGTAAATCATACAGAGTCCGTATAGTTTTTCTTCCATAGTTGTTTCTCTGGGTCAGTATATTTGCCTCATCATTTCATATTCTGGACATTCCTGAAGAATGTTTTGCTGTCTGAGGTGCCTGTACATATGGCTGTGTTGCCAATCTTGAACTTTGTATACATCTGACTGTGGGGTTGGTTGTGTCCTGTTCTGACATGCAGAGTGGCAATTTGTTCTTGTCTGTTCATAATTTGGGAGTCCTCTTGTGTTGTTGTTGTTCCTTGTTTTATAATTTTCTGTTTGAAAGTTGAATGTTATCTGGTATGTAGATATAATAGTAATAATAAGACTAAGCAATTTGGAGAGTGTAGAGAAATCATATCAGTTCAGGTAGATATATAGATGTGTGCTAGAATGTAGATATATGGATGTGTGCTAGAATGTAGATATATGGATGTGTGCTAGATATGTAGATGTATAGATCTGTGGTAGATATATAGATGTGTGGTAGAATGTAGATAATAGATGTGTGCTAGAATGTAGAAAATAGATGTGTGGTAGTTATATAGATGTGTGCTAGATATGTAGATATATAGATGTGTGCTAGATATGTAGATATATAGATCTGTGGTAGATATATAGATGTGTGCTAGAATGTAGATAATAGATGTGTTGTAGAATGTAGATAATAGATGTGTGGTAGATATATATGTGTGTGCTAGAATGTAGATAATAGATGTGTGGTAGATATATAGATGTGTGCTAGAATGTAGATAATAGATGTGTGGTAGATATATATGTGTGTGCTAGAATGTAGATAATAGATGTGTGGTAGAATGTAGATAATAGATGTGTGGTAGATATATAGATGTGTGCTAGAATGTAGATAATAGATGTGTGGTAGATATGTAGATGTGTGGTAGATATGTAGATATATAGATGTGTGATAGATATGTAGATAATAGATGTGTGGTAGATATATAGATAATAGATGTGTGGTAGATATATAGATGTGTGGTAGATATATAGATGTGTGGTAGATATGTAGATGTGTGGTAGATATGTAGATATATAGATGTGTGGTAGAATGTAGATAATAGATGTGTTGTAGAATTTAGATAATAGATGTGTGGTAGATATATATGTGTGTGCTAGAATGTAGATAATAGATGTGTTGTAGAATGTAGATAATAGATGTGTGGTAGATATATATGTGTGTGCTAGAATGTAGATAATAGATGTGTTGTAGAATGTAGATAATAGATGTGTGGTAGATATATATGTGTGTGCTAGAATGTAGATAATAGATGTGTGGTAGATATATAGATGTGTGCTAGAATGTAGATAATAGATGTGTGGTAGATATATATGTGTGTGCTAGAATGTAGATAATAGATGTGTGGTAGAATGTAGATAATAGATGTGTGGTAGATATATAGATGTGTGCTAGAATGTAGATAATAGATGTGTGGTAGATATGTAGATGTGTGGTAGATATGTAGATATATAGATGTGTGATAGATATGTAGATAATAGATGTGTGGTAGATATATAGATAATAGATGTGTGGTAGATATATAGATGTGTGGTAGATATATAGATGTGTGGTAGATATGTAGATGTGTGGTAGATATGTAGATATATAGATGTGTGGTAGATATGTAGATAATAGATGTGTGGTAGATATGTAGATAATAGATGTGTGGTAGATATATATAGATGTGTGCTAGAATATAGATAATAGATGTGTGGTAGATATGTAGATATATAGATGTGTGGTAGATATATAAATAATAGATGTGTGCTAGAATGTAGATAATAGATGTGTGGTAGATATGTAGAAAGTGTGCTAGAATGTAGATAATAGATGTGTGGTAGAATGTAGATAATAGTTGTGTGGTAGAATGTAGATAATAGATGTGTGGTAGATATGTAGATATATAAATGTTTATATATGTAGAGAAGTGGTAAGCTCACCTGAGTTATGAACCAGCATCATAGCTTGTTTTCCCATAAATGCTTGCCTGTCTAGTCAGTGACCAATCAGAAAACTGCCTTACTAGTGTCATCCACCACATATGCTCAGTAGCGACAACACAATTCCTCAACCATTACAGATCTTGAGATCTGGTACTCCACTTCATAATGGTTGGATAAACCATGGGAGACATTTTGCTTCAAATTACAAAGTGGAAACCTGGGTCTGCTTGGTGGTAGGTGTATGACTTAACACACTATGTGTGTTCGTCCACCACAAGTGATGATGACCATTTTTTTACATTCACTTGTGAAAATTCAATTTGAATTATGATACAGTTTGTTTTTGATCTTTTGTTGACATAATGGGATGTTCTATTTGTTGAGATAATAGGATGTTCTGTATAAAGAACCACATATTTTACCACTTTGTTTTATGTTGGGTTTAAATCTTCATAGCACTAAATTGATCGTATTAAATTTTAGTTTAATTTTTTTAATTAACATTTTTTTTTTTTAAGGTATAACTTATTGGTATACAATTGATTTTTTTCCCCACCTATAAGATTGAATTCATTATCCAATATCACACAGCTTGAATTATGTTGTACTTTTACTGAGTCCTTGTTTTGTTAGCAGGGAAGCACTTTGTCAGTGATAGACATTGTTGACCCAAGTACAACTCAATTGATAACCATTTTCAGCACCGGTATACAGAAACATGTGATCATTGGGATAGTGGACTGATCTCTATTCAGATCCCAGCTCCGTTTAAAGGAACTTTGTCTTTTAGAACAAAGAACTATGTCCAATTCTACTGACAACCACTGTCCAACTTGGGCGTACATAGAAAATTGGGTGCAGTATGCTAAGGCACAGTGCTCAATACAATTGTCTTATTACATGAGATTGGTTTACCAGCAGTGTCAGAGATTCACATCAACCACACGATTGACCCAAGCAAAGTATCAAATTCATTTTGTGGCATACACCACGACTTAATAGATTTGCATGCAAGTAACATGTGACGTCACAGAAAGTGGAGACTTACTTAATAATAGTCAGAATTTCATGTGCAACATAAGTCCTTCTCCAGAATGTTCCTGTGTGCTGATCTCGCAGCATCATTAATCTTGACACGTGACGGATCATGTGTTGCTTTGCATATGCTTTCTATTGCCAGCCAATGAAAAGCATAGAAAGGTTGGATATACCAAGATAAGTGATGATGCATGTGTTCAGTGCTCAAACTATCCTAGAGAATTACTTGACTTGTTTTCTGTGAGAATTAGTTCTTCCCTGGGTTCATTCTAAAAGTCCCACATGATCTCTTGTAGCATGACCATGTTTCTGCTAGATTTTCAACAGGATGTAGAAGTCTAGAGAAAGGAAATGCTCTGTGTCGCTGTTTTATTTGTGTCATTGGTCCGACAAATCTATTTTCAGCAGAATAATTGGTTCAAAATGGGAAATCCCTGCTGTTTTTAGTATTTCCCGTCTCTCTCTCTGTGACTCATGCCAAGTCTGTACATAGACACGCTGAGTTGGTATCTGAGTATTTCACACCACCGTAAGTTGAAACTTCCAGGGCATTGAAGAAAACTTGACAAAAACGTATCATGTACACACTACCAAAACTATCAACCTACACTGCACATAAGAAGTGAGAACTGACTAGTTAATGGGGATCATAACATACAGCTCAGTATGTTCTACGTTCCATGCGCAAGTTTTGTTTTGCTGATATCTATATATGTTTTTTTGTTGTATTCTTGCAGCCATCAAATTCCTCTCCTGTCAGGGGGCTATACAGAGATCCACGTACAGCAATGATGTTGTGCAGTTTTATGGTAACTTGTGTGTTTGTATGATAATTGAACATTATACTGTATATTTCTGTTTATAAGCTGAGAAGTTTTTATGTTTGTTTCCGCTAACGATGTATAATAATTGAACATTATACCGTATATTTATGTTTATAAGCCGAGAATTTTTAAAATATTTCTGCTAACGATGTATGGAGATTGGTATATAAATGAGTACAGCACAATTCTTAAAAACTTTAGCGATAGAAACATAAAAAAAGATAATACAGAATATCGTCATTACTGGCAGTAGAGACAAAAAGCTCACCAGTAACAAAAAAGAAAAAAACCTGTGACATGCATGTTCTTCTTCGACATATTCAAGCCAAGATAAAATGCCTAGGCTAGGGGCATGTGTAGAAAGACAAAGATAGATAATACAGAATAAGTCAAAAGTTTGTAAACTAATTTTGAGAGAGTGAACGCAAACGATTCATACTTTTATTTATTCTCCCTCAGTTGACACCCGATAATCATTTTGTGCTGGAAACAATTTTAGTGGTGGTTTAATTTGTTTTTTTAGGGCACGCAGACTCTGGTGAAAACAAGGAATGGCAGTAAATACAAGGGGCACACTATAGCTTTCTCACATACGGTAATATTCATTATTTGTTTGTTGTTTGAATATTGAGTATCTGTAGGTCTTATTTCCTTTCAGTTCCCTATGGAACGTAAGAGCTGCAACTGTCACATTACAATATGTTCTGCATTGTCCTGTGTCTACGAGTTCTCAATTGATTATGTCTCTTCCTACACTGTTCTTCTCCAGAAATTCCATTCTTCCAACTCTCCTCTTTCCCTGTAAGCAGCAGTTCAGAGACTGGTTATGTTGTCTGGTCTCTTTCTGAGGGTGTCATATCTATTTTCTACTTTTTATCTCTGCCAGACACCTCTCATCCATAACTCATCATTTAGTATTGAATCTGACCATCTAATGCAATGTAAATGAGGGATATCTTCTTGTTCATAGTTTAACGTGTCTACACAGGTAAGTCAGATATTATAAACACATTGAAGATTCCAGAGTTTTGGTTACTAAACACAATAACAAAAAGAAAACTACGCCTGTTTGGTCATATAAAGAGACACAACTGTTTAGAAAGACAAATAATGGAGGGCAGAGCACCTGGGTGGAGGAGGAATTGCAGACTAAGAAGATGATGGTCTGATGACATTAAAGATAGCATGAATACGCCATTGGAAAATGCAAGCCGCATTGCCCAAGACAGAACGGTTAACGGAGTTCATTGGGAAGACATTGTTCTGGAGAGAGCACACACAGCAAGTCCCATTTCCTTGATAAATGTTACTGTATTTGAAAGCTCAAGGCTCCCATACAGCTTTCATTTATGGAAGAGGTCTTCATAGCACCTGTGATAAGACAAAGTACTAGATCGTGTAGCTTATCCAGAGTTTGTAAATGAGAATTGGCTGCTGAATTCCATGTTGCTTACCAATATTCTAGTACTGGTCTAATTGCACCTGTATATACCTTCTTTAAAACTGCCTGCCTCATTTCTCTCTTCTCCCGTCGCCCTAACCCCCTTCCCCAAAAGCTTGTTTCTGTCAATTTTCTCAGGATGACAAGTTTCTTTCTTGCCTTTGCCTTTATATTCCTAATGTGAATATTCTATCTTGATGTTATCTAATGTGGTGTCCAGGTAGACTGGCTCATCTTCTGTTTGGTTACGTGTATTGCCAAGTTTGATCTCTCCTGCTTTGTCCTTATTTGATAGCATGGAGAGTGTTGATGTTTTACCATCCATTTCTCTGCCCATAAAACAATGTTCTCTGCTGCCTTTTGTATTATCTTGTTGGCAATCTTTAGATGTTCTTCTAGACACCACAAAGTCGCCAGCATACATGACAACACTTATACCTTGTGGCAGTTCGCAGTATATTTATTAGCTTGTCTACATTCTTGAACAGAGTAATGTATTAATTTGTCTACATTCTTGAACAGAGTAATGTGTCTACATTCTTGAACAGAGTAATGTGTCTACATTCTTGAACAGAGTAATGTATTAGCTTGTCTACATTCTTGAACAGAGTAATGTATTAATTTGTCTACATTCTTGAACAGAGTAATGTATTAATTTGTCTACATTCTTGAACAGAGTAATGTATTAATTTGTCTACATTCTTGAACAGAGTAATGTGTCTACATTCTTGAACAGAGTAATGTATTAACTTGTCTACATTCTTGAACAGGGTGATATAGCGCTGACTGATGCCAAGCTTGAAGATGATGATAACAATCAGAATCCGAGTGTTTCTGGTCTCATTATACCCAAGGAAACATTTGTTGTCTGCAAAACAAATGGAGTTGACCTCAAAGGCCTTTGTAGTAGTAAGTGTAAACCTTCTGACTGTTCATGCTCATGGTGATGAACATTATCTATGTACAGGGCATTCCATATTCAAGCTATCTGTACGTACAAACAGTTTAAGACAAGTTCAGCGTCACTGAGTAAATTTCTGCGCACTGAATTGTTAACACTGGAGTATTTGCACAAATGAATAAAATTCTTAATTGCTCAAGAGTGTGTTGAAATGGTCCAAGAACGTGGCGAAATGGTTGAAGAATGTAGTGAAATGGCGTAAACTTGTTTGGTTTGGTGCATGTAACAAACATGACTCATTTTCTTAAAACTATTTTGCTTTATTTTGCAAGGAACAGTTAAGGAGAGAAAGATTGGCAGCCAGAGAAAGTCCTGGATGGAGTGGTCTGGGCATGATTTTCTACACTCCAAATGGCTGAGGATAGAGATGTTTGGAAATCTCTTTGTGGCTGGTGTATCCAGTATAGAACCCTTACAACACTGTCTCCAGTGTGGCATCCGTATATCCCTGTCTTCAGTGTGGCACCCTTACAGCAGCCATGACCAGTTATGGGTCTTATTATTATTATATTAGAGCTGGTATCCCAAGCATTGACACGATCCTGATGTAGACACAGATTCGTTGGGCAGGTCATTTGGTGCGTATGCCAGACCATCGTCTACCAAAGATACTTCTCTATGGTGAGCTAGAGAAGGGTATACGATCTCAAGGTGGCCAAAGGAAGCGCTACAAGTACTCGTTAAAGAACTCACTGAAAGCCTTTGAAATAGACCACGATACATGGGAAGAACTTGCACAAAATAGATCTACATGGCGTTCTAAAATTTTAAAAAGCGCATCATCTTGTGAAAAGAAAAGAAATGCAGCAGCTCAACAGCGGAGAGCAGCTAGCAAGTCACGGATAGACCAAGATCCGTCTACAGTCGTCATTCCATGTCCAAACTGTCCAAGGACATTTACAGCTCGAATAGGGCTCATTAGCCATCTACGAACTCATAATCAAGGACATAACTAAAATTGAATTTTCAAAAGTGGATGTAACAAATGGTCATCATCATCACGTGATGGACAAACAACAACATATTAGAAACAGTTAATATATAGATGACTGTGATATATTCAGCAATAAAAGTCCTCAAGACTAAAATTAGATAACCAGGTTTGCAGCCAAGTAGCAATAGTCTTCATCTTGACTACAACTAGATGATCCAATCACAATACTTTGCAATAAGAGACCTTCTCAGGATCAAACCTAAATAACCAGACTTCACTAAAACATTCTTATCAGAATTACAACCAAGCTGCAGTAAATAAAGTTCTGTTTACACTGAGACGACTAAGTCACAATCTTTTGCAATTAGAGACCTTCTCGAGATAAAACAGGGGTGAATCAAACTTTTCACACTGTGAGCACTGGCCACATATAATACTGAGTGTGTAAGCTTCATAATGTACAACAATAAATATATATATATATATATAGTACTGCTTCACTGTGAAGCTGGCAGCACAATGTACTTCACACTCCCCAGCGAAAATCACATAAATTCTCATATTGGTTATCAGAGAGCAAACGCAGAAAAAGAAGATCAATATGACCTAGTCACACAACTGTACAATAAGAGACCTTCTCTGAATTATACCTATTTAATCAGGATACACTAAAAAAATTCCTTATGAGGTCTGAAGCCAAACCGCAATAAGCAGCCTTTTTCTGGACTACGGCCAAACTACAATAAGCATTCCTTTTCTAGTCTACAACTAGACGAACACCACCTAGAGCGTTAGTTAGGCCAGATGAAAATAAAACGTTCCAGACATTCTAATATAACTCAAAAGAATTTCATACCTAGGTTAAGAAGGGTGTACCTCGGTTCAAATAGACTCTAATCATGTGTAACGTACTTCAGTATCAAATTAGTATCAGATAGGAACTGGTTTTTTGTCAAAATCAAGCATATTAGTCTCAAATCTAGTTTATATTCTGAAGAAATGTCTATTATTCAAGACTAGAATAATAATCATCTAATTGTTCCCCAGCATCAGGAGACTTTACAGACTCAGGGATAGTGGGTCGAATGAATGGCAGTAGTGACAGTTCATTTAGAGTGCTGCAACCGTGGCAGGATGATGATGTCCCTGATGTCAATCCAGCATTATCTCTAGATGATGTGGTAGGTTCTGTCATGTATTGCTAAATATGCTCATGTGTTTTATTAGTTATAAACTGACATAATCACACTCTGGATGGACCCAAGGGTGCTCAAGAATCCCCTCGCAGACGACAAAGAGTATGCATACTTACGGTTCCGACAGCTCGCTGGTTGATCATTTCTCATTCTGCTGAGCAAGTGTCCATTTCTATACATTTAGTGCATGGTGGGACTTGGACGATGTCGATGAACAACACCTCGGCTAAGAAGACGAAAGAGCCTGAGTCTAACTCTTCTGTCGAGTTCTTCAGGAATCAGGCTCGTGGATGACAAAAATTTCACTACCCAATGGGCACAGAACGTCTAATTACACGAGGTAAGTTCACTTACTGTGGAACACCTCGTGTGAGATAGACGTGAATGACAATCATCTCAGTGAAGAGTCCTTACACATCCACGTGCTCATCGATAAATAGGCAGGCTGTCACAGGCTAGGGAAGCCCACTACCCAAATTAAAGTCATGATGAAAATGGATGTGCTGGACCTCGAATGTCCGGGCCACAACGTGAGCCAACCGAGGTGCTAATAACACAGTTTTACTGTGGAACTAGCAGTACAACGTTCTTCACGCTCCCTGGCAGAAATCACACGATTTATTCATTGTGGTTAGAAGAGAGCGAATGCAGAAGAAGAAAAAGTATACATTTAAACTGAATTGCTCAAATTTCAGCCTAGGTATTTTAAGAATTACAATGTTCACATTCAACAGGTGCTCGTACTGCAGTTTTAGTACAGCCCCCTTATCTATGATCAACTTCCAGTCTATTGATGTCATTGATGCAGGCCTGTTTGTTATCTCATGACTGCAGGAGTCATCTGCCATTAACAGTTGGAGTTGTTGACACAATCTCTGACCAGATTTATTACCTTTATATTCATGAGGATAATGAGCGAATCAATAAACTGACCAGCGTGACCACATTGGTGAAAGGTACATCAATGGATTGATCTGATGGTCAATGCACAGAGGGACAACAGCGGATTAATCTGACATAGTCAATGCACAGAGGGACATCAATGGATTGATCTGACATAGTCAATGCACCGAGGGACATCAATGGATTGATCTGACGGTCAATGCACCGAGGGACATCAGTGGATTGATCTGATGGTCAATGCACAGAGGGACATCAATGGATTGATCTGACGGTCAATGCACCGAGGGACATCAATGGATTGATCTGACGGTCAATGCACCGAGGGACATCAGTGGATTGATCTGATGGTCAATGCACAGAGGGACATCAGTGGATTGATCTGACGGTCAATGCACCGAGGGACATCAGTGGATTGATCTGATGGTCAATGCACAGAGGGACATCAGTGGATTGATCTGACATTGTCAATGCACCGAGGGACATCAATGGATTGATCTGATGGTCAATGCACAGAGGGACATCAGTGGATTGATCTGACATTGTCAATGCACCGAGGGACATCAATGGATTGATCTGACGGTCAATGCACCGAGGGACATCAATGGATTGATCTGACGGTCAATGCACCGAGGGACATAATGGATTGATCTGACGGTCAATGCACCGAGGGACATCAATGGATTGATCTGACGGTCAATGCACCGAGGGACATCAGTGGATTGATCTGATGGTCAATGCACAGAGGGACATCAATGGATTGATCTGACGGTCAATGCACCGAGGGACATCAATGGAATGATCTGACGGTCAATGCACCGAGGGACATCAGTGGATTGATCTGACGGTCAATGCACAGAGGGACATCAGTGGATTGATCTGACATTGTCAATGCACCGAGGGACATCAATGGATTGATCTGACGGTCAATGCACCGAGGGACATGGTCAACTCAGAAGATTGTCACACGTGTATATTATGGCCACTCTCAAGATTGTGGAAGATTGCTGTAAAGATTGTGGAAGATTGCTGTAAAGATTGGAATGGCCCATAAATAAAAACATAATAGATATATGAAGAAAGAAATAAATCAGCATTAGAACTGGAGCTGTCGACTGATGGATTTATTGAGATGAGGATCAGAGCAACTATGTACTTGTCTGGTGTGCCCTGATGATAACCTGCAGTCATAAGTCACACCATTGCTTTGTGTAAGATTAGTTGTTTGTCCATCACATGTTGATGATGACCATTTCTTACTTTCAGTTGTGAATTTCCGTTAGAATTAGGCAAAAGCAGGTGCAAAAAAGGAACAATTCCAGCACACTTACTGAAGCAAAAGCTCTCATCAAAAGAAAATAAAAGCATACATGGAGTCAGAGAACAGGCAGTAACTTTCCACAGGACCTCATTCTAAAGCTAAGCAGATCATAGCAAACCACAATTTTTAGGCTCCATACAGGACACTGCAGACTACAAGCACATCTCCACAAAATGAAGGCTGTCCAAACTGACCAATGTGCATGTCAAAAGGGTCGCCCAGACTCCAGAACACATTCTGCAGACATGCCCACTCTTCAATGATGTGAGAACTAAAATATGGCCCCGAAAGACAGATCGGAAGGTAAAGCTGTGGAGTAACCATGAGGACCTCCTACTGATGACTGAATTCATGGAGGTGGTCCACCTTCCTGTATAGACTTATGAGCATAGAAAACTGATCGCAGAAGAAGTTAGAATTATGTCTTTGACTATTGAGTTTGTAAATGTCCTTGGACAGTTCAGACATGGTATGACCACTTTAGATAGTTTTTAGTCTTTTCACAATTCAGTTCACAAGATGCTGCAGATTTTTTTATTAGAGTGCCCTGTAGCTCTATTTTATGCAAGTTCTTCCCATGTATTTCGGTATATTTCATAGGTTTCAGTGATGTCTTTAACGAGTCCTTGTAGTGCTTCTTTTGGCCACCTTGAGGACATATGCCCTTCTGCAACTCACCATAGATAATTATCTTTTGTAGGTGATGATTTGGCATATGTACCACATGACCTGCCTGAAGAATCTGTCGACATCAGAATAGAATAGTGTCAATGCTAGAGATTCCCGATCTATCAAAGACAGTAGTATCCGAAATCTTGTCTTTCCGTCTGATGTTCATAACTTTTCTGAAACCTGTGTAAAGTGTTTGTCGTCTATACACAGTCCATGTTTCACCATTGTATAACAGTACTGGGAGTACCATTGCTCTGTTAACTTTCCGCTTATTCTGTCTTGGAAATAGACTGACACACTCATACTGCTTCCATACTATCGTCACCATGACTGACCCAATGACAATATATCATTTATTATATTTCATAATATAATTCTTGTTGGCTGAATGATCTATTTTCTAGAATGGAGGCTGGGATTCTAATTCCATGTTTCAAGCTAACCGAGATAAGTTCAATGTCAAGTCAACTTACAATGAAGATCTACCCGAATATACGTAAGTAGTCATCGTGTTGGTCTTGTCATTTGTCTGTTCACATTCCACATTTGCTGTCTAATTTATACTTGTCATTTGTCCGTTCACATTCCACATTTGCTGTCTAATTTATACTTGTCATTTGTCCGTTCACATTCCACATTTGCTGTCTAATTTATACGTTCAATGTATTGGGAAAATAACTCTGTGCAGGATGTGACAGTTCCCTTAGAGATTCCAGAATCTGGGGAGGCAAAATTCATTTGTTCAAGTCAATGAAGCAAAGTTCACCTGTTCAAGCCAAAGTTTATTTGTTGAAGTCAATGAGGCAAAGTTCTTTGAGTAACAAAATGGTCAATAAACAGTAATAGACCACAATTTGAATGAGTGAAAAAAAGTTGGCATTCTGTGCAAGGACACTGATAAACAGGTTCTAATACACTTGGGATTGCAAGAAAGCAATATTGTAATAGATACCAACCACCATCTTGGAAGTATAGTCCATTGTCTTCTTGCAAGAGAGACTAAATGGGAGTTTGTCAGGGGCAGCACTAAAAACATTTTCAGTGCCGTTCCTGTTTAAATGTGGAAAATTGTACTATAAAAAGTTGCGCGGCCCCCCAACAAACTTAGTGGTGACATGATTGCTAAAGCATGGTGGTTATCGATTCTTTAAATCTTTCTGTCTCCCTTGTAATTGCTATTTGTATCATGTCTGAACATGTACATTGTCTCTTTAGTATTTACTCAAAACACAAGATTTTACAGTGAACTATTGGGTTCAGACTATTGGGTATGAAAAGATACAGATGAAAGTATACAAGACAGTTTCAGTACTTTAATCGTAAGGTCTTTTTAAAAAAATACAAAACAAACAGGAAACATAAAGGCGCTATCACAAATTCATTAAATGGCAGACATTTAACAGCAAAAATATGATGTAGTATGCACAATGGGCATTACAAAATTATGCAATGACACCACAACAAAGGGTCCACCACCAAAGTCAGAATAAATTAATGATCTATAGTGACCAAATGGCTTAAGGGTACCAAACTGCAATATAGAGCAATTTTCAAAGGTTCGTCTATCAATCATCTGTGGTGCAAGATTTTATTACAGTGACCTAAATGTCACAGACACCATGACAATAAGTATCGTTGAAATGCATTACAACAGAAGTAGATAAACTGTCATTAATGGCAGAAATGTTTTTTTTTATCAGTTCTCCCTATGTATTTCATGTCACCGCATTTATAAATAATAGATACGACATTATGAAATTTACAAGTCAAGATATCATGGATAGGAAATAATAAAATTGGCCAAAGGAAATGACACAGGCAGATCTGCAGTACATATGCACATGTGTTAAATGCCAGTGTCTGCAACAAACTGTGCCAAAATGGTAAGAAAGATTAGGTTCTAGCTGACTGTGCCAAGTTATCGTTAAGATTTTTGTTCCATTTATAGGAGTCAGAGAAAAGTTTTGGAAAATAACAATATTTGTGTATATGTACTTTATTGTTATCTTGGATGTCTCTGTTGTTAAATGTCTGCCGTCTAATGCTTTTATGATAGTACCATTGTTTTTACTGTTTGTCTTGTGTTTTCTTAAGGGTTAAATATTGAAACTGTCTTATATACTATTATCTGTATTTTTGCATACCCATACCCTTAAGTACTATTGTTTACAGTAGTACAGAAGTCTCACTTATTCTTGATTGTCCATCGCTGTGTAATGTATCCATATCTTGTCTTTTCTCATCATCTTGTCCAAGTGTCTAAGATTATTCAGTGTCTTGTCTTTTCTCATCATCTTGTCCAAGTGTCTAAGATTATTCAGTGTCTTGTCTTTTCTCATCATCTTGTCCAAGTGTCTAAGATTATTCAGTGTCTTGTCTTTTCTCATCATCTTGTCCAAGTATCTAAGATTATTCAGTTTCTTGTCTTTTCTCATCATCATGCCATCATCTTGTCCAAGTGTCTAAGATTATTCAGTGTCTTGTCTTTTCTCATCATCTTGTCCAAGTGTCTAAGATTATTCAGTGTCTTGTCTTTTCTCATCATCATGCCATCATCTTGTCCAAGTGTCTAAGATTATTCAGTGTCTTGTCTTTTCTCATCATCATGCCATCATCTTGTCCAAGTGTCTAAGATTATTCAGTGTCTTGTCTTTTCTCATCATCTTGTCCAAGTGTCTAAGATTATTCAGTGTCTTGTCTTTGCCAAATCTGCGTTCATTCTCAATCTCCTGCAAATTAGTAGGATGTACTCCAGAAAGTGGAATACATTTTGTCATGGCTTATAGTTTGCTTGTGGTATGTGCACTTTTTAGTCTGAAACATCTGATTTCAAAAAGGCTTCTGAGTCATTTTAACCCTCTGGGGATAGGACAGATAACCTCACCCCCAAACTCCTTAGTTGCCTCTTAGAACATGCGTGCCAGGTAACAGTATGACTATTTCTTGCTTCCCTTTCATACCCCAGCAACACGCAGGTGGTATCATGTCTTAACGCGTAATCATTTGTTTGATTTTGTTACAGGACAAAACTTCCAGATCCTGGCTCAGAGGGATATGAGGAACGTCAGAAGTATGCACAGAAGCATGCCGAAGAAATTGAACAGAGCGAAGGGTATCAAAGCAGGATAGCTAAAGAGTTAGGAGATAGCGATGAGGAGTCACAGTATTCTGCCGTTCATAGAAATGTTGAATCCAATATTCCTCACCGCCTGCAAGAGTCATACAATAGTGGCGGGAAACATGTGTACGTATCACTGTTGTTGTTTTTAAATATATTCATGTTTACGACATAAGGCTGCTATTGTTACTTTGTTTTGCAATGTCTTTGGCATTCATTCCTAAACTCCCGCTGGATCTCTCGTGTATCAGAACAATGGTTGTGCTATAATTCTGTTAAGATTTAATCAAATTTTACAGAAATGTGTGTGCATCAATTATACAGAACATAAAATTAATGTATGTGTCAGAAACACAATAAATGCTCTTGCAGGTTAACAAGAACATCTCCTAGCAACGGTGAAATGGCACAAATTTGTGTAATTTTAGACGCATGTTGAGACATGGTTCCCTTTCTAAGACTGTCTTGAAGGGGATAGCTGAGGATAGAAGAATAGGAGGACAAAGAAAAGTAGATGAATAATATGAAAGACCTGACAGGATTAAGTTTAGTAGGCACTGAGAGAGAGAGAGAGGCATGTTGAGATTTTTGTGATGCATTCACATAATCCAGGATTGTTATGAATCACATAATCCAGGATTGTCATGAATCACATAATCCAGGATTGTCATGAATCACATCATTCAGGATTGTAATGAATCACAATAAAGGTAATTAACCTTCACCGCGCCGTTGTTAAATCTGTTTGACAAAAAAAAGATGGCGGCTGTTTACCGTTGTCAAGTGCACTCACTCAATGAGACATTGTGCCAAATAGGCTTACAACAGCCAAATCACAGCATGTATGTAGTTCAGGGCATGCGCAATCGAAGCCGGTACCAGTTCACGTCCGCCCTGTCCAGTTGTTATAATTTACAGTAGCGTCAAGACGTTGTTCCATCGCATTTTCCAACAGCAACCTAGGCCTACAATGGATACAATTTATTTTGCGTTCGTAATGGATCCCGATTCGGATGAGGAGGTAAGTATGCCGTTAACAGATGCAGATATCGCTCCAATAGATGATGTGTTGTTAGATAGAGATAATAGTGATACTGATTCAGTTCGCAGCGTGGCCGATGACGACATATTGGAAGAAGAAATTGTTGGAAATTCTAGTGTTCCTTCGGGGTATAGCCATGATTGGCTTAGCAACTTCGATGAAGTTGTTGGACCTATAGGCTTAGCTGATGACATTAGTGCGGTAGACATGTTTCGTCTGTTTATTACAGATGCTATTGTGAACATGTTGGTAACTGAAACTAATCGTTACGCTAAGCAGGTTAGTGATTCGAAGGGACAGGCCGCCGGCAATGCATCTCGTGTGAAGATGTGGAAGGAAGTCACAGCTGATGAGATGACAGCTTTTGTTGCTTTGGTGCTCTTGATGGGACTGACCAAACGTTCCTCCTTTGAATTGTATTGGTCTAATGATGGTCTCATCAAGATGCCTGGGTTCAGGAATATCATGAGTAGGAATAGATTTTTAGCTATTCTTTCATTCCTGCACCTTGTAGACAACACAACAGCTGTTGCACGAGGGCAACCGGGTCACAGCAAGGCGTTCAAGATACAGGGGTTTGTTGACAAACTTATTCCTCTGTTCCAACAGTATTATGGCCTCTCCAAAGAAATCAGTATCGATGAAAGCATGATTGGCAATAGGACCAACACACCATATTGCTATAAATCCTAAACGGTTGTCCAGTGGCAAGCCTGCGCTTCCTGACTGTGTAGTCTGTTCAGATCGGTCAAAGAAGCGTCACCAGACTCAGTACGTGTGCGCAGCATGTCAGGTCACTCTGTGCCCCTACCCCTGCTTCCATAGATACCACACATTGGTACATTTCAAAATTGATTGTTCCTCTGAGCTGCACAGCATGTAGGAGAGCAGCACAGCCTGTAGGTTTACTCCAGAGCTGCATGGCCAGTGGGTAAGTCATTTGTGTTGTTTGTTTTTATGTAATTTTAAAATAAAAATTGTCTTCACCTCTTGCGCAAACCTCGGGTAGGATACATAAAAAAAAACCAATTACACACCCATTTGTAGTATTCAATTCTGCATTTACATGTGTTGATATTATTTTAAAAGCTCTAATAACAAAAATGTTATTGAGTTTTCCGAACACCCGTGTCTTTTTTGCATATATTTTGTTTTTTCGAGAAAATGTCTTCACCTCTTGCGCAAAACTCGAGTAAGATACATTAAAAAAAAAACAATTACACACCCATTTGCAGTATTCAATTCTGCATTTAAATCTGTTGAAATTATTTTAAAATCTCTAATAGCAAAAATGTTATTGTGTTTTCCGAACACCCATGTCTTGTTGTTTCTGTTGGTTTTTTGCGCAAAAAAGGTGTTCACTTCCTGCGCAAACCCCGGGTATGTTACATAAAAATTTTAAAAATATACATACATTTGCGGTATTCAATTCTGCATTTGCACGGACAATTTTTTTTTTTTTATCACGAATAACAAAAAAGTTATTGCATTTCCGTAACACCAACCAGAAAAGATGAAAATTCTCAAAAAAGAATCCGGTGGCAGGAAGAGGTTTTGTATTTTTTAATCCGGCTTGCTAAAGGTTAAAAACAATTCATGAGTGATTTGCCATGCAGTTTCCTGTCTACCCAAACTGCTGTCTGATCCACTCATTCATTTTATCCACACTGCTGTCTGATCCACTCATACATTCTACCCAAACTGCTGTCTGATACACTCATACATTCTACCCAAACTGTTGTCTGATACACTCATACATGGAAGTTTTTGAGGAAATGTAGATTATCAATAGGTAGTTACATGGCACTTTCGGCAAGCAGAGCTAGTTGAGTGATTAATCACATGTTGGTAAATGTGATTAGAGGGAATTAAATCTTTCTGTTGTGCTCATCACATAATCACTGCTTGTCATGGATTGTGCTTGCCATGGATTGTGCTTGTCATGGATTGTGCTTGTCATGGATTGTATTATGAAATTTCTTTGTTTGTTGCTCGGTTTATGAAGATGAGCGTACATTTTAAAAGGCTGGTGCTACTTCAACTCTCGGTGTACTTGGACAGCTTTTTTGTTTGGGTGTGCTACCTATAAAATAGATTAATCTTACTTTGCTTGTGTCCTACCTATAAGATAGATAATCCTTTTGTGCTTGTGTTCTACCTATAGATAGTTAATCCTACTGTTCTAGAGTTATCTATCTAAACTTGACCACTACAACTGAACTGTCTGAGAACATATTGTCTTATTAACCGTCTTATTCTTCTTCACAAAGCCACGCCCCAGAACATATTGTTGCGCTGAGTCACTCACCCATCAACAAGTAGACCTGGATTTCACATTCATTAGTTATTTGTGGTTTAAATTAAAGATTGACCCCATGACTCAACCACCCACAAGTAAGTTTGGTACCAGGACTCATGCTTTAGAAAAGTCAAGGAATGGCACTATTGCTACAGAGCAAGTGCGGAAGGTTTCTGCGCAAGTGCGGAAACCACTGACTAGACAGCTGAGCACTTATGGGAAACCTGTGTGCTGTTTACCCACATCAATATCCAAGTCTGCCAGGTTTACTGCTTTCATCCCCGTATCCACTTATAGGTAAATCTCTGCTATTTTCCACTACATGTGGACGGTGTGTGTGGCAGCAGTTGTTAGGGTGCCCTGTTGCATCGTATTATAAACTGCATAGTTAAACCTGAAAATCACTGCTTAATCATATTTTGTTTTGCTTTCACAGATACACAATTCCAGCTATGAGGGCGGAGAGTGAACAGGGAATGAGAAATGGAGCTTTGAAAGGGCAGGGTAGGGGGGCACGGCATAACTCGCCTTATTCTCCTTCACAAAGTCACGCCCCGCAACAACCACAACACCATCACCAGAATGTTCAACAAAATACAAGGCAGATCAATAATCATTATCAAGGCCCCCCTCCTACAGGTGGCCCAATGAATAGAAATCAGGGACCAGTGTCTCTACATTCACATCATCAACCACATCCTGCGCAGCAGTATCAGCAGCAGCCGCCACCAACTCATCCTGGGTTGCATCATCATCCTCCTGTCTCTCAACAGCATCAAAGACCCTCCCAACAGCAGCTTATTTCACCTAGCAATCAACATCCTATCAAACCTCATCCACATGCACAAAATGTGCCATCATCTCTACCATCACCGTCTCTACCACAACCGCCTCCTCAAGTTCAACATCCACCTCCCCAGAGGGTGAGTCCACCTCATCCAATAGCCCCAGTTCAACAATCTCAAACTATGAAAGGAGCAAACATCAATGGTCCAACAGGATCTTCACAGTCCAATCATTTGTACAGGCAAGTCAGCACAGGTAAGTGCCAAAACATAATTTGAGTAATGTCAAAGATTGATTGCCGATCCATGGGCTCATGCCCTTTGACGCAATGCCTTTTGTGTGATATATGCATGTTTTTGTGAGCTGTTGTTTTGTTCCATATAAGGTGTTCCATTTATCTGGCCCTGGTGCAAAAAGCATTTTCCTGATGTCATCCAGCACTGGGCATTCAAAAAGGTGGTGGTCAACAGTTTCATAGGGATGAGTGCACAGCTGGCACCCTGGAGTGTGTTGTGGTTGTATTCTGTTCAGGTTGTTAAGCTGTACAATGTTGTGTGCACAGTCAGAAGATGATACTCTGGTCTTTCCTTCCCAGGAGGTTAATGTTGTCTTTAGGATTTGGGCTGGTCATATATTTATAGATTTCCCTCTCATTGTTTTCCATGGCCCATCTGTTAATCCAGTTTTCTTTATTCACAGATTTCAATATCATTTTTAACTGTGCGCTGTTTGTGTTTACGGTGGTTTTTTTTGTGATCCCTTCTTTGCTAGTCTGTCTGCCTTGTCATTGCCAGATGTGTTTGAGTGGCCAGGAATCCACGATAGATTAATCATCCAGTTATGTGCTCAAATGTAGATGAAAGGCCAACTCAGTGATGAAATTCTGGATCATTGTTCAAGCTAGTGAATGATTTTCTCCTTTTATCAACCCAGTGTTGCAGATACCAACCCTCTGTTACACCATTTAAGGCTTTCCAAGATAACAATATGTTTACTGTATTTTTCAAGTGTATACATACACACATATAGTATTACACATTTTTAACCTTTAGGGCCAAGAATTAAAAATTAAGAAACATCCCCTTGGCCTGAATTCTTTTTTGGAAAATTGTCTTTATTGATGGTGGGTGTTTTGAAAATGTGATAACTTTTTTGTTTTAAATGATATCAAAATAATTTTTTGCATAAAGGAGTGAATAGTGAATATAGTCATGTTTTTTTGGTTGTTGTATGTATGATATGACAGTTGTGAGCAAGTTGTGAAGTTGAACATTCGGGAAATAATCGCAAAACGCCATTTTCAAATCGCACATATAACTTCTTGACGACCCTAATACTTGAGCAATGCGTGGAATCATTGATAAAATCCTCATAAATACCTATACTTATTGTATATATATATATTGTTTTATATCATATATATAATATAATATGAACTAAATAAAACGTGAAGAAATCGCATATAACGTCCGTCCGGTAAACACTAGATCTAGCCCGACACGCAGCGTAATTGTTGTCTAAGCACACACGTGGCACCCCTGATACATATTATTAATGAGTTTTTGAACGACTACACAAACATTCTTATCAAATAACAACATAAAAAACAATTAAAACATGTAGTCAAGATCACTTAGCCATGCCACGTGGTACTCAATTTGATAGTAAAAAATGGCCAACGTAGTTCCAGAAATTCGTTGACAAAACCAGCCGGCTTTCTCTCTTTTTGCAGTCGTAATGAGTAATGGAATTTGACCTTTAGACTGTAACGTATTCCTAGCTTCGTTTGGCGTGTTTTATACGTCAAGGGATCATTACTTTGTGAAGTTCCGTACTCGGGAATAGGGCGATGTCCTTTGTAACGGGATTGCACCTGCAGGCACAATGGATCTGTGCTCATAGGCGCAATATTGCGACCGCAGAGCCGTAAAGGTTAAGAAAATAATCTGTATAATGTTCTTATGGGTGTGTTAACCTATTCTCTATGTGGTTTTTGGAGGGAAAGTTTATTTTTACACAAAAAATCCTGAAATCATAAGTAAGCTAAAGTGGATGTATCGTGTATCATCTTGAAAGTTTCAGTGATCCATCATAATACACCTGGCGTTAAAGAGAACAACAGTTAAAATTGTGAACACACAAATGAGAAATATATGAGTCAAATTGGTTTGTTGTGAAGAAAATTATATTATGTAGTACAAAGCAATGTAGGGTTAAGACCCCTTAAAGTGGTCAATCCCATATCAACCAGAAGTTATTGGGGATAAAACTATTTTATCTCCTTTGCAGATGCTTATTGTTTTCTTGTTCATATATCCACAGAAGGCAAAAATGGATCTGATGTTATTGGTCATAAAGTGTTGCCACAAATGGAAATCAATCAACAAATTTACCATCAGAAACCAACAGCAGGCCATCAGCCTATTCCGAGTTCACTTGGTAGCCAGAATCTTTCAGCATCTTCATCTTCAGGATCCATAACTGATAATCAACAAATGGTACAGCCCAGCTCACACACATCTTCTCTGCCCTCAGCAGTGGTTCCTGACAGGAGGGTTGGTCAAGGTGCAGATACTAGCCCAGGCATGGTGATATTGACATATGCTGTCTGTGTTTGATGCATGTATAAGTGTTGTGTGATTTCCCCATCTGTTGTCTTACTGCATGTATAAGTGTTGTGATTTCCCCGTCTGTTGTCTTACTGCATGTATAAGTGTTGTGTGATGTCCCTGTCTGTTGTCTTACTGCATGTATAAGTGTTGTGTGATGCCCCTGTCTGTTGTCTTACTGCATGTATAAGTGTTGTGATGTCCCTGTCTGTTGTCTTACTGCATGTATAAGTGTTGTGATTTCCCCGTCTGTTGTCTTACTGCATGTATAAGTGTTGTGTGATGTCCCTGTCTGTTGTCTTACTGCATGTATAAGTGTTGTGATTTCCCCGTCTGTTGTCTTACTGCATGTATAAGTGTTGTGATGTTCCTGTCTGTTGTCTTACTGCATGTATAAGTGTTGTGTGATGTCCCTGTCTGTTGTCTTACTGCATGTATAAGTGTTGTGTGATGTCCCTGTCTGTTGTCTTACTGCATGTATACGTGTTGTGATTTCCCTGTCTGTTGTCTTACTGCATGTATAAGTGTTGTGTGATGTCCCTGTCTGTTGTCTTACTGCATGTATAAGTGTTGTGATGCCCCTGTCTGTTGTCTTACTGCATGTATAAGTGTTGTGATGTCCCTGTCTGTTGTCTTACTGCATGTATAAGTGTTGTGTGATGTCCCTGTCTGTTGTCTTACTGCATGTATAAGTGTTGTGATTTCCCCGTCTGTTGTCTTACTGCATGTATAAGTGTTGTGTGATGTCCCTGTCTGTTGTCTTACTGCATGTATAAGTGTTGTGTGATGTCCCTGTCTGTTGTCTTACTGCATGTATAAGTGTTGTGTGATGTCCCTGTCTGTTGTCTTACTGCATGTATAAGTGTTGTGTGATGTCCCCGTCTGTTGTCTTACTGCATGTATAAGTGTTGTGTGATGTCCCTGTCTGTTGTCTTACTGCATGTATAAGTGTTGTGTGATGTCCCTGTCTGTTGTCTTACTGCATGTATAAGTGTTGTGATTTCCCCGTCTGTTGTCTTACTGCATGTATAAGTGTTGTGATGTCCCTGTCTGTTGTCTTACTGCATGTATAAGTGTTGTGATTTCCCTGTCTGTTGTCTTACTGCATGTATAAGTGTTGTGTGATGTCCCTGTCTGTTGTCTTACTGCATGTATACGTGTTGTGATATCCCTGTCTGTTGTCTTACTGCATGTATAAGTGTTGTGTGATGTCCCTGTCTGTTGTCTTACTGCATGTATAAGTGTTGTGATTTCCCCGTCTGTTGTCTTACTGCATGTATAAGTGTTGTGATTTCCCTGTCTGTTGTCTTACTGCATGTATAAGTGTTGTGATTTCCCCGTCTGTTGTCTTACTGCATGTATAAGTGTTGTGATTTCCCCGTCTGTTGTCTTACTGCATGTATAAGTGTTGTGATTTCCCCGTCTGTTGTCTTACTGCATGTATAAGTGTTGTGATGTCCCTGTCTGTTGTCTTACTGCATGTATAAGTGTTGTGATGTCCCTGTCTGTTGTCTTACTGCATGTATAAGTGTTGTGATTTCCCCGTCTGTTGTCTTACAGCATGTATAAGTGTTTTGGTTACTGAACCATTTTAATTGCTGTCTTTCGATATGTTCAATATGTGATATTATATCAACTCTTTTCCTAATTTCTTAACTTCTTATTTTATCTAGTTTAGTAACCATTGCAGATTTTCTCAGATATTTTGTTTTACTTGTAACGATTTGCATCTGCTGCGAGGCTGTTAAAGACCATATTTGACATTGTAAGCAGAGTGTTGGTATAAAAATTGTAGATATTATCTGTCTTTTGATTTCCATCTTGATCTTTGGGTGGAGAGGTAATGTGAAAATTGGTACGTCACTGTGTTTGCAGACATTTGCGTTAGTTCGTTTTTCTGTCCATGATATTCTTACTACCTTTCTATAGAATTTCATTTCAAATGCAGATAATTTCTTTTCCATTGATAGACATGCTGGGTATGGATATGTCATTAAAAATGTGCTCATTGCTTGTATCCACAGAGGAACGGAACAAGATAGGACAGTCTCTCCATGACTTCAAACGGAATTTTGTCCTGGTGAGTTATTTGATTGAATTGAGGTATACCCTATAGGGAACATGCTATTCATATCTATTGTAGAATATTTAGCTACCACTAATACATTTGACCAATTTAGCTGCTCCATTGCTCTCTGTAACTTAACAGATGTGCTCAATTAGTTAGTCGTCAGATCATCATCACTGCAAACTGGATATGTCCATAGTTGCTCCGATCTCTTTGTGAGTGTATCCACTATTACACAATTATAGTACCAGTCCTTTGCTGGTTGACCATCATTCTTCTGCACCCTCCAAAGTGTTCAGTTTTAGCAACATCGTATTTCAAACCCTGATCTTTTATCCTGGACATTGAAAAGGAATCATCATCATCAGGAAAAGCTTCATCGTAGTCAGTAAGTGATAACAGCTGTGCTCAATTGTTCTCCAATGACTTGCCTTCTGTTGTGATGATTTCCTTTCTTGATTTACCAAAATAAGAGAGCTTCTTTCACAGTACTAGCTGTGTATAGTCATAACAAAATATGCTCATCAATAGATGTAAGATGGAGGGAATGATTAAATACATGGGTAGTAACTAAAGGGTTAATCATACCGCCAGTAGAATGTGGGAGATTGGTTTTCAAACCATGAGCAAACAAGTCTATGAGAGCTGGAGTAACTAAAGGGTTAATCATACCGCCAGTAGAATGTGGGAGATTGGTTTTCAAACCATGAGCAAACAAGTCTATCAGAGCTGGAGTAACTAAAGGGTTAATTATGCCACCAGTAGAATGTGGGAGATTCAAACCATTAGCTTGTTTTACAGAGCTGGAGTAACTAAAGGGTTAATCATGCCACCAGTAGAATGTGGGAGATTCAAACCGTACAGAACTGGGTTTGTGAAGTGGGACCACTACAACTCTAACACAATTCAACAGTTATTTTATTCGGTGATAATATCCGTGATTAAAGATTTCAGTACAAGAAATATGAGATGGAGACAGAGAGGTTGAGTAGTTTGAGTGCCAGTATCACAATAATAACTGTTCAGTTTGAAATCACAGTACGGGTTGTACAGTTCAATTTTGCTGGTAGAATTCAAATTTCAATCTCAAGATATTGTAGCAACTACTTTAACAGAGAGGTCTCATCCAGTAAAATCCTCCCTATAAGTGGGGAAAGTGAAATCCTCCCTATAGGTGGGGAAAGAAAACAAGGAAGTATTCAGTCTTAGAGATCACAAAATAAATTTAATAAAACAAAATATAGTGCACTGTTCGCAAAATTGCTATTTTGACTAAAAGACCTTTGCAACATAAGAATGGATGCAATAAGATTTAGTCTTCATGCAGTTTGCTATTACCATATAAGATTTACTGGGGTTTTTTTTTAAACTGCAATAAAACTGTTTTATCTGGCTGCAAGGAAATTGTGTTTCAATAAAACTGTTTGACTATGCACTGCTTCAGGTTGGCATTATAATACATTTTCAGGAGTCAAATGGAACAAGCTCCCTAGAGTCACCCAGATCTGTAGATAACACAGATATTAGCTCAGTGTCTTCAACACCAGCCTCTTCTAGTGTTGCAACCACTCCTGTCAACCCGGTCCCTGAGATGATAACACAGCTCACAGAACAAGCAGTGGAAGCATCACTCAGAAGTGCAGAGAAACTTGAGGATGAGATGCCCCTGCCACAGTAAGTAGAATGTAGATAATAGATCATAACTACAGCTAAATTGAAATCCAACAGCTGAAACCAGGAAATGGGGTGATGTAGTGTTGCTGTTCTCTGGATATACGCACAATAAACAAAAATTGACGTTCTGACAAGAAGGCCGTTGCTAAGAACACATTCAAAGCACAACAAATGATGAGTAAGAATGGCACTGTTCACATGACAGAACTAAATATCCTTTTATCCATTTTCTCTGTCATGTGAACATGCACATTGCCATTCTTACACGATTGTTATTTTGTGAGTGTTTTCTTGGTAAAGACCTTTTAGTCGAAACATCCATTTTTGTGCTTGTGTCCAGCAATTAGCAAAACATCAGCGCACTGTTTCCTAGTTTTGCCTAAGTAGATTATAGTGTTGTTGCTTACTTAGCCCCCATGGAGTGAAAGTTGTTACTCATGTTGTCTGAGTTAGTCAGTGTAATTGTGTTTTCTGCTCCAGGTTGATTAGAATTATTCAAACGGGTTGCAATTATGGCCATAATTGGATATGCAAATCCTTTGGCAGAAATACAATGCTGATACAACTCGTCTCAATTTCTGTCCAGACATGGGAGAAAACTCAATATACTTCACCTTCATTGTCTTTTCAACTGAATCAATATGAAGTGACAGGACACAAACACAGAGGTGCTGCAGCGAAAAAAAATTACCATTATGGGAGCACTCAACAATAGAAGGTTGGGTCATGTGAGAAGAGTGAACACCAACTGGTATCTCATATCAAATACTGTTTGGTGAACTTTTAGAAGGGAAAAGAGTTTGTTGCAGACAGCTCCGGAGATGAAAAGATATATGAAAGCTCAATGAAAGACTGTTCAGTTGACTACAGTTGCTGGGAAGTTGTGGCAGAGGGCTGTGATGCAGGGAGATTGACATTGTACAATGGTGCAGAAACTTTTATAACACTTTTTAAGGGCAGACTGGAACGCTATTGACATGCACGTAAAGCAAAGGTCAATTAAAAACAATGACTGATTCATTCTACATTTAACACTAACTAAACACATGAACCTGCTAAATAACTAAACACATGAACCTGCTAAATAACTAAACACATGAACCTGCTAAATAACTAAACACATGAACCTGCTAAATAACTAAACACATGAACCTGCTAAATAACTAAACACATGAACCTGCTAAATAACTAAACACATGAACCTGCTAAATAACTAAACACATGAACCTGCTAAATAACTAAACACATGAACCTGCTAAATAACTAAACACATGACCTGCTAAATAACTAAACACATGACCTGATAAATAACTAAACACATGACCTGCTAAAAAGACGAAAACGGCCATGCATGTTATCCTGCTGAAAATCAAGTCTGGCCATTGTCCTGCTACTAGAGAGATTCACTGAAAATTTGAAAAAAATGGAAATAACAAAAAGTACCAGATGACAAAATAAAAAGCAACAGAAACTGGTATAAATAACCAAAATATTGGAGGATGTCCGACAAAATGGAAAGTGTGCAGTAACCAGACAAATAAAAGGTAAATCGTAAATAAACAGGTTACTGAGAATAAATAACTATCGTTATAAAGCAATAATAAATAAAAATAAAACAGAACAAGTACAATTATCAAACGTATTGGTCCTATTGGGACCTTTGTCAAGAAACAAATGACGATTAAGAAAACACAACCGTAAAATGAATTAATAACCAAGACGACTGAGACAATGGTTTCCTAACCAAAAATCATCGCCCAGTGACGATGCTAAATATGTGCTCCAATCTGTCTGCTTTTTCGTTTCTAGTAGAATGTCAATTTCATTGTTAATTAAGTATATTTTTTCTACAGGAAATCTAAATTAAATCCAAATGCAAAGGAGTTTAAACCAGTGAGTATTAATTGTGTTTGTTCAAGTTTTTATAAGTTTTGGATTGTGTTTGTTAAGTCCAGCTCTGATAGATATATTATTGTTCGTCCATCACATGATGATGATAACTGTTTGTTACAACCACTTTTAAAATTCAATTAGTTATGTCCATGCGTATGAGTTTGTAGATGGCTAATAATCCCTATTCTGGCCACAACTGTCGCTGGACAGTTCGGGCATGGGATGATCACTGTAAATGGGCGTCTGTCATGGTTCTGAAAATGACTTGCACTGGGAATTTGGATTCAAGTGAGGAAGAGTTGCGCAAAGCACCGGAGGCAAGGTGAATTGAGACGACTGGAAATGAAGTACGATGCAGTGGATGACCAAAGTTTTTTTACATGTCTCACCATGTAGAGAAGTATATAGCGCTTTTTACAAGTTACCACGATCAATATCTGCTTCAAGCAATTATGCATCTAGATTTTTCATAAAACAATGGCAACTGCTCACAGATGTTCCCTTTAATTACGTGGGTGAACGGTCATACATATCACAAGAAGGTAGTGTCTTTGATATTTAGGTGGTTGGTTGGTTGCTGATCCAGCGGTCCATGGGCTCATGCCCTTTGACCTAATGCCATTATATAGCATTATATTGCTGGGAAGCCTGTGGATTTTCGGCCCACCCCGGGACAGAGCCAGAGAATAACTATTACACCTCCAGGAAGGTAGGTTTCAACCTATGCACTGTGCCTAGCCACTGTAGCCAAGATAGGGTTCACTGTGCTCATTCCCCGCCACCAATTGACTACTGGTTATGCCGAACTTCTCTATAGCTCCAGGCATGCAACCAAATGTTCAAGTCAAAAGGATTGTCACGTCCTGAGTCACTGTGCCTCTATGATGGGCCTCAGCCATAGGAAAAACAGTGATGTCAGTTTCTTCCTCCTCAGTGCTGTACAGTACATCTCTGGCTCCCTCCCAACCACAGAGGGTGCATACATATATATTCAGGCAAACATGAAAAACATTTCAACAACAAAACAAAATCATAACTGTATAGATGACATGCCATGAAGTTTCTATAAGAAGATAACCTCAATATAACGGCATGTCATCCACTAAGGTTTTCTGTTGCATGGATGGTATGTCTATTGGGCCATTGGTGAGACCCACAGACGCAACCACATGCGTGTGGATATTTAGGTAAGAGATATCCAAATGGAAATATTCACTGCTCAAATGACTTCAGATATGCTCACAAGTGATGAAAAGTGAGGGAATATTGCTGCTCAGTATGAGATATTGCTGCTCAGTATGAGATTTATTATCTATTCACTAAACTCTTTGTTGCCTTTCAGCGTCAGGGGTAGAAGAGTTTTCTTGAGACGTCCCTCTTGTGTGCTGAGTATATTGTGGAATTTGTTGTCTCTTTTATTTTGGTGGTCCATCGTTTTTGTAGTTGCCCTCTAGGTTTGTCTTCACTGTGTCTGTGTAGCATAGCTTGCTGTTGTATTATGTCTGATGGTTGCCTGCTGATGTGTGCAAACCATTTGATCTGTTGTCTCTTAATATATTCCAAGATTTTAGTGGTGCCAGTTCTTTTGTCTAATTGTCTTCATTTCTCACTCTGTTTCTAAGCGATATTCCTAGTATTCTGCGTAAGCATGCCATTTCAGCTGTCACAAGTTTACGTTTGTCTTATGCTGTCATTCTCCATGTTTGGCATTGGTATCACAGAGTTGGCGTAATAATCATTTTGAATAGTGTTATTTTGGTGTTTAAATTTACATTTTTGTTTCTGAAGATTGGTGTCATTTGCCCTAGTGCTTGGTATACTTTACTGCATCTATTGTGTATTTCTTTGCTTCTCTTGCCATCAGTTGTTATATTACTTCCTAGGTTTGTGAATTCTGTCACTTGGTTAAGTCTGTTGTTTCCAGTATATATTATGGTGTTTCTTTCTATTCTTGCAATCCTCAGTACTTTGGTTTTTTCTATGTTGTTCTTCATGTTAAAGGTATGGCATGTTTGATGTTATCTATTTGTTAGAAGAAAATATTGCCGAGAAAATCACAGATTAGTATATATAGTTTATACCAACTCCCCTTTTGTTGCATCATATTGTTACATGGCTTCAAACATAAATGCTATAGAAATACACAGCAAATTTGCTATAAAGATCATATAGACAACATCAGGTTGAGAATGCCTGCCATACATG
The DNA here is from genome assembly GCA_034231615.1 of Meghimatium bilineatum. Classification (NCBI taxonomy): domain Eukaryota; kingdom Metazoa; phylum Mollusca; class Gastropoda; order Stylommatophora; family Philomycidae; genus Meghimatium; species Meghimatium bilineatum. Next base: position 4,686,690 of record CM067304.1, read on the forward strand.
GTGAAAGTGAAAAGGTGCTCAGGGCTACATCCTGTTAATCTGCAGGAGTTTGAGAACAAACGCAGAAGAAGAAAAAATCAATGTCAAGTTCTTATCTGTATATTTTGTGTGTGTATGTTTTTTGTTTGATTTGTGGGTTATTCTACAAACATTCTGGAGTTGGGCAATCTCGTGTGTATTTTCTGTCAACTCTGAGTATGCCAAATATTCTTTCCATGCCTGGTTGACATCCCCCTGTCAGTATTTCATCCATAGAGTTACCAAGTTTACTATTTTCTATTCTATTATCGTTTCTCTGCTTTTGCTGTAATATGTCGCAGGATTGAATGGCGATTGGTTTTTCGGCATGGCAGTTTTGGTTGCTTGATGTTCAATAATATTGTGATGTCTCTTGAACGTTTTTAACTTCTTCAATCCGTCTTATTCTTGGTCTTGGTCTTCCTCTTCCTCGTGCTGTTTATATTTTCATGTTGTATGATCTTGCTGCTGGCCAATAAGGGATCACTATCATTACGTGGCAGAATCAATTAATCCTCCAGTCGAAGATGGATGTGTCGGGCCATTGGCGCAATTGAAATTACGGCAACGCATTTCCATTCTCTGGACTACATCCTGCTGGAAATCTAGTAGGACCATTGTCCAGCTCCAGAGAAATCCAGTGGGAGTTTGAGAATGAATGTTGAAGAAGAAGAAGATTTAATCTTCTATTTTCAATATATTTGACCACATATGTTGTTCCAACAGTTCTTGTGATCTCGTCATTTCTCACATGATCTCCTCTTGTTCTGTTTGTTGCTTTTCTTAGACATCTCATTTGATAATTAATAAACTTTATCTCTTTTTCTTTAGTTAATTAACAAATTTTGATATTGTTTAATTATTTTCTTATGTTTAACCTTAGAAATCACAGCCGTCATCAGTGGAACCACAATCTCCATCTCCCCAACCTCGCAGCTCACCAATAATGCCCCCGATGGTACACTACTCACCCCAGCAAGCAGTACTCATGCCCTACCAATACATCATGGCCAATCAGCTGAATCCACAGAGAAAAAGGGGTAAGTATATATTATGTGAGTTGTAGGGTCTGAAAGAGGAGCTAAGAACAGCAACACTCACTGCCATGCATATTGTACGAGGCAGTTACAATTTGTCCCCTGACAGACTAAATATGACAAAAATACAATTAACAGTAGAGAAGACATTTTCAATCTTAATATCTTTTAACCAAAAGAATGTCTTGCATACTGTTATTTGTATTTTTTGTTTTTCATACCAATACTCGATAGTCTGTGCGCTCAAACTTGTGTTTTATGTAAGTGTTATACAGTTGTACAGGGGTCTCACTTATTAACTTCCTGTTCATGGGCATACTAGATTAGATGCATAGCGGATGTTGATCGCTGAAGAAGATGGGTAAACTGATCTTCTTTGGCCGTGACAGATAAATATGTCATGTGATTTTGTTAGTCCATCACAAGTGATGATAACCATATGTTACATCCATTCTGTGAAATTCAGTTAGAGGTATGTTCTTGTCTATGAGTTTGTAGATGGTCAATGAGTTCTATGATGACCCCCCAATGGCCCTTGGATAGTTTGGACAAGGGATGAATTTAATTTAAGTGAGGAAGGGTTTTGCAGAGTGTCAACCTCACTCTATATTCCATCTGAAAGTAGTGGCAAAATGAATTGAGACTACTGGAAATTAAATTAAATGCAGTGGATTACCTGAGTTTTCTGATCTCACCATGCCCTAAGTAATACACACTGGAAATCACCTTTCTACTATTTGGACAGATAATTATCATGCCTCATTTGCGTAATCCGCCAAAATTTCAGATTACATTTCATGGATTTTCATAATTAGAGGCAGTCCCAACATACAACGTCACCAGCTTAATGACCACCTTAAGTGTCTGTCTGTTGCGAATACACAATTTGTGTATTGAACATTATGCAGTTTGCTTTTCTCAGGTAATGAATTAGACAAATATTTGCTTTTGATAACATTATTTATATATCATTGTAGCTACTGTCTCTGCAGTCAGTGATCTGACTCATCAGGTCACGGGTCAGCCCCTATTGGCAACACAAGCACCTGGCATGATGTATATACAGACCCCTAGTCAGCCAATTCCAGCAGGCTATCAGGTGAGATATTAGCTTTCTTAGGGATGGTTATCTTTAGGATGTTTATGTATGGTCTTACAGTTGTAGTTACATGGGTTTTAGTTGTGTTTTTTCAATGAGCAGGAACTAGAATAACTAATAGATCAAGTTGACAGAGCAAGCAGAGATTATGGACTAGATATTCATATCTAGAAAACAGAAACCATGATAATCAGCAAAATCAACACGGAACAAACACTAATAAAAATACAAGGAGAGAAACTACAACAAGTAGAACATTATTAATATCACGGACACATAGTCACAAATGATGGCAGATGTGAAACAGAAGTTAAAAGGAGAATAGGAATGGCTAAAAGTACTTTCAATTACATGAGGAAAATATTAACATCTAAATAAATCACAAACCAAAAATGAGAATTAATAAAATGCTACATCTATTCTATATTAATGTGTGACTCAGAAACATGGACAATAAACAAACAATTAGAAGACAACATTGATGTCTTTGAGATGTGGGTATATAGAAGAATATGGAGAAAAACATGGAAGTAAAAATAAACAAAGAGGTTCTGACAAAATGTATGAAGAAAAAGATCTATTAAAGGACATAAAAATCACAGTATTAAATGACATTAAAAAACATGACAGAGTGTTGTTGAAGTTCTTACTAGGGTAAAGGGGAAATGAGAAAGAGGTAGGCAGATACAAGTGGGAGGGAAACATCAGCTAGACAGGTTCCAGTCTAGCATAGTGCACCACCAAAGCAAGAGACAGAAGATGTTGGTCTGTTGCAGCCAACCTTCGCTTGTAGACTGCGCCTGATGATGATGTTTTATCTGTGCCTTGTAATGTCTTATATGTGTTTTTGTAAACATTGTGTACTCGTACTGCTGTTTGTCTTGGTGAAATCTTGTACTGCTGTTTGTCTTGGTGAAATCTTGTACTGCTGTTTGTCTTGGTGAAATCTTGTACTGCTGTTTGTCTTGGTGAAATCTTGTACTGCTGTTTGTCTTGGTGAAATCTTGTACTGCTGTTTGTCTTGGTGAAATCTTGTACTGCTGTTTGTCTTGGTGAAATCTTGTACTGCTGTTTGTCTTGGTGAAATCTTGTACTGCTGTTTGTCTTGGTGAAATCTTGTACTGCTGTTTGTCTTGGCGAAATCTTGTACTGCTGTTTGTCTTGGTGAAATCTTGTACTGCTGTTTGTCTTGGTGAAATCTTGTACTGCTGTTTGTCTTGGTGAAATCTTGTACTGCTGTTTGTCTTGGTGAAATCTTGTACTGCTGTTTGTCTTGGTGAAATCTTGTACTGCTGTTTGTCTTGGTGAAATCTTGTACTGCTGTTTGTCTTGGTGAAATCTTGTACTGCTGTTTGTCTTGGTGAAATCTTGTACTGCTGTTTGTCTTGGTGAAATCTTGTACTGCTGTTTGTCTTGGTGAAATCTTGTACTGCTGTTTGTCTTGGTGAAATCTTGTACTGCTGTTTGTCTTGGTGAAATCTTGTACTGCTGTTTGTCTTGGCGAAATCTTGTACTGCTGTTTGTCTTGGTGAAATCTTGTACTGCTGTTTGTCTTGGTGAAATCTTGTACTGCTGTTTGTCTTGGTGAAATCTTGTACTGCTGTTTGTCTTGGTGAAATCTTGTACTGCTGTTTGTCTTGGTGAAATCTTGTACTGCTGTTTGTCTTGGTGAAATCTTGTACTGCTGTTTGTCTTGGTGAAATCTTGTACTGCTGTTTGTCTTGGTGAAATCTTGTACTGCTGTTTGTCTTGGTGAAATCTTGTACTGCTGTTTGTCTTGGTGAAATCTTGTACTGCTGTTTGTCTTGGTGAAATCTTGTACTGCTGTTTGTCTTGGTGAAATCTTGTACTGCTGTTTGTCTTGGTGAAATCTTGTACTGCTGTTTGTCTTGGCGAAATCTTGTACTGCTGTTTGTCTTGGCGAAATCTTGTACTGCTGTTTGTCTTGGTGAAATCTTGTACTGCTGTTTGTCTTGGTGAAATCTTGTACTGCTGTTTGTCTTGGTGAAATCTTGTACTGCTGTTTGTCTTGGTGAAATCTTGTACTGCTGTTTGTCTTGGTGAAATCTTGTACTGCTGTTTGTCTTGGTGAAATCTTGTACTGCTGTTTGTCTTGGTGAAATCTTGTACTGCTGTTTGTCTTGGTGAAATCTTGTACTGCTGTTTGTCTTGGTGAAATCTTGTACTGCTGTTTGTCTTGGTGAAATCTTGTACTGCTGTTTGTCTTGGTGAAATCTTGTACTGCTGTTTGTCTTGGTGAAATCTTGTACTGCTGTTTGTCTTGGCGAAATCTTGTACTGCTGTTTGTCTTGGTGAAATCTTGTACTGCTGTTTGTCTTGGTGAAATCTTGTACTGCTGTTTGTCTTGGTGAAATCTTGTACTGCTGTTTGTCTTGGTGAAATCTTGTACTGCTGTTTGTCTTGGCGAAATCTTGTACTGCTATTTGTCTTGGTGAAATCTTGTACTGCTGTTTGTCTTGGTGAAATCTTGTACTGCTGTTTGTCTTGGTGAAATCTTGTACTGCTGTTTGTCTTGGTGAAATCTTGTACTGCTGTTTGTCTTGGTGAAATCTTGTACTGCTGTTTGTCTTGGTGAAATCTTGTACTGCTGTTTGTCTTGGTGAAATCTTGTACTGCTGTTTGTCTTGGTGAAATCTTGTACTGCTGTTTGTCTTGGTGAAATCTTGTACTGCTGTTTGTCTTGGTGAAATCTTGTACTGCGGTTTGTCTTGGTGAAATCTTGTACTGCTGTTTGTCTTGGTGAAATCTTGTACTGCTGTTTGTCTTGGTAAATCTTGTACTGCTGTTTGTCTTGGTGAAATCTTGTACTGCTGTTTGTCGTGGTGAAATCTTGTACTGCTGTTTGTCTTGGTGAAATCTTGTACTGCTGTTTGTCTTGGTGAAATCTTGTACTGCTGTTTGTCTTGGTGAAATCTTGTACTGCTGTTTGTCTTGGTGAAATCTTGTACTGCTGTTTGTCTTGGTGAAATCTTGTACTGCTGTTTGTCTTGGTGAAATCTTGTACTGCTGTTTGTCTTGGTGAAATCTTGTACTGCTGTTTGTCTTGGTGAAATCTTGTACTGCTGTTTGTCTTGGTGAAATCTTGTACTGCTGTTTGTCTTGGTGAAATCTTGTACTGCTGTTTGTCTTGGTGAAATCTTGTACTGCTGTTTGTCTTGGTGAAATCTTGTACTGCTGTTTGTCTTGGAGCTACAATAAAAAGACCACCCTGTATGCATCGTCCGATTGCTATGGCTAAGCTCACTTTATCCCCACTACTTATAAAAAGACTGCCTACATTCCTTAACTGGAAAACATGCCATAACAAAAGTTAATGTCATAAATGATTGTAAGGATAATACAGTGAAAAATTAAAGAGAAATAAAGAATCAATGTGCACCCAACTTCAGCATGACTTCTGGGATACTTTGATCTTCCATGGGATAGGGTCATTCATGGAATATGATAAATCATGAGATGGGGTAATTCACGGGATGGGATCTTTCATAGGATGGAGTCATTCATGGGATGGGATGGTATCCTCCATAGGATGGAGTCATTCATGGGATGGGATCCTCCATAGGATGGAGTCACTCATGGGATGGGATTCTCCATAGGATGGAGTCATTCATGGGATGTGATCATTCATGTTAGGTAACAGTATTATATTGTTCTCCCCTTTCGTGGCAGGACCACATTGGCTGATTAAGCTCATAATTCTCTGTGCCTTCACCTCTTAGCATACAAAACTCTACTTGAAATATCTCTTATTTATCCCCATTGTTACCTACAGGCTACCTGAGTGGCTTTGCATAGTCATTTTTCATAAAACATAACATGGCTTTCCAGAGTGTTGCAGCGGCCTGAAAATGAAGCAAAGAATAGCAACACTGTTTACCTTTCATGCATGTTGTAAGTGGCAACTTAGGATGTTATGGGGTGGAGTTTACTGTTTCATCTCCAATCATCATCAAGTGCTGTCTCCGCAACGAAGGTTGGCTGCAACGGATCTCCAACATCCCCTGTCTCTTGTCTTGGTGGTGCACTCTGCTAGACTATAACCTGTCCATCGTGTGATGTTACTCTCCCACTTGTATCTCTGCCTACCTCTTGCTCACTTCCCTTTGACTTTACCCTCAAGTAAGGTCTTCAATAAGGTGTCATGTCTTTTAATGTGTCCAAAATATTTTATTTGCCTGATCTTTATTTCTCTTAGTAGTTCTTTCTTCATATTAAGTGTCTTTAGCACCTCTTTATTTGTTTTCTTCTCTTTCCATGATGTTCTCCCTATTCTTCTATATACCCACATCTCAAAGGCATCAATTCTGTCTTCTAATTGTTTATTTAGTGTCCATGTTTCTGAGCCATACACTAATATAGAATAGATGGGCAAAGTGACCCAAAAGCCATTAAGAAGTTGGATCTGTCATGAAGCTGGATCTGTCAGCTGAAAGTAGCCAAGCTGTAAACCATGACACAACACATTCCATTCTCCAGATAACATCCTACTAATCTGCTGGAGTTTGAGAATGAAAGCGGAAGATATAGTTTTAATCTACAAATATTAAGAGATAAGCTCTTTGTTGCTGACATGTTCTCATGTATCATAAATTTTCCATTTGGCTGGGCTGGTTTGTAATGACACTCTTTGAATGTCTCCCATTAGTTTTACTCACCTCAGATCATCAACACACGAATGGTTGCACCAGGATCCCTGACCCTAGCTCAAACTAGTCAGATGGCAGGACTGGATCAGGCAGCAGCTCAGAATCAACCACAGCCTGTCTTTAGTAAGTTTTAGCGTCATGTCACAATATTTTAACATTGTCATTTCATGCTGACATCATTAAGATACGTTAATTATACTATTGGGGTGGTGGTTTGTTCTGTCACAGGAAGTGATTTATTTTGTGCTGTAGTCTTGAGGGTGCTGGTTCATGTGCTATGTATATGGAGGTAGCTGAAACCCATTCTTTGATACTTTTCATCTTTCTTGTCGCATTGGTGATAACATCATCTGCGTCCTTGACTACTGTCCTTTCAGTGCCAATTTCAGTCAGGGGGGAGAAAAAAACAAGCAGCCTGTGGAGGTTGGGAGAATATAGATGTTCCAAGGTAATCACATTATGGTTTGTGAGGTACTGCTTTACCAGTAGGGATCTATGTGTGAGGTACTGCTTTACCAGTAGGGATCAATGTGTGAGGTACTGCTTTACCAGTAGGGATCGATGTGTGAGGTACTGCTTTACCAGTAGGGATCAATTTACCGTTGTATTATCATGCAGCGTAATCCACATGACGACCTACACAGAAATGCTTGTGCCACACACAAATACTTCAGTGATTTCTTCATTGTTGTTTCACCGTATGCTTTATCAGTGTTAGTGTCTCTGAGGGTGTCTTTTCAATGTTAGCGCCTCTGAGGGTGTCTTCTCAATGTTAGTGTCTCTGAGGGTGTCTTCTCAATGTTAGTGTCTCTGAGGGTGTCTTGTCAATGTTTGTGTCTCTGAGGGTGTCTTCTCAATGTTAGTGTCTCTGAGGGTGTCTTCTCAATGTTAGTGTCTCTGAGGGTGTCTTCTCAATGTTAGTGTCTCTGAGGGTGTCTTCTCAATGTTAGTGTCTCTGAGGGTGACTTCTCAATGTTAGTGTCTCTGAGGATGTCTTCTCAATGTTAGTGTCTCTGAGGGTGTCTTCTCAATGTTAGTGTCTCTGAGGGTGTCTTCTCAATGTTTGTGTCTCTGAGGGTGTCTTCTCAATGTTAGTGTCTCTGAGGATGTCTTCTCAATGTTAGTGTCTCTGAGGGTGTCTTCTCAATGTTTGTCTCTGAGGGTGTCTTCTCAATGTTAGTGTCTCTGAGGGTGTCTTCTCAATGTTAGTGTCTCTGAGGGTGTCTTCTCAATGTTTGTCTCTGAGGGTGTCTTCTCAATGTTAGTGTCTCTGAGGGTGTCTTCTCAATGTTTGTCTCTGAGGGTGTCTTCTCAATGTTAGTGTCTCTGAGGGTGTCTTCTCAATGTTAGTGTCTCTGAGGGTGTCTTCTCAATGTTAGTGTCTCTGAGGGTGTCTTCTCAATGTTAGTGTCTCTGAGGGTGTCTTCTCAATGTTAGTGTCTCTGAGGGTGTCTTCTCAATGTTTGTCTCTGAGGGTGTCTTCTCAATGTTAGTGTCTCTGAGGGTGTCTTCTCAATGTTAGTGTCTCTGAGGGTGTCTTCTCAATGTTTGTCTCTGAGGGTGTCTTCTCAATGTTAGTGTCTCTGAGGATGTCTTTTCAATGTTAGCGCCTCTGAGGGTGTCTTCTCAATGTTAACGTCTCTGAGGGTGTCTTCTCAATGTTAGCGTCTCAATGGTGTCTTCTCAATGTTAGCGTCTCAAGGGTGTCTTCTCAATGTTAGTGTCTCTGAGGGTGTCTTCTCAATGTTAGCATCTCTTTGTGTAACTTCTCAAGCAAAACACAGAATTTAACATTTGTACATTGTTCCACCAAGGATATTTTCAACTCTGACAGTGCAACTAGCACAACAAACAAACACACATCTGTATCTGTAGACAGAGTATATGTGAACACCATGTCCTTCCTTCAAGTTTATTACCAGCTTGTAAACATATAATCTGGAAAGTGGGAGATTGGAGGCAACAGAGATGTCGTTCTACAGAAGAATGCTGAGAATACCATGGACTGCCAGAAAAACTAATGTAGAGGTGTTAAAAGAGTTAAATGCGAAACGGACCTTAATCAACAATATAAGAAAAAGGCAATCTTCTTTTTTTGGCCACTTCATGAGACAGGCAGGTTTAGAGAACATAATCACAACAGGCAAGATTGAAGGCACCAGAGACAGATGGCGACAACATGAGAAAATATTAGACAGTTTGACAACCTGGCACGGCAAAGAAACAACGACTTTGACACATAATACTGTGGACAGAGAGCTGTGGAGAGCCATGACCGCCTACGCCACCCGGCATGGCACCTGATGATGATGATGAAACATATAATCTCCTTAGCATTATCTGTTCTACATACACTAGATCAATGTCATACTCTTATTTCTGCCTATGTGCTGCTGTTTCTCAAAAGGAGGGATAGAATAAAACGATTGTTGACTTCCATGCATGGTGTAGGAGATGATTAAGGAGGTATTCAGGGTGAAGTTTGCTGCCATATTCCATAGATGGCCAAAGTGGCACAGAAGACAATGTGTCAGTTTGACAGATGCAGATATCTCAGTCAAGCTGTAAACCATGACATTGCATATTCCATTCCCCGGACTACATCCTGATAATCTGCAGGAGTTTGAGGACAAATGCGGAGAGAATTATTTGCATTTCTGTCAATGGGAATAACTCCATGCAGTCTGCTGCTATATTGCTTTTCTATTCTGTGAGTTTGTTCCTATCTTGATATAGGCTTTTTGGTCAAAACTTCCACATATTCTATCGTGTATTTGCTTTATGTAAACTGTTGATAAATATGTATATTTTATTTCTGATATGTATTATATATATATGTAATATAGTAGCCATGTTCTGTCAGACTGGAACGCTTTATAAATAGTGCATTTATGTCACTGAATTCTGTGTGACATCTAATGAAAACGTTTGGTGTCGTGACGTTATTTGAAGCAGACGACATTTTCGTATACAAATGTTATTAATATGCTAACAGGTAAACTTCTGTATTGGCTTGTGGTTAATGTTATCTAAAATATATTTATAATTTGCTTTACAAGTTGGATGAAGATGATCGCAAGAAAGCGTTAAAAAAAAAAAGTGCGAAAGACCTTCAGCAGCGACGTCATTTCCTGCGAGTTGATCAGTCTTAATTGCTCAGTATTGCACTGCAACATCAGCAAAAGTGCTTGTATCATTGATAAGCATCAAATCAGCAGCACAGAGACAACATGCTGCCTGACAGAACAGACAGACAAACACACACAGATATACAATGGTGATATATGTTCCAAATGTGACGGGGCTATATACAGGAGTTGGACATTTCAGGCATCTCTGGATACATTGAAGGGAAGCAGCAATACAAATCTAACAATGCTGCTACAGCTGAGAGTTGGAGTCTTCTAGGTCAGGAAACACCTACCCATTGCACGAAAGGATACAAGTACTCTATTGCTTGTAATTCCAGGGGATTGAAACATACAAAACAAACATTTATACTAAAAGTGTTCTTTGAATCCAGTATAAATATTTTAAATTCACTATTTCTTTACAGTGGCAGCACAACAGCAGGTGCAGGCACCTATTCCTGCCCATCTCCAGCACCAAGCAGCACATGCTCAGGCAATGCCCCACCCATCTTCCAACCAGCAGGTACAGCCAACCCACGTACCTAACCCAGCACCATCACCAGTTCAGCAGCATAACCCGCAACCTATGCCCCAGCAGCTCTCTCATCACATGTCACAAGGGCCATCACAGTCTGCTACACCCCAACCTGCTCACTACCCCCAGCAGATGACTATTAGCTACGCGCCTGCTGTCCCTCGAACCTCGATGTCTGGCCAACAAACTATGCCAGTCGGACACTCAACTATGAGTTACATGTCCGGGCCACAGTTTACATATAATGGCAACACAGCCCAATATGCTTTCGCTCCAGTCCCACAAGCAGCTCAGAGTTCAACACATGGGTCTGCACCACAAACACATCAGTACGTAGTTATGCCACAACCAAATCCCCAGGGTCATCCATCCATGCAACAACATGCTGGACAACCATATCCTGGAATACCTTATCAATCTCAACATCTTATGCAAGGTGAGTAATACAATATATCTGTATACTTGCAGGCGTAGGTTAGTGGATATCAACATCCGATATACTTGCAGGCGTAGGTTAGTGGATATCAACATCCGATATACTTGCAGGCGTAGGTTAGTGGATATCAACATCCGATATACTTGCAGGCGTAGGTTAGTGGATATCAACATCCGATATACTTGCAGGCGTAGGTTAGTGGATATCAACATCCGATATACTTGCAGGCGTAGGTTAGTGGGTATTAACATCCGATATACTTGCAGGCGTAGGTTAGTGGATATCAACATCCGATATATTTGCAGGCGTAGGTTAGTGGATATCAACATCCGATATATTGCAGGCTTAGGTTAGTGGGTTTTTTGCAGCATTGCACGTTTTTTGAGGCAAATTTCATTTCTTGGCACCTCCTCCTGGTGCCCAGAAAAAAGATCTTTGATATTCTTTAGGTTATTTTTCTGAGTCGACATAGGCGCACTATAAGTGGACAAACTCTTCGGTGCTCAATGTCTGCCAGCACATGATGATGGTGCTCAATGTCTGCCAGCACATGATGATGGTGATCAATGTCTGCCAGCATATGATGAAGAGTATGCATGCTGATAGTTGTTGTAGCTCGCTGGTACACATACACACCTTAGACGTCCCCTCAATTGTCCTGTTCTGCTCTTCCCAGTAGTTCAAATTCTTTATGTTAATATCTCTTTCCAGTCCTCATTTAGAAAACCAATCTTGTGGCCTTGTGTAGAAAAAAAATTGTTTACGTCACCAAGGCTTTTTACACTTTATCGGTATAATTGTTATTTATCATTGAAGTATTTATCTTCCCGTGGCCCCCTAATTGCCATGTGATCCACATTAAGAGCTACCCCCCCCCATCTACAGGGTTTGAATGACAGTTTTGCAGATCGTACTACACTATCTATAAACACTACCTATCCAGTTGTGGACACTTGACAAACTTATCACAGAATGTTTAAGATATCAAAGAAGCAACACTTTTGCAGCTAGGAGCACCACTAGCATGGGGGAATTCATGATAGTGATCATGGCTGGCGCCCAATCTGCCTAGCAAGACTTCTTGAATGCAACCACAATCTGCCTAGCAAGACTTCTAGAATGCAACCACAATCTGCCTAGCAAGACTTCTAGAATGCAACCACAATCTGCCTAGCAAGACTTCTTGAATGCAACCACAATCTACCTAGCAAGACTTCTTGAATGCAACCACAATCTACCTAGCAAGACTTCCAGAATGCAACCACAATCTACCTAGCAAGACTTCCAGAATGCAACCACAATCTACCTAGCAAGACTTCCAGAATGCAACCACAATCTACCTAGCAAGACTTCTAGAATGCAACCACAATCTACCTAGCAAGACTTCCTGAATGCAACCACAATCTACCTAGCAAGACTTCCTGAATGCAACCACAATCTGCCTAGCAAGACTTCCAGAATGCAACCACAATCCATCTAAACTTCTTAAGTTTACTGGTATCTGTAGCTGACCTTCTTGTTAAAACTGCAATCCACTGCTAACATTGCACTCAATTTTTAACTATCATTGCACTAACATTTGCTAAATCCACTGCATTCCTCATATCTCTTTCTACTTTTATCTATTGGTAGTGCGTAAGTTCTGGCATGCTCCGATGTAGCCAGTCACTAAATGCATCCATTTCTCTGTTTTGTCATTTCTGATGCACTGAAATGGATTCATAAGAATGTTTTATTCTATGGACAATTTCATCATTTTGTATGTTTATTTATTCTTTGTTTGTATGAATTTCTTCATAATGGTCCCTTTTGGACAGTAACATAGAAACATTTTTTGTTCCTCTCTTTTTTATTATTTCTCTTTTCTTTCTATGTGGCATGAGTTTTACAGAATGTTGTCCTCACTGCCATTGTGTAAGCCTTCGGTTCTGTGTGAGCTGCCCAACTTCTTCCTGTGTCATGTTCAGAAGGTCTTCGGTGTCATGTGAGGTGAGGGAAGAAAAGGAATTTTTTTTTTGAAAGTCCTGAAGATCACGCAATCAACACCTGAATGGGTCTCCGAGTCTACAACACCGGGATAGCGGAACGGAGGGCGGAGCAAGTATTGGAATGCTCCGCGTGCTGTGAAGCTAGTTTCTAATCAAGAATCCATGTCGTGTGTCCTGGTCTGCTTCTTGTTCTCTTTTGTTCCTGGAACTTTTTCCTCCGTGATCAACCTTTCCAAACCATTGTGTCTTTTTATATGTCCGAATTATGTCAGTTTGTGAGCAACCAGTCCTTTTCTATGTTCAGATCTTTGCTGACATCTGTGTTAGTTTGCCTTTGTGTCCATGACATTCATAGCACCTTTCTATAACATTTCATTTCTAATGCCAATATTTTCTTTTCCATTGCAGATATAATTGCCCACTTCTCACAATCGTATGTTGCCACTGGAAAGATATAGCTTCTTACTAGTTGTAACTTTGTCTTTCTGTTTGCCCCTTGCCATAGATTTTTTCATATGATGTTTTTTGTAGTGCCAGTGCTGAGCAATCTCCTGTGCTGTTGATGATTGACCCCAGATGTTTCTATTACATTAGATTTACTATGTGGTAGTTATATTAATTAGTCACGATAGCATTAATAATTAACATAGCATGTATCTTTTCTTTGTTTTGTTAATACAGCACTCTCCACAGTGTCGGATATCCTTAGACATTTTTGATATTAAGGCACTCCACCATATCAGATATCCTCTAACAGTTTTGATATTACGGCACTCCACCGTATCAGATATCCTCTAACAGTTTTGATATTAAGGCACTCCACCATATCAGAAATCCTCTAACAGTTTTGATATTAAGGCACTCCACCGTATCAGAAATCCTCTTAACAGTTTTGATATTACGGCACTCCACCGTATCAGATATCCTCTAACAGTTTTGATATTACGGCACTCCACCGTATCAGATATCCTCTAACAGTTTTGATATTACGGCACTCCACCGTATCAGATATCCTCTAACAGTTTTGATATTACGGCACTCCACCGTATCAGAAATCCTCAAACAGTTTAGATATTACAGCACTCCACCGTATCAGATATCCTCTAAATGTTTTGATATTACGGCACTCCACCGTATCAGATATCCTCTAACAGTTTAGATATTACGGCACTCCACCGTATCAGATATCCTCTAACAGTTTAGATATTACGGCACTCCACCGTATCAGATATCCTCTAAATGTTTTGATATTACGGCACTCCACCGTATCAGATATCCTCTAACAGTTTAGATATTACGGTACTCCACCGTATCAGATATCCTCTAACAGTTTAGATATTACGGCACTCCACCGTATCAGATATCCTCTAACAGTTTAGATATTACGGCACTCCACCGTATCAGATATCCTCTAAATGTTTTGATATTACGGCACTCCACCGTATCAGATATCCTCTAACAGTTTAGATATTACGGTACTCCACCGTATCAGATATCCTCTAACAGTTTAGATATTACGGCACTCCACCGTATCAGATATCCTCTAACAGTTTAGATATTACGGCACTCCACCGTATCAGATATCCTCTAACAGTTTAGATATTACGGCACTCCACCGTATCAGATATCCTCTAACATTTTAGATATTACGGCACTCCACCGTATCAGATATCCTCTTAACAGTTTTGTTATATAAAAAGTAGAAGACTATTATTTCCAGAAAGATAGATCATCATCATCAAGAGCTCAATGAATATGAAAGAATTCAATACACACAGACAGAGCACCCTTCCCCTCATGCTGTCTGGAAGATGATAGTACATTCTTTCTTCAAATACACACACACTCTCACACAGAACTTGGGCAATTGATCTTCTTTCTAATTCTTGATGTTATGTGTATCAGAAAGTCATCTGCTTATGAAAGATCTCTTCCCACTTGAAATAAATTGTTTACCAGTAACCTTCATTGTGCTAATAGTACCAAGCACAAGAGACAGGTGACCGTGAGGAAAGCCTAGCATAGCCATAAACCTGCCTAACACAGCCATAAACCTACTTAACACAGCCATAAACCTACTTAACACAGCCATAAACCTACTTAACAAAGCCATAAACCTACCTAACACAGCCATAAACCTACCTAACACAACCATGCGTGTGAGATAACCTTATATTAGAGGCAGGTTGTCTCCTCATTTACACAACTCAAAAGATGCTGTACTTTTGTCAGGAAAGCAACCAGCTACCAAAAGCTACCAGCTCACAGCTAAAGGGATTATTTCATCATTATCAGTTTAATTTGTGAATGTTATCTAGCTCAGATCTGTAGTACCCATTTAGCTCTTGTCAGTGAAATCACATATATTATTGTATCGGAGACTTTTATTCCCTGAATCTTCTTAGGTATGTACGACTAATGGAGGCTCCCTCCCATTTATGCCAATTCAGCTTTTAATTTCCAGAAAGTCCACAATGAGCTAGTACCTTTTTTGTACTAATGTAGTTTTCCTAGATGATTATGAGATGTTTTGACGGATGTTGTGAATGAGTTTGTCTTGTTTTATGAGCAATATTTGGGAACAAATATTTTTTTTTCTCTCCAACACCAGGACCAGCCCAGATGCCACCTGGACATAACCCTAATCCTAACCAGGGAAGCCCACACCTTATACATCCTGGAATGCCTGCAGGTTTACATCAACACATGTCTGCTGCTCATTCAGCAATGTATATGCAAGGTAAGCATTAGCTGCTGATACAAGGCATTTTTTTTTCTAACAAGTTATGTCAGCCAAGACATTTAGTGGAAATTTAGTGGATTATGAGAATGGACATGATAGTTTATTAGTCCAATGGGTATGAAAGTGATTTCAAGCAACAAATATGGTTTAATGTACGACAAGCCACATAAAAAGCTATGGTCATATACTGTATCAAATTACTTTACTAGTCATTTCGAGTGATCTTGCTACGGGTTCCAGATGAGAGAATGAGGTTTCAGATGAGGTCCGATGAGAGATGTTTCTTCACACAACTTTTCCCCACTTAAATTAAAATTTTCGGTGTGCGTCATTTTCCCATCCAACAGCATTTCCTCTTGGACTGTTAGAGCCAGCAAGGGGCATATTATTAGTCATCTGTGAAATCATAACCGTAACTGAATTTCTTCTTCTTCAGCGTTCATTCTCAAACTCCTGCTGGATCTCTATTGCAGTAGGACAATGGCCCTATTAGATTTCCAGCAGGATATAGTCCAGAGAATGGAAATGCGTTGTGTCTCCGTTTTATTTGCGCCAATGGCCAGACACATCCGTCTTCGGCAGGTAACTGAATTTAATAAAGTTGATGTAACAAATAGTAATCATCATCACGTGTGAGGGATAATATTTTATATGCATGTAACATTGGTACAGTTACGTGCTGTGAGTGGTACACTGTTACAGTTCTTGTGTAACCTCTACGTTCTTGTACCCACATGGCTTTCCATAATAATATTCTTCAGCTATCAATTTCTTATGCCCAGAAGCTGGAGGATCACCTCCATGAATTCAGTTGTCAGCAGGTCATCCTCATGGTTGCCCCACAGCTTCACTTCCGTGTCTTCTGTCTCTTGGGGCCAGGTTTTAGTCCTCATCACCAAATGGTGGACATGTCTGCAGAATGTGTTTTGAAATCAGAGGACACTTTTGACATGGACATTGGTCAGTTTGGACAACCTTTATTGTGTTGACATGTGGTTGCAGTCTGCAGTGGTCCTGTTTGAAGCCTAAAGATGGTAGTTTGTTGTGAGTGTGAAATCATTGTCATTGCATTCTGGGCAGCTCATGGGTGTCCAGTCTCTGCCAACAGATAGTGAATCAAACAGAAAAACAACAGAACATAACAGGGTAGCTATACAAATGAATGGTGGATGTTAATCCCCAAGGGTTATAGTGTGCCAATATGATAGTGGATCACAAGGAACAGCAGCAAAGCGAAATATTATGAAAGCCTGAGACGTACAAAATCTAGGATTGTCAATGATGGCAGCACAATGATCTGCAACAAATTGCCAAAATTTGAACCTGTCTCATAGTCTCTGAAAAGCCACTCCCTAATTGCGGTCGATAAGTTCTATTGTAAAAACTCACTAAACAGATCCAGCTTTTTCCGTAAAACTGCTAGAGTAGATTTCAGCTATATACAGTGGTTGTAGGATGTTGTGACAAGCTAGAAGAGAGCTATATACAGTGGTTGTCTATTGTTGTGACAAGCTAAAAGAGAGCTATATATAGTAGGTATCTACTGCCATGACAGTAGATACCCAAGACAGTGACAAACAGTCAAGCATCCATGACCATGGTTAGCTTTAAGCATTGTGACTAGCTGGTAGTTATAAGAACCAGTTCTGTTGTAATGCTGGTCCAACTATACTAACGATATGGTTACACACATCCACTGTTCACTGTATATGATAAAAACATTGAATATATTTGTTACCAACACCAAAGTTGGTTGTATTGGGCCATTAGCGGAAATAAAACGACAACACTGCATTTCCGTTCAGGACTACATCCTGCTGGATTTCTAGTCAGACCATTGTCCTGCTACAAGAGAGTACAGCAGGCGTTTGAGAATGAATGCCCAAAGAAATTTTATAAACATAAAATAAAAAACTGCAGCTCATAATTGATTTTTTGAATGTGCTGAATCTCAAATATTTTATCACAAAATAACATTCTAGGCCATCACAAAAACAGTTGTAGAGAAATGTTGCAGAGATTTTCCAAACAATAAATACCAAGTCCTTTTCTATAATAGTCCTGTTTGCTGGTCTCACAGAGTTACTCATTCCAATATTTTTGATATTTAGAGTTTTCATCGAGATTATAGATGATGATGTATCAATGAATTAAAAAACGTTCAGAAAAAAATAACATGTGAATAAGCTTTTAACAATAACACAAATGTCAAACTTAGACTTGAATCAAACAAACAAAAATTATATTCATCGCCTTTTTAATTTAAATAGTTTTATTAATCACATATTAAAATAAATGGTTTTTCTTAATCTTTGGACAAATTTAAATAATGAGATCGTAAAAATGACATGTCTAATGTTTGATCGCTAAATTTTGAGCGTAAATGTTTACAAAAATAGCCACATGACGAGAACACCAGCTCAGAATCCACTTTTAAATTTCTCTTTTTCAAGGTTCCCCCATTTCTGTCTATTAACCTGGAGCAAAAATAAATCGTAACAATAAATGTCAATTAACGAAAATATATATTTAATTTTTTTAATTTAAATCAGATTGTTTTGACGTGTACAACTTTTAAAAAATGTTTCAATTTTCATGTAAACAATTGGCTAGGTACAGAAACACTGGGACGTTATGTATCTCATAGATGTGTGTGGCTGAATGCAAGTCTGATTTTCTCCATTTTATCCATTTTATACAGTTTATCCATTATTATATTGATAATGACATATTTGCTGTTAATAGTGAACATATTCGTAT
Source organism: Meghimatium bilineatum (assembly GCA_034231615.1). Taxonomy (NCBI): domain Eukaryota; kingdom Metazoa; phylum Mollusca; class Gastropoda; order Stylommatophora; family Philomycidae; genus Meghimatium; species Meghimatium bilineatum. Next base: position 4,705,104 of record CM067304.1, read on the forward strand.
ATATTTCTTGATTACACAAGATACTGTAGTTGCACAGGTAGACAATATTCTATTTACCTTTTCTCAGCTTCCTCTGTGGGTTCTGTTGCACCTCAGTTCTATGTGCCTAGAGATGGGTCATGGAGGTGATTTGTTTCGTGGTTGTTTCATTTTGTTCACAATGTTTTTTTAGTAGATTTGGCTTGTTTGTGTTTTTGCTTTTCTGTTCCTCTGTTTCTGCCAGATAAAAATTAATTTCTAGCTATAACTTTTTTTGGGGCGCTTACGTCATCATTAGCAAACAATTAACCAGTTATTTCCCTTTTGTATCCTAAGCAAGCTTCTATTGACACATTTACAAACCACCCAACCAACGAAGATAGATGTGTGTCGAGCCATTGGCAACGACAAAACAGTAACACAATGCATTTTCATTCTCTGGATTACATCCTGCTGAAAATCATGCAGGACCATTGTTCTTCTACAAGAAAGATCCAGTGGGAGTTTGAGAATGAATGCTGAAGATGACATGACACCCAAAAGCCTAAAAAAGACAAATTGCATTCATGATATGAAAAAGACATCTGTGAATGATTTAGAAAAACTACATGAAGTAGTACTGTATCCGTGGCCACTAGCATAACATGCAAGTTCTTGTTATAATGCTGGGACTTGGGAGTGAAACTTGGCAGCCGCATATAGCAATCACAAGAAGAGATATCAACCAACACGCAACTGCAACAGTTACTCACGTGCTGAAGGAATAGTCCATTACCACATGCTGAAGGAACTATCAGCTACCACATGCTGAAGGAACAGTAACCCACATTCTGAAAGAAGTTTTGTTACCCACATGCTGAAGGACCACATGTTGAAGGAACAGTCAGTTACCCACATGCTGAAGGACATACTGAATATCAGTTTGGGGCACATATGAATGTTTTCAGAGTGACATGATGATCTGACAACTAGCTATCCTGGAAATGAAAAAGTGGATGAGCATGGAAAAATGGGAGGTAGCCTCACATTACACATGTACTTCAAGGTTGCATATAAGCAAAATCTCTGATAAAACATACTATGAGAGTTCAATGGAAATAACCAAATGGAAATACTAGCTGAGCAAGAGAACACCAAAAAACTCAACAGAAATGAATGAGACGTGATATTTCAACTGAGAACAAGACACAGAATCTGCAACACCGATTCCGGAAATGTACTACAAGACTGACTTTCAGGAGTCTCAGCAAAACAAATTGTGAGGAACATACAACCACCTAAAACAAACATAATGACCAGTATCAGACTATATTCATACTACTAGATCACAGAAGATCTTTCCTTATCTGGAAGTCAGTTTACCAGTTCATGACAGTTCACAGTTAATATGTGCACACAAACTTTCCCTACTCACAAATGTGTCAGGAAATGATTGACAAGCGGTAAACAGAACATTGTTTGGGAGATAACAGTGAAATTATTTGCAGCAGTTATGTGGAGAAGTGGTTAAAATCTTGCCGCAGGCAAATGTGCATCCAGACCATTCAGCAATGGTAATCTACTGAATGTATATATTGCCTATAAAAATCATATCTGGCAGAATTCTCTTCTGGATTTGGAATTCATTTTTCATTATTTTTTGCCAATTGTTTAAAATTAAAGTTATTTTGTTATATTTTTAAATAAATGAACTACGTTTATTAACTGTAGAGATTTTGTTGTTGCTGGAGTCAGTACTTATCTCCAAAGATTTTGTGTCACGGAAATCAGTACTTATCTCCAGGTTGTTTTTTTTTTGCTGGAGTCAGTACTTATCTCCAGAAATGTTGTTGTTGCTGGAGTCAGTACTTATCTCCAGAGATTTTTGTGTTGCTGGAGTCAGTAATCATTCCAAAGATTTTTATGTTGCTGGAGTCGGTACTTATTTCCAAAGATTTTTTGTTACTGGGGGTCAGTGCTTATCTTCAGAGGTTGTGCTGACTGGATAGTCTGAACCACAACCTCCAATGTTTTTGTGATGGTTAAAACAAGCTATATATAACAAACATTGTAGTAACGTTAGCGTTGCTTACCTAATGTCAGAGGCTGCCTACCTAACTTCAGAGGTTGCTTACCTAACGTCAGAGGTTACCTACATAATGTCAGCGGCTGCCTACCTAACTTCAGAGGTTGCTTACCTAACGTCAGAGGTTGCTTACCTAACGTCAGAGGTTGCTTACCTAACGTCAGAGGTTGCTTACCTAACGTCAGAGGTTGCTTACCTAACGTCAGAGGTTGCCTACCTAACGTCATAGGTTGCCTACCTAACGTCAGAGGTTGCCTACCTAATGTCAGAGGTTGCCTACCTAACGTCAGAGGTTGCTTACCTAACGTCAGAGGTTGCTTACCTAACGTCAGCGGTTGCCTACATAATGTCAGCGGTTGCCTATCTAACTTCAGGTTTATTACCTATTTTCAGTGGTTGCTTACCTAACATCAGCAGTTGTTTTTCTAACGTGAGAAGTTACTTACCGAACATCTTGATTAGGAATAAGCGGCACAGCACTTGGGCATTCCCATATATGCTCTGCTTGCTGTTCCATCAGCCATCTAAAAGTGTATGCACTCTGTGTCCATCAGTTGCTGCTTATGCATTCTTCTGATCTTTCCAGAGAGGGAGTACATTCTCCCATCATCTCTAGTCACTCCCATTTCTACCATTCTATAGTGTAGTCATACCATACTGAACGTCAGGAGATTGCTTACCAAATGTCAGCGGTTGCTTACCTTACCATAAGAGCTATTTTGATTGAACCAATAAGGTGTGTTGCTGGAGCCATAAACCATATCTTCCATTACTGCTCTTTCAACTACTGACACAAGCATATGTCTTGTCACCAAATCTTTTGTCACTGTGTACAGAAGATATTATACGAAATATAGGGAAATGCCTGAAATAACAGTTGGATGGTTCATTCTGAATAATTTGAGATATCCTGATGATATTACACTGATTGAAGGGAAGCTAACAGGAACTTCAATCCCTGTTAGACATGGTAGTACAAGAAAGTGAAAACAAATGCCTCGGACTATACAAGAAGAAAACTGAAGTAATGGTTGTTTCAAAGAAATACACACAGCCAAGATGCAGTATTAATATCAATAATGCAAAATAAAGTCAAGTAACTTGGCACCATTTTAGCATCAGATGGCAGCTGCTCCATATGACACAATGCATTCCATTCTCTAGATGACATCCTGGTAATTAGCAGGAATTTGAGAACGATCGCAGAAGAAGATATAAAGAGCACAAGTTAATGAGTATTTTGAAAAATGTGGAGCATTCTATGAAGTGGAGAACTAGCAATGAATAAATGAACTTGAGTGCTAGGATGTTATATTAACTGAATTAATCAGAAATTATTGGTGAACAGATAAATCACCTACGCTAATCGGTATGACACTTGATTAATTACCAAACTACTTGTGACTTGTCATAACCAAAATATTACTTTTCTGCTACATAATCATATTCTGATGTTGATATCTGATCCTATGTAACAGCATGTGCAATGTTTGTGAACACCTTTCACCTGTTTGCAATTTCTTGCATTTGCTAATAATATTGCATGTTGTATTTCAGTGCCGTCAACACTGCAATATCACCAACAATAATGTTTGCTTGGACGTAGTTATGCAAGGTAAGTGCGTAAATTTATTTACAGAAAACAAATTCAGGATGATCTAACGATCCATGTAAACAATTCCTTTTATTTATCTTATGTAATAGTTTGAACAATAAAAACAACACATTTGAGCAAGTAACACCCTAATAACTTCATCTAGTAACACCCAAATGATGCATGATGGAAATACAGCATAATAAATTTCTCTTCCAATTACTTTAGCCCAAAGAATGGAAATGTGGTGTATCGCTGTTTTTGCGTAGCACCAATGGTTCAACACATCTGACTTTGGTGGTGGTAATTTATACGTTCAGTATTTTTAACCACATACACCAAATTATAAAAGTTAACTATTAGAAATATGAATTGTGATAAAAGTTATGTATTAGTAATTTGAATTGTGATGAATAGTTATGTATTAGGGATATGAATTGTGAACCAGCATCATAGCACATGGTTACCTATTAATGTTCAACTGCAGAGGCAGTGGTTGACCATAAACTGACTGACTATCACATTTGCTTAGTCCCAAAATGGTGGACATCCATAGCCATATCATTGGTAGGTCAACTGTACAAGAAGACTGCTATGAGTCACCAACCTCTAAACTAGTCATAATAAAATTTGCTTGACCGTTTGCTGCTGTCTACTATGCTACTGAAATAGATGCCCAAGGACTGTAGCATAGCTACTTCTTGCAGGATGAAACAACTAGTGGTCATCAAGTTAGTCATGAACTTAGTTGGTCATCAAGTTAGTCATGAACTTAGTTGGTCATCAAGTTAGTCATGAACTTAGTTGGTCATCAAGTTAGTCATGAACTTAGTTGGTCATCAAGTTAGTCATGAACTTAGTTGGTCATCAAGTTAGTCATGAACTTAGTTGGTCATGAATTTAGTTGGTCATGAACTTAGTTGGTCATGAACTTAATTGGTCATCAAGTTAGTTGGTCATCAAGTTAGTCATGAACTTAGTTGGTCATCAAGTTAGTTGGTCATCAAGTTAGTTGGTCATCAAGTTAGGTGGTCATCAAATTAGGTGGTCATCAAATTAGGTGGTCATCAAGTTAGGTGGTCATCAAATTAGGTGGTCATCAAATTAGGTGGTCATGAATGTAGTTGGTCATGAACTTAGTTGGTCATCAGGTTAGTTTGTCATCAAGTTAGTTGGTCAAGTTCGGTGATCATCAAGTTAGTTGGTCAAGTTCGGTGATCATCAACTTAGTTGGTCATCATATCATCATCATTACACACAGGACACATCCATGGATGCTCTGATATACCTTTGAGTGTATCCACAATTACATGATGTCTGACTGTTCCAGTTCCCTGTTGCTAAATAAATATTCTTCTAAGCTGACATCGATGCTCATTTGTGGCGATGTGACTTTTTCAAGCCCTGGACATGGAACAGGAATCATCACACTCATTCATTCATTACATTTGTCCTTGCTAACATTAAATTCAATTGCCCATGCTAAAATTAATTACATTTGCTAGCGCTAATATTAATTTCATTTGCCAGCGTTAATATTAGTTTCATTTGCCAGCGCTAATATTAATTTCATTGGCCAGTGCTAACATTAATTTCCTTTGCCTTTGTTAACATTAATGTCATTTCCCGTGCTAACTATGTTAATTTCATTTACCCGCGCTAAGAATGTTAATTTCATTTACACTCGCTAACAATATTAATTTCATTTGCCCGCACTAACAATATTAATTTCATTTGCCAGTGCTAACAAAATAACATATCTGAAAAGATTTCATAGTAATATATAACTAACATAGCCCATCTGTGTGTGTGTGTGTGTGTGTGTGTGCGCGCGCGCGTGGGTGCGTGTGCGCGCATATGCTTATATTCGTGTGACAGCATGTGTTCTGTGTGTGTGTTTATATTTGTGTGATAGCATGTGGTGTGTGTGCGTGCGCTTGTATTCGATGACAGCATGTTATAGGGTAACGGAGACTAAGACTAGGCAATTCTTTCTACTTTCAGATTGAGTACCCAGAAATGAAGAAATCCACCATGATTATGTTGGGAGCAGCTTGTGGAATATCAGTTGCGGAGCAGTACTACAATTATATGTGTAGCTGTTGCATACTAGGCAGCAATCTTAGTGTAAGCTTGTACTCCACTGCTTCCACAATCACACACTAGCATAAATAATTTCAGCCGGTGCGATACAGACCTCAGGTTGTCTTCTACTATTCTCATAGTTCACTATTGTTGAGTCGTGACTGAATGCACCTCGTGGTGAGGTGGACAAAATATGACCCGCAGGCCAAATCAAGCCCAGCACGCCAGCTTTATTAGCCAGAGAGGCTAATTGAAAATGTATATATGCCCTGAGCTCAGAAAATATCAAATCACAGGCTAACTTGGTCAAACTGTACTGTAAAATATGATGCTGAACAGTGATGAGGGGATTACTACATCAAACATTTGATGTTACTAGCTGACAACAGTGTTGCCCACAGGTGGTGCTTTGATGTTCGATATCGGACACTTCAAGAGAGGCAAGCCTTATAGAACAAAGTTTCCAGGGCTCTACCACAGCTAATTTGAAATCCTCTGCAATTTCAAAGAACTAAATAAGCTTGATGGCCTTGTCCCTTATAAAAATTGCTAAAGCCGGATCACCAACCAGAAAAGTTTCCCCAAGGTAACCTAGTGTTGTAGGTGCTGTCCAGCAGCGGAATGTGGAATGTTTAGCAAGGCTGAAAGAATGATGTTTAGTTGTGCCTCTTATCATCTGAATAATAGTGGAAGTATTTGTTTAACATCTTATAGATGACTTGTCTCAACTGTTTGGCTATTCTGTTCTAGCGATAACAGTTTATCATCTTAGGAACACTTTAGTGGCCTTTTCAGGGTTAATTTTTTTTTTATTCTATTGAAAAAATATACCAGATATTTCTGGTTTCAGTTTCATTTTGTGTATGGTGTTTGTTTTTCTGATGTATATTGTTAATTTTATGTTTGAAATTTCCTATAGATTAGTTGTGTTTTGAAATAGTGGAAAAATATTTGAAAAATCTGCATTTTTGTTCGAATTTTGAGCACATGCCCTTAATCCTTTCACAAAGCAAAGAGTTTAATTGTTATTTCCCCTTAAGTGATGAAAATGTTTGTTTGGATTAAGTAAACAGTACCTCTTATAGTGAGATGCATTTCTTTCAACCACAGACGTTAGTCTAATTTAGTTATATCCAAATATTTAGCCATAAAAAATAGTGAAGGGCATACTTCTGGTAATAGTCATTACGACCTCAACAAAATCCCATCAAGGTCAGACCCTTGTTGTGGAGATGAGACTTAAGTATATCACCAGTGGTTGGAAAACTAATCCCAGTCAGGCTCACTCTCAACCAAGCAAAACCACTGTCTGCTAGCAAGTTAAGTCTAGTCCAAACTAAATTAGAAATTTCCCAATTGTGATGAGACTTGGGTAGATAGCATTGCACTGAGCCAGATAGATTATAATTATAATGGTACTCACTAGTTACGAGTTATGTGTAATTGCAATGTTTGACCGAGTGGTTAGAGCAACCGCCTTAGTTGTGGTTATATGTATTCACATCACAGTATGGACCAGATTGATTACTTTATGAAGTAAAATTATAAATTGTTTAAAGTGACCATTTATTACAGCAGTCTACACAATTCTCACTATGTTCTTTAAGAGGCAAACTTTAAGGGATAAAAGAGCAATGTTTTCATATTTATATTAGGATAAATGTTCTTGTATTTTGTTCTTTTTATTTTTTGTTGTTGAATGATCTGGTTTGCTATTTTCTGAGGCAAGTTAAATTATTTTTTCTTGTGTTTTCCAAGTTAAATACAGTTAACTATATTTGCTGCTTGAAGGAAAATTACAACAGAAATGTTTAACCCTGTCACCATGAAATTTGTCTTTCTCTGGGCCTAGAGATTCAATGTTAGCACAGCCTTAAGCTGCTGTGGTTGCTTACCCGTTGTTGTGATGAAATTGATATTTATTGATGTATGGAGCACGTGGCTAAAAGTTGCAGTATGTTTATCATGATTTTCCATGATGTTATTTATCAGATGCCTACATTGTGTTGATGACTTCTTGTTATGGGAAGTTACTGATATCATGGATGTTTTGTATTTTGTCAGGGGTTTAAACAGATTTAACTTGTCATTGTTTACAGTGAACCTTGCCAACAGATCACTGACCAGTGGTAGTTCAATGGTTGGTTGCTGGTCCACCGATCTGTAAGTTCTTGCTCTTTGATTCATTCGCTGGGAAGCCTGTGCATTTTCGTCCACCATGAGTTAGGGTAAACAAATAATTATCACACCACCAGGAGGGTAGGTTTCTAACTATACCTTGCTCCTAGCCACTGCAACCAATATAGGGTACACTGCTTGTTCCCCGCCACCAATTGCCAACTGGCTATGCCGAACTTCTCTATGGCTTCAGACATGTAGCAAAATGTTCAAGGCAAAAGACTTGTCATGTCCTTATGATGGACCTCAGCCATAAGAAAACAGCACAGCCAGTCCTCAGTGCTGCTTAGTACACCTCTGGCTCCCTTCCAACCACAGAGATTACATGCCTATATATTAATAACAATGGAAAAAAAAACACAAAAAGCAACAGCAATAAATGCACGAAAAGCATAATTGTATAGATGTCATGCTACAAATCTTCATTGAGAAGAGAGCCTCAATATAGCGACATGTCATCTACTAAGGTTTTCTGTTGTATGGGTGGTCTATCTAGTGGACCATTAGTGAGACTCAGAGACATTTCACATGGGTGGTTTGTCTAGTGGGCCATTAATGAGACCCACAGAGATTATACATTCTGGATAGGTCAATGGAGCATGCACATAGTTTGAATGCAATCATGTACTTAGGCTAGTTGGAAGGTTGGGCATATTTCTTCTTACCTGTCTCTGGCTAGAATGCAGGACCTGGGAGTGAAGTGAAGTGTTACAGGACCTGGGAGTGAAGTGAGGTGTTACAGGACCTGGGAGTGAAGTGAGGTGTTACAGGACCTGGGAGTGAAGTGAGGTGTTACAGGACCTGGGAGTGAAGTGAGGTGTTACAGGACCTGGGAGTGAAGTGAGGTGTTACAGGACCTGGGAGTGAAGTGAGGTGTTACAGGACCTAGGAGTGAAGTGAGGTGTTACAGGACCTGGGAGTGAAGTGAGGTGTTACAGGACCTAGGAGTGAAGTGAGGTGTTACAGGACCTGGGAGTGAAGTGAGGTGTTACAGGACCTAGGAGTGAAGTGAGGTGTTACAGGACCTGGGAGTGAAGTGAGGTGTTACAGGACCTGGGAGTGAAGTGAGGTGTTACAGGACCTGGGAGTGAAGTGAGGTGTTACAGGACCTGGGAGTGAAGTGAGGTGTTACAGGACCTGGGAGTGAAGTGAGGTGTTACAGGACCTGGGAGTGAAGCGAGGTGTTGCAGGACCTGGGAGTGAAGTGAGGTGTTACAGGACCTGGGAGTGAAGTGAGGTGTTGCAGGACCTGGGAGTGAAGTGGGGTGTTCCAAGAAATAAGCTGCATATAAGAAGTTTAAAAAATAGTGATTCATTAGTCTACCTGTTGAAAAATGGGGACTCGTTAGTCTACCTTTCTGAGAGACTTCGTGGTGGAATTACTATACTAGTGTTGCTGTTTTGTCACAAAACTAAGTATCCACAGACACGTTTCTGTGAGAAAACTAAGTATCCACAGACACGTTTCTGTGAGAAAACTAAGTATCCACAGACACGTTTCTGTGAGAAAACTAAGTATCCACAGACACGTTTCTGTGAGAAAACTAAGCATCCACAGACACGTTTCTGTGAGAAAACTAAGCATCCACAGACACGTTTCTTGAGTAGAAATCCCCTTTCAGAGTTTTAAGGCAAGAGAGGAATATATGTGAGGATATAGGTGGTCTCATCTCCGTTTCAGATATCATCAAGTGGTTACGTTGCATCAAATATTTGGAGAATGGCACTGCCTCTATCAGAAAATATTTAATATATTAATAGCATACATGCTCGGTGAGTTTAAATAATGTCCAATCTATGCGACTGGAGAGCATGTTGTTTAGTAGTGTGATCGTGGTATCATTATTATTTTGTGATATGCCTTCTTATGTAAGTATGTCAAATTGCATTGTATATGTAAGTATGTCACATTACATTGTATGTGTAAGTATGTCACATTACATTGTATGTGTAAGTATGTCAACTTACATTGTATGTGTAAGTATGTCACATTACATTGTATGTGTAAGTATGTCACATTACATTGTATGTGTAAGTATGTCACATTACATTGTATGTGTAAGTATGTCACATTACATTGTATGTGTAAGTATGTCACATTACATTGGATGTGTAAGTATGTCACATTACATTGTATGTGTAAGCATGTCACATTACATTGTATGTGTAAGTATGTCACATTACATTGGATGTGTAAGTATGTCACATTACATTGGATGTGTAAGCATGTCACATTACATTGTATGTGTAAGCATGTCACATTACATTATATGTGTAAGTATGAGTGTTTATCCTAGCAGTAGAACTATATCAAATGTGAGTCATATATTTTGATCATGTCATGCTACACCCTACATCAGAGATGAGGGTCTGCGGAATATGTTTTTAATATTCTCAACACAATGTATCCATGTTTTTCATTGGTTGACAATAAGAAGTATACACAAAGTGACGAATGCAAAGCTTGGATCATTCAAGATTAGTGAAGATGTCTGGCAGGCCCAAATATCTAAAAAAAAAGACTGGTCTAACAGTGCCAGACCAGTGATTTGCTGACATAAGAAATTCATTGCTTATGCATGGAAAATGAGGGAGTTCTGACTGGCTATAGGAAAGTCATTGGCTGGTTCCGCAGCTCATTTATATGCAATAATATGTCATTGCCAATTCTTCTGCGATCATGTTATTGTCAGCTCAATGATTCTTCATTGTGGATAAGTATATGTGCATGAGATGTACGCATGGTTCATTAGATAACAAATAAGTGCATAGCTGATTACATATGCACACAGTGATATGAATCTATGATTTGTGTGGAACAAAATAATACTGGTCTGTAAAAAGCGTCCAAATCCGACATGTGCTGGATTGCGCATATAATACATTAGTTAGGAATGTACAGATGATGCAGTAATTTCCTAGCGTGTATTTGTTGAGTGTAGGACATGACATGGGGGGGGGGGGGGAGTGTTATGAATGTGATTAATAATAATTTTAAAAAAGAACATTAATTTCACATTTTTCTTTTGTTAAAGCATTCACTATCAGTTCGACACAGTTCATGATGAAGTGGTGTTAGAATTAGCTGATGTGTTTATAAAGTGCAACAGAAAAATCACAGAAAATAATGACACAACCATATTAAGAGTACACATTTTTTATTCCAACATGAAATGACAATACATTCTATGTAATCCCTTTCACGTAATCGCTTGTTTGCCAGAATCTGACGCAGTTAATATACTAGTATTATTTTGTTCTTGTACACAATATATGGATGTGGTTTGGTGGAATTACAATGTAATGATAATGAGTGTGCTCAGAGTGAGTATGGAAATAAATATATGTGTAGAGTATGTGCGTAGCAGAGTGAGGCGAACTGTATTTGCAACTTTTTTCTCCTTGATAATGTATATAATGTTGAAGTAGGACTTAGAATAAGGTGATTTTTTTTGTTGATTTGTCCAATTCATGTTTTATTTCGATGATTCTCTGCACATTTTAAGACGTTGGACATGTGCGGAGAGAGCCATTTTGTGATAAATGTAGACATGATCACCATATTGTGTGTGTGAGTGACTGAAAGACTATGATCAGTTAATCTTGAACAGATGGTGGTTCTGTTCAAGTTCTGGTAACGGACTAACTGTACAGATTCCTCTGCCTTATCATTGTAAAGATGGTTTGAAATGTAGGTGGTGAAACGTCACATTATGTTAATTTTTTTTTAGAGTGTGAATGAATATACAGTGATATATTGCAGAAAATGAATGTTATATTGAGTGATATAATTCTAAATGTGGATGTTATTATTAAGTTATATATGGATCATTATTGTGTATACTGCAATGATGCAAGAAATGAATTGTTAAAGAGATTTGGTAATTTGGTAGTATTTTCAATTGTAGCAGTATGTAGAGTGGTCATTTCCAGTTTGTGAGATTTTAGATTACAGTTGTTTGCAGCTATTGTTAGTTTGTAGATTGTAGTTGTTTGTATTTTGAAGTCTTACAGCATAGTAATTTGTAGCTAGATGTATTATATAGTAGTGCTTCTTGAAGTGGTGGTATGTGGTGCTGGCTCGCAAGCAAAGTGCAAGCCCTTATATACATGATATAAGATCTTGGACCTTCAGCACCCATGCTGTTCCGTAGCAGATGGAGAAAATAATTGCCGGTCCGCAACAAGTAAGAGATATACTGTTATATAGCACAGCCAAAGGCAACTAAATGTCACAACTAACTATAGTTGTAAGTCTAGACCAACAGTGGGAAAATTTACTGCCCACAGACCAATTCTGGCCCGCCAGACTAATCTAAAAGTACTATATCTTTTGGCTATCAATGCTTGGGAGATCCAAGGAAATTTGGGCCCCTGATGCATGAAAAAAACTCAAATCTGGCTCTCCCAACCAACACAGTTGCATTTACACTTTTGGTCTAGACTAAGTGTTCCTGTACTCTCAGTTTGTGTTTAGTTTGTGTGTAAGATCTGGTAATATTGTTAGTATGATCAGAGAACTAGATAGTAGAGTGTGTGTTTGAGATCAGAGAACTACCGGTAGATAGTAGAGTGTGTGTTTGAGATCAGAGATTGAACAATGTGATATGAACATGATTGATGAGAAAGTTATGAATGTCTGTCAGACCAGCTAACTGTGCTGGGGAATGTCCATGAGCTGCACAGGTGTGTGTGGACATCAATATGTGAATCATATTGGGACATTTCATAAATATTTTGCCAATATTCTGCCTTTCTCCCAAATCTGAAAAATGAGAAATTTAGTAGTTGGTGAGACTGGAAGGCAGTAACAAAACATTAATATAAGAACACACACATACACATATATATACATACACATACACATGACAGAAATTGTTTGCCCACAGATTCTCCCAGGATAGTCTCACAGATTGTCCCAGGATATGTCTCACAGATTGTCCCAGGATATGTCTCACAGATTCAACTCCAGTTCATGAGAATAATGAGATTGTTACAAATTAGAAGCAGGTAGAATTTACATTCTCATGTTTTACATCAGCGCCAGCTGTAGTTTCTCTTTAGGCATTTGCAGGATAATGTGTACACAAATTTGTTTTGACCTTAGAAAAAGACATTAATATGTGTATGTATAGTATTGACACTTGAACGGATAGCATCCTTTCAAACATAGAAATGACTTTCCTGGCTAGAGAAATATGGGACATAAACAAGATGGAGTAATAATAACAGTGCAAGGGAAATAACCATGATAATATGACCCATTCCATCAACACTTTCCCAGTTAAATTATATTAAAACTTGTGTGATGTTTCTCCTTGGAAACTTGATTCCAAATATTTCTATCATTGGGCTATTATTTATAGGGTATACTACTTATAATATTCATCTGTTGCAGTGGGTGATTTTATTTTTAATCGACACAGTAAATGAACATTATTTATTGTACTTTTCAAAATAAGATTAAACTTTTCAGTAATGTGATTCATCAATTTACTCCACAATACAACACTTCTTACATGTAGAAGTTCCCATGTCTCATTGTGACATTGTCACTTTCTGCTCTCATTTCTGGCCTTGACAACACACAGGTTCATTTTTGGAATTGTAGATCCAGTCTGACATGACCTCCAGCTCCTGAATATTTTATAACTGATCACACCAGCTCTTCTGATCCCATTCACTATTAGGCCTAACCTCAGCATCTCATAGAGCACACAAGTTACCTCATAGACCCAACATCTCATAGAGCATACACATTACCTCGTAGACCCAACATCTCATAGAGCATACACGTTACCTCGTAGACCCAACATCTTATAGAGCACACAAGTTACCTCGTAGACCCAACATCTTATAGAGCACACAAGTTACCTCGTAGACCCAACATCTTATAGAGCACACAAGTTACCTCGTAGACCCAACCACATCTGCTTTTAGGCTTGATCCCACCAGAACTGTCACCTCAGATTAGAAATCTGTCAGCATATAGATAGAAACATGTCCCTGTCACCTCAGACTGGAGTCTTTTTACTCATAGACCTGACCAAACATTACCATAGACCTGACCAAACATTACCATAGACCTGACCAAACATTAACGTGGACTGGGCCAAACATAAATGTAGACCTGACCAAACATTAACGTAGACATGACCAAATATACACATGGACCTGACCAAACATTAACGTGGACCTGACCAAATATACACATGGACCTGACCAAACATTAACGTGGACCTGACCAAACATTAATCTGGACCTGACCAAACATTAACATGGATCTAACCAAACATTAATCTGGACCTGACCAAACATTAACATGGACCTAAAAAATGACAGATAAGCAAGCACAAATCAGACAGTGTTAAGCAAATATTCTTCACAAAAGACTGAGCATAGATTTCTTATTTAAATTGTCTTCAACATTCATTCTCAAGATCCCACAGGATCTTCCTTGTAGCAGGACAATGACCCTATTTCCAGCAGTTTAGTCCAGGAAGTTTCTATGTCCTAGTTTTATTTGTACCGATGCTCGAACACATCTGACTTTGAGACAGTGGTATACATATATATATATATATATTTATACTTTCTATCAGTATATAGTTTCTATCAGACTGGACATTTGTAGCCATCTCAATAGTAAGTTAACCTGTGTGTCCGAACCTGTTTATTAACATTGATCGCACTGCACACTGACTTTTTATGTCAACATTTGAATTGTGTCCATGGTTAACATCACTTCTACCTTTTTACTGCTGTTTAGCAAGATGTTGACTTGGCTACAGATATTCACTCTCTCTTATTGACAGCAAATATACCGCAGTAGAATCCCTCTATCACGCATCCTTTTATTACACATTGTCAACATTTTTATCCTTTTATTACACATTGTCAACATTTTTATCCTTTTATTACACATTGTCAACATTTTTTGAAAGTCCCCAGTAATACTGTTTCTGTTCGTGCTCAAACTCCCACTTGATCTCTCTTGTAACTGGACAATGGTCCTACAGAACTCCAGCAGGATATAGTCCAGAGAATGAAAATTAGTGTCACCATTTTATTTGCACCAATGCTCCTACACGTCGGACTTCATCATTGGTGACTAATATGTTTCATGTTTTTAACCACTGGACAGTGGACTTCTGGAACCATATCGGTCACCGATACGAGAGAACTGGTTCACCACGCTCACAGCTAACTACACACACCCACACATTTCTTCTGTATATGGCACATTTGTATTATTACTTACACAAACTTACACATTTTGTCGGTCCAGACCAAAGCTGTTATAATGTAATTTAACTGTATTAAGTTTAATTCTGGGGAATATGCTATGTCCTTAGGTCAGTTTAAACCCCTAGGTCAGTTGAAACCCCTAGGTCAGTTGAAAGTGTCATTACTATGAGCCATAGGTGAGTGTAAAGTGTCATTACTATGAGCCATAGGTGAGTGTAAAGTGTCATTACTATGAGCCCTAGGTCAGCTGAAATTGTCATTACTGTGAGCCGTTGGTCAGTTGAAAGTGTCATTACTATGAGCCCTAGGTCAGGTGAAAGTGTCATTACTATGAGCCCTAGGTCAGGTGAAAGTGTCATTACTATGAGCCCTAGGTCAGGTGAAAGTGTCATTACTATGAACCCTAGATCAGGTGAAAGTGTCATTACTATGAGCCCCATGTCAGCTGAAATTGTTGTTACTATGTGCCGTAGTTCAGTTGAAAGTTGTTACTGTGAGACATATCCGGGTAAGTATCTAGATCAGTTATACCTGAAACATCTCAACTTTACATCTCAGGTCTTATATATATATCAACTTTGGAATTTTCAGAAATGTTTCTTTTTCTCAACATCCTGAGTTCACTAAATTACAGTAAAATATTGAAAACAGCCATTACATGCTTTTGTTCTTATATAATATGTTTGTGCAAGTCTTTATAGTACAGTTTGTATCATGTTTATCGTTTGTGTAAAGTTTGCAATTATTATATACATTATGATATGGTCTAGGTATTATTTTTCTACACTCCTCAATGGCTGAGGATAGAGTTTGTTGATGTTGAGTAAAACAGCGGCAAAGAAGATGAACGCCTTCGAGCTGAAATGCTACAGAAAGATACTTAGAATATCATGGAAGGATAAAATCAAAAACTCAGATATTATAAACACATTGAAGATTCCAGAGTGTTGGTTATTAAACACAATAACAAAAAGAAAACTACGCCTGTTTGGTCATATAAAGAGACACAACTGTTTAGAAAGACAAATAATGGAGGGGAGAGTACCTGGGTAGAGGAGAAAGGGCAGACCAAGAAGACGATGGACTGATGACATTAAAGATAACATGAATACATCGCTAGAAAATGCCAGAAACGCCCAGGCAGAGAGAGGTTCAGAGAGTTCATTGGGAAGACAACGTTCTGGAAAGAATACGTCACATGAAGTTTTTGCTTGTCCTATTCTGCTTCTTATTTCTGTTGAATTTCTTCAAACTGCTGTTAACCTTGCTCTAGTTCTACCACATTATTCCAGTTCTAGCTCATTATTCTATTTCTCGCTCATTGTTCAAGCTCATTATTTTAGTTCTATTCATTATTCTAGTTGTATTCATTATTCTAGACATGTTGATATATTAGAAGAGTAGGCAGAACTTCATGGAAAGAGAAGACACGCACAGAAGGGTTCCGACAGCACTTTGCATGAAAATAAATATTGAAGGAAATACAAAATATTTTGAAGATATTACACGACACCTTGGTGAAGACCTTATTTGACGGTAGAATTGATAGTTGGCAAGCAAGAAGTAGACAGAGATACAAGTTGGAGAGTAACATCACGAGAAGGACATGATGCAGCCTACTGGAGTGCACCACCACGGCAAGATACAAGCAACCAACCTTCATTGCCGAAACGGCACTTGATAATGATGTTTTTTAATTCATTATTCGAAATACAGTAGAATCCCTCTATAACGCATTCTTTTATAACAAATCTTCTTGTTGATTAACACTAGTTCAAATATCTGTCAATAGATATATTATTTATTGTTGGTGCTGTATATCGCAACTATCTGTTATTACATACTAATGTCATCGGACCAAAGTTGTTATAACGGGATTCCACTGCAAACAAGAATAGCTTGAGACTTCTAGTGCACCAAGAACATTAAACACGTACTTGTTGACACAGACACTAACGTAATATCATCCTGAAACACATCTCCTGTTTTGAAAGTTATCTTTATCTAAACCTGTTATGCAGATATTCATCAAAGTCTCTGATTTACTTTTTTTCCATCTTATTTGCGTAAAATATTTTTTTTTCTAAAAGCCATTCCTTCTCTATCTCTGGGATCTGCATTTGTTTATGTCAATACTTATTTCTTCTCATATTTAATGCTACACTTTACTATCTGAGGTCGTTGTCCTTAAATTCTTCATCACCCTCATTTACTAACTCGGCAGTTCAGAGTTTAACGACCTCGTCACCACCTCGGTTTGAAATATACATCACAATTTCTGCATTGGTTGCGATATTTTGATAACGTAATTAACGATTACGAAAACATTCTCAGACACATATTTCATCGCATATAATCTCTGTTCTATAATTAAAAAGCGTATTACAGTATTACACCGTACTTACTCAAAGACATTTTTATATAGTCAAATATTCTGAAAACAAACATAATTTTCAATTATTTTCGTGTGTTTTGTCTCAAAACTCCCAAATGTTCGTGTGTTGCCAGACCATGAATGGTTAGCAAAGAATAGTGTTGCTGTTACATGTCATGAATTTTGTAAGAAGTGACTAAGGAGATTTCTGGTGGAGTTAGTTGTCCCTTCCCATAGAGGGTCACAGTCACGTATAAGTCATGCGGAAGTCGGATGTGTCAGGAATAAAGGCTCACATATCACAGCTTAGCTGGACTACATTCTGCTAACCAGCGGGAGTTTGAGAATGAACGCCGAAGAAGAAAAGAATCCCACCGATTCTCTCTTATGGCAGGACAATGGTCATTCTAGATCTCTCTTGCAAAAGGGCATTGGTCATACTAGATTTCCAGCAGGATGTCCATATTTTACGAAAAAGCGTTACTTTTCCCTTTCATTTGCGTCAATTGCCCGACGTATCCGTCTTCGACGTGGTAACTAATAGGTTGAATCTTTTATCACTTCCATTGAACGGTTGACGTCAGCAAACATATTGCTGGTAGGCCAGCAGTACGAGAGAACTGATTATCATACTATGCACACTGTACACTGGATACCATCCTGAAAGGTAGCCACAATCAAACATGTATGGCCTTTTCGCCGCTCTGGGCATCACAATCGGCACATCACAGACGCCCACTAAGTTGTTATAATTGATTTGGGTCTCAGTAAATATAAGCAATGAAGTTCTTGTTTCTGTAACGGTCGTCCATGAGCTTGTCAGCGTATGCTATTATAGATAGGTACAATGTCTAGGACAACCCGCCCAGTTTGTGCACTTCTGTCACAGAAAGAAAGTGCAACCTAGTTGTGAGTAGTAATGTCAAGCAAATATCGTGTCCACACGTAGAATATGGGTCAAAGGACATGAGCCAATGGACCGCTGGATCAGCAAACAACACGTACAATATTTATGTTTCCTCAAACAGAAGAATGTTACCTTTATAGAAGAATGTTAAGAACACCACAGACATAGAAAGACGGCATGTTGAAAGACGTTAATTCTAAAAAGAGAGCTGTTTATCCGCATCAGAAACATTTATGGACATAGCATGAGAATAGGAAAGATGTTGCACGTTGTAACCAGCAAGTTGAGGGCAAGCTGGGTAGGGGGAGACCAAGAGATAAGATGGTTGACAACCTGGCATTGTGGCATGGGAGAACATCGGTATCTGAAATGATTGATAGAACAGTAAAATAGAAGGCTGTGGAAAGACATGATAACCAACGCCACACGGCATGAACCATAAGAAGAAATGATTGACAATAAATAACATAGAGTGTGTTACACAACATAGAGTGTATTACATAACATAGAGTGTGTTACACAACATAGAGTGTATTACATAACATAGAGTGTGTTACACAACATAGAGTGTATTACATAACATAGAGTGTATTACACAACATATAGTGTATTACATAACATAGAGTGTATTACATAACATAGAGTGTATTACATAACTTAGAGTGTATTACATAACATAGAGTGTATTACATAACTTAGAGTGTATTACACAACATAGAGCGTATTACATAACTTAGAGCGTATTACACAACATAGAGCGTATTACATAACTTAGAGTGTATTACATAACATAGAGTGTATTACATAACATAGAGTGTATTACATAACTTAGAGTGTATTACACAACATAGAGCGTATTACATAACATAGAGTGTATTACATAACTTAGAGTGTATTACACAACATAGAGCGTATTACATAACTTAGAGCGTATTACACAACATAGAGCGTATTACATTACTTAGAGTGTATTACATAACATAGAGTGTATTACACAACATAGAGTGTATTACACAACTTAGAGTGTATTACACAACTTAGAGTGTATTGTATTACATTGGAAAATGCTTGATGTTCATGTATAACTGATCTGTGGTTGTGAACGGACTTGAAAGAGGAGAATTGAATACGAACTCTCCGTCGAAGACTGATGTGTCAGGCATTTGGCGCTAATAAAACGACGAAACCACGCAATTCCCACCATTATAAAATCAGAACACAACATGAGGAAACAAGCAATAAAGTGGGAATCGGACATTCATGGAGGGAGGGCGTTGTGACATAAGTTGACGTCAACAATACTATTATTTCTACAACAATGAAATTTCTCTAATTTAGAAAAAATAAATATAACAAATCAGACAAAGTTCATGTATTTTTTCTGCTAAATAATATTTTAGGAGATGTGTACATTTTTATTTTAGATGTGTACATTTTTATTTTAGATGTGTACATTTTTATTTTAGATGTGTACATTTTTATTTTAGGAGATGTGTACATTTTTTTACGTAAATAAGCAGAGCCCGTGAATTCTTGATTGCTGGTAACAGCATGGGAGCCGGTGGGGTGGGGGGGGGGGTTGGGGAGTGTAAACATGAGCGAAGGAGTGGTTAAAGTCATGTATAGACAAAGCCTAAAACATGTAATATTTACGATATCAATGTCCGATATCCAGATGTACCAAAAAAGCAAACATGAAATGTGATAACACTAAAATCTGATTGTGGAAGTTAGGAGAAATCTACATGACTGTCACTTGACATATCGGTCTATCCTGCTGAATTTTTCATTAAGTATTCAAGAAGCGTTGCCTAATGCGGCGTCCTGACCGCAGTGTTGCTTGTGCCATACCTTCCTAGTAGCCTATGTTATCCACGATCACTATCTTATCCTGGCACCATATATTATCCTGGCACCATATATTATCCTGGCACCATATATTATCCTGGCACCATATATTATCCTGGTACTCTGTTATCCTGGTACTCTGTTATCCTGGTACTCTGTTATCCTGGCACTCTGTTATCCTGGTACTCTGTTATCCTGGTACTCTGTTATCCTGGTACTCTGTTATCCTGGTACTCTGTTATCCTGGTACTCTGTTATCCTGGTACTCTGTTATCCTGGTACTCTGTTATCCTGGTACTCTGTTATCCTGGTACTCTGTTATCCTTGTACTCTGCTATCCTGGTACTCTGCTACACTGGTACTCTATGTTATCCTGGTACTCTGTTATCCTGGTACTCTGTTATCCTGGTACTCTGTTATCCTGGTATTCTATGTTATCCTTGTACTCTGCTATCCTGGTACTCTGCTACACTGGTACTCTATGTTATCCTGGTACTCTATGTTATCCTGGTACTCTGTTATCCTGGTACTCTGTTATCCTGGTACTCTGTTATCCTGGTACACTGTTATCTTGGTACTCTGTTATCCTGATATCCTATGGTGGTCTACTGTCTTCAAATTACATCATAATTCCAAGAAGGCACATGCTGCATAAACAATGGTGTTTTTTTTTGCAGCACTTTGGGACGAGGGTTTCATCGCTTTATCAATCATATTTTGTTTTGTTTCTTGATTAATAACTCGATAATATGTAATAACCGCAGTAAAACTGTCACCCAACACGCCAAATTAGGAACATAGTAATGTATTTGTGTCAGGACTAGAGATATGATCTCAGGGGTAAGGGATGGTTAATCTATAAAATAATGTCAATCGTGTGTAATTTTCCTGAAAATTCCTTGACCATTTTGTGAAAAATCGCTAGGAAGCTCCTAGTACTAAAACTTATATTCCGATTTGCTATGGGAGGGGTTTGAACATTTCAGGCCCTTCTCCCTATCTAATTCCTTGACATTATCACAGTTAGTGTCGCTGTTACCAGTGATTAGAAAAATTGTTCCAAGTTTCAGCTGCTTGAGAAGGCCATCATTGTCTTGCAAGGTTACGTCCACGAAGAGTTCTCTTAACATATCTCAGTTCCTCATACACATCCATCTTGATTTCCACTGAGATTCCTATATCTAACTAGATACACATCCATCTTGATTTCCACTAAGATTCCGTTATGTAGATTCCACCAGGAATTCTTATCCTTTGAGAAATACCAGAAAATTGCCACGGGATCCAGGATCAATTTTATTTTTCATATATAATTTGCGTCAGTTTAAACACTAAATATCTGTTTCATGTTAGATATAGTTAGCAAGATTACATATCTTCAAATAATAAACAAAGTAAACAAACTATGATCTAACTTGTGAAGACATCATCATCTAGTTAATGTGATTACTCAGTTCTGTGGGGGATATCTTTCGTCAACATCTGCTCTCAACATCCCAATTACAGGGAATCAGTCGCTTTGAAGTTGATGATCTGCTGTCTCAGAATTTAGAAACCGAAAACACTCATATGTTTGGTGTTTGCCTGTACCTTTGTCTGTTTTTCTGTATGTTCCGTGTTTTTCTGTTTGTTTGTGTCAAGTTCTGTCGGAGGCCCCATTAGCGTAGTGGTTAAGCCGTTTGCCCTATGTTCAACAGGTCGCGGGTTTCATTCTAGTTTGTTACATCCTGTTTCAAGACCATTTTTTCGGAGTTTACGTGAGCATTATTGCTAGAAGCTAAGGAGTCTTCTTCTTCTCGTTCGCAGTTTGACATGTCTACGCAGCAAGTCCTGTTTTCTTAATAAATGCTGCTGTATTTGAAAGCTCCTCAGTGCTCCCATACATCTTTCTGTGGATATCCGTCTCTGTGGGCCAGTGTTCTTCCCTTAACTGGTTTAGTGTATTGCAGACTTTTAGGATATGTTCAGTGGTCTGTTCTGTCTGCCCACACGGACACAGAGGTGATGGGACCAGTCTTAGTCTATTTAAGAGGCTGTTTAATCTGTTGTGTCCTGTTCTGAGGCGGAAGATAATAGCCTGCTCTGCTCTGTTGAGATAGTGGTAATGTCTTTTGGGTGGTCAACTTTCCTGATGGCTTTGATGAGGGTTTTCTTTTCTTGGTTGGTGATTTTTTGGTCTTTTTGATCCACTTACTCATGTTACCTCTAATTTCATTTCGTTGCAGCTTTATTATCATTTTATCTTTCCAGACCTTGTCGAAAGCTTTTTAGAGATTTATCCATAGGGTGACATATTGTTCTTTTCTTAAAATGAATCTCCTATGATCTGGGACAGGAATGTTATTTGGTCTTCTGTGCTGTTACACTCCCTAAACCCAGCTTGTTCTGGTACCAATAGCTTCTCTGATTCCAGGTACCACTTTAGTCTTCTGTTGACCATCCTTTTCATCGTCTTGCAGACACAACTCGTTAGACTTATTGATCTATAACTGTCGGGCTTCTGTTTGTCCTTGCCTTTTTTTTATAATAGGACACATAAAAGCTTCTCTCCACGACTGTGGTGCATTGCCTGTTTCCCAACTATAGTTGTATATCTGTATTAATTTGTAAATTGCTACCTGTTCTAGATTCCTAAGCATTTCATTGGTGACACCTTCCGGTCCTGGTGATTTTCTATCTTTTAGTTTCCCTATAGATGCCTTTAACTCTTCTAATGTGAATAGTTTGGGAATGATGTCTGGGAAGTTTGTGTTTGTATCATTGTTTATTTCCTGACGAATGTTTTGTTGTTGATGGTAATCAATTGATGGTAATGGTGCTTTCTTTTCTGTAAGATTCCGCAAGCTTGTCTGCTGCTTGTTTGCCAGAGAGGAGTTTACCTGAATCCTCCAGTGTAATTATTTTGTACCTGGGAGTTGCTATCACACATGATATTAGTGGTACTCTTGGCAGGAGTCGTGTAGCTTCGTTGAGACGAAGGGAGTAATCATGGGAAAATACGAGTACAACAAAATGAGTTCTCTATGCATTTTGATTTCAGGGAATGAAGGAGGTAGAAAACATATTTCCTGTGTGAAATTTGAGTTGGGGGATTAGGGTACAGATTGGGGGGTGGGGGATATGATGGAGATTGGGGGCCGGGAATGAGGAGGAGTGATGGGGAGATCTCTGGATTTTTTTCACAACTAGAGAATCATGTATCCATGGCGTGCATTGTTTCTGTGAAAGCTAACAGCGAAAACATGCGGTAAAAAAGTTTTGCCAGCGAGTAAAAGACACATAAAAATACATACACACCGACATGTGGACAAAATGATCTTTATAAAAAACAAAACGCTTTGCCAGTAATAAAAGATGGCTTTTCTGTGAGCAGGTCACATCAAGATTAATACAATACATTTTTACGGATATAAATTCAGTAGAAGAAAATTGCAGCGTATCGTGACAACGTGAAAGTTGAAGTTCATGGATGGGCTAGTACAAGATGAAACACCAGAAGTGTTGTACAAGAAGCACTTGTAGCCAAGTGCAGATGACATGGACCATAACAAGAAAACAAGAATCACATGCTATGAAAATTTTGCCCATCATTGGAACACACAGACACAAAAAACAACACACAAATCAGCGTTTCGACAGACTGTCAAGAACAAATCATAACGCAATGATGTTTTGCTATAACAAAATTGTAATTGTTCGTTGTTTGTTCTCAAATTCCCGCTGGATCTGTCTTGGACAATGGTCCAACTAGCTGGATCACTCTTGGACAATGGTCCAACTAGCTGGATCCGTCTTGGACAATGGTCCAACTAGCTGGATCCGTCTTGGACAATGGTCCAACTTGCTGGATCTGTATTGGACAATGGCCAACTGGCTGGATCTATCTTGGACAATGACCCAACTAGATTTCCTGCAGGATGTAGTCAAAAGAACGGAAATGCGTCGTGTCGTCGTTTTATTTGCGCTAATGCTTCAATACATCCGACTTAAGATTTGTAGGAGAATATTATTGGCAGTCTCTGGGAACAGATACAGTAACCAGAGACACACGGCATGGACTGCAAGATATGATTGGCAGTACGCCAGCTCATAGGCTATAAACAAACATAATAATAAGCGTCATAAAACATGGTTATAAGAGGACAAGAAATCAGATTGCGTCAGTTCTAGTGACCTGTCATTTATAACAATTGACTCAGATTATAAGAACAAACGATATGACAGTGTTAATAGTTCAGCAGATCTGACTTAATCTACCCTTATCAGCCGTTATCTGTCTTATCATAGAATTAACAAGTCCCTATCACACAGATCACAATACAAGTCTACAAATTAGGCCTTTGTTTCGGCTTAATCTAATATGTTTTTTAAATTGATTTGTCAGGGCAAAGTTAACCTAAGTTGTGGACTTCGAACTTTTAACTCCATGATGGAAATGTTAATAAACATAGATGACGGCTGGGAGTTATTTGTGCGTTGAAAAACAAGGCCTGGTAACAGGTGGGCGAACAAGATGGATGAAAAATAAGGCCTGGTTACAGGTGGGCGAACAAGATGGATGAAAAATAAGGCCTGGTAACAGGTGGGCGAACAAGATGGATGAAAAAAGGCCTGGTTACAGGTGAGCGAACACGAGGGATGAAAACAAGGCCTGGTAACAGGTGGGCGAACAAGATGGATGAAAAATAAGGCCTGGTTACAGGTGGGCGAACAAGATGGATGAAAAATAAGGCCTGGTTACAGGTGGGCGAACACGAGGGATGAAAACAAGGCCTGGTAACAGGTGGGCGAACACGAGGGATGAAAACAAGGCCTGGTAACAGGTGGGCGAACAGGAGGGATGAAAACAAGGCCTGGTAACAGGTAAGCGAACAAGATTGATGAAAAATAAGGACTGGTTACAGGTGAGCGAACAACATGGTTGAAAGAAAGGTCTGGTTACAGGTGAGCAAAAAACATGGATGAAAAAAGTATGTAAACAGAATTTATGATGTAGAAGTAGGTCAGGAATTGGATGAATTACTACAAGTAGGTCAGGAATTGGATGAATTACTACAAGTAGGTCAGGAATTGGATGAATTACTACAAGTAGGTCAGGAATTGGATGAATTACTACAAGTAGGTCAGGAATTGGATGAATTACTACAAGTAGGTCAGGAATTGGATGAATTACTACAAGTAGGTCAGGAAGACTGTTTCTACTTCAACAGTGATGTGAATAGAATATATCTGTCATATATTATGGCCTCGGCCTACTTACACATTTACAGACACAAGTCGATTGATTGGAAAAAGGTCCGGTACTAGGGTGTACTAGGCATACACCAATTTCTGCTATGAGATTTTTGCTTGATCTCCCCAGTATTAGAGTGCGACATCAGGTAGCACAAGTTAGGTCGTACCTTAAAGTGACAGAATACAACCACCACCCATTACACCATCGTCTAGATGAGTCTAAGGGAAAACGAATCAAGCGTGGCCGATCATGGATGGCAGAGACCGAAGACACACTGCGAAGAGTATGTGAATTGGAAGAAATAGGAAAGGGCAGTGAATGGGTGGAGGTAGACAATGAGAAGAAATCTCTCATTAAAGTATTAATACAACTAGATAAAGTGTGTCGAAAATGGACGGATGTCAGGGTCCAATTTCAGTGCATGAACTGGTCTCTATCATATATACAGATGGCACAGTTAACAGAAACACAAATAAAAGCAGCTGGAATTGTGTTGCCTACAGAAACAGCGTGAAGTTGGTTGAGAAATCTTCTGCCTACGTCGAGCGTGAGGATTGGAGTTACTGCAGCAACTAATTGGTTGATAACTGATACATCAACACACTCGGTACTTCTCACATACTCTCAAAGCATGCTGCGCAAGATAGAATAATGCATGCTCAGAAATGAATGGTTTGATTTATTGAATAATTCAACTGTATGTGTATTTGTGCGGATCTGTGTTACTTTAGTGCAGCACGACGTTGTAGACACCTTACAGCATTGATTCAGTGATATTCGTGTTTATGCTGAGAAAGTCTGCAGTAGTAAGCGAGTCTTAAATACAAAAAAAGGATCTGTTTGTAAACTTAACTTCCGACAGACAGGCATCTGGAATATTCAGAAAGCAATGAGAACTTACTTGATGTAAATATTTTCTAAAAATACTTGGGTGAGCTCGACGACCCGAATAAGATATGGTATACATAGCTTTCACATTATTATTAATGGTTAAAAAACTCCATTCCCATAACTCCTTACTCCGCTGCTTACGACATGCATTGCTGGGAACAGTGTTGAAATTCTTCGTCTTCCTCTACTTCATCGTTCATTATCATACTCCCCGTGGATCTCTCTTGTAGCAGGACGTTCTCAAACTCCCCGTGGATCTCTCTTGTAACAGGACGTTCTCAAACTCCCCGTGAATCTCTCTTGTAGCAGGACGTTCTCAAACTCCCCGTGGATCTCTCTTGTAGCAGGACGTTCTCAAACTCCCCGTGAATCTCTCTTGTAGCAGGACGTTCTCAAACTCCCCGTGAATCTCTCTTGTAGCAGGACGTTATCAAACTCCCCGTGGATCTCTCTTGTAGCAGGACGTTCTCAAACTCCCCGTGAATCTCTCTTGTAGCAAGACGTTCTCAAACTCCCCGTGGATCTCTCTTGTAGCAGTACGTTCTCAAACTCCCCGTGGATCTCTCTTGTAGCAGGACGTTCTCAAACTCCCCGTGAATCTATCTTGTAGCAGGACAATGGCTCTACTATATTTCCAACATGATAATGATATAGTATAGAAAATGGAAATGCGTGGTGTCGCCGTTGTAATTGCGCCAATGGCTCGACACATCTGTTTTCGGTGGAGTGTTGATATTCAATTTCTCCTCTGTCAAGTCCGATCAAAACAGAGGTCAGCCCCACAAGGGTATCCAATATATAGTAACACTAGATGGAAAAGAAACAGAAAAATCCATACCCACAGGAAAACATTCCACAAATTTCGAAGCAGAAATGGAAGCCATAATAGAGGCAGCCAAAATGCTCAATAAATTGCTTGCCAAGTCACAACAGATATGTAGTATTTCTAACGGATGCAAAGTCAGTATTGCAGGCATTGGAAGATCCAAAGAACATAAGCATGAATGAACTTACGGCCTGCCTACTACATCTCAGCAGTACTGCCAAAGAAACAGTATTGCAGTGGATCCCTGGTCACTGTGGCATACCTGGAAATGAAAAAGCTGATCTCCTGGCAAGGAAAGGGGGATCACTGGAACAAATAGAAAGTGATAACACGTACTATGAATATAAGACCATGTTAAAAGCAGAATATAAGAAAAAGTGGAAGCAGGTGCACCCAACTGCAAAACCAAATGACCCCTACCATCACATGTCACGCAAGGAACAAACCATCATCTTACAGACTGAGAAGCCACATGTTCCGAAAGCTGAATTTTAGAGGCTGACCTGTGCATCTGTGGACTGTGCGCAGAGACTGCAGAACAAATTCTTCATGGCTGTCAACTCTACCATGAAGAGAGGGAGAAAATATGACCTACTGAGACGGCACTACTTCCAGACTTGAGGGGTTCCATGGATGACCTGAAGCGAATCACACAATTCATTGAAGTTATTGGCGCTGTAACCTGATATCTGACTGAAGCTATTGGCGCTGTAACCTGATATCTGACTGAAGCTATTGGTGCTGTAACCTGATATCTGACTGAAGCTATTGGTGCTGTAACCTGATATCTGACTGAAGAACTATGAAGAAGAAGAAGACGAAAGAAGAAGTTTTCATGTTATGTTTGGTAGCCTAATATACAGTAATACTGTGACGTTTGTAACCCCTTCAATCCATCTTTTCTATTGGTCTTCCTCAACTTCTTGCTGTTTCCATTTTCATGTTTTATTCTGTTCCCGATGTCCAATATGGGTTCATTCTCATTAAGGGATGGAACCATTTCAATATTTGTTTATCGATATATGTGACCACTGATGTTGTTCCAATAGTTCTTGTAATCTCTTCATTTCTCACATGATCTCTTCTTGTTCTATTTGCTGCTTTCCTTAGACATCTCATTTCATAAGTAGTAAGCTTTCTCTCTTGTTCTTTAGTTAGTGTCCATGTTTGACATTGAGAATACAATGTTGACATTATTGAAAATGGAATATATGATTTGCCTTTTGGTTTCCATTAGGATGTTTATTTCAAGATTAGCCTTAATTATAATATGTTGGCTTTTAAATATTTCGGTCTCGATTTGTCTGTCTATTTTTGTCTCCTCTAAAAATACTGCAAATATTTTCTTCAATAAACGAAATGATAGGATATTTAATATAATTTTCGTTAATTTTCACGTTTTTATTAAATCAATAACAGTTTTCTTTTGATGTTCTGTTTACGAAATTTCTCCGCACATTCCCGTCTCCTATCTCTATACTTCTGCCAGGATAAATTGTCAGATTCTAGATCCTGCATGACTGTTTCTTCAACCGTTGTATGGTTCTAATTAGCTCGTCTTACTAACCATCATATTTTTATTTTCACAGATTTCTGCTGCCAAAGTTAATTCTGTTGAAATATTTCTTTTCCTAAGTTTTTTTATCTCCATATTTTATGTTCTTAATGTCTTAAATCATTTTATTCTCTTTAGGTGAAATGTTCTTGTTTTATGTTTGTTTGTTTGTTTTTCGTTCGCTCCATTGTAACCATCACGGATATCCGTGCGATTTCCGCCGGGAGCGTGATTACGTTGTGCCACCGTTATGCGCCTTGCAGGCCTAGCACATCCGATTTCGGCATGCCTTGACAATTCGGGTGGGCTACCCTTAGCCTGTGACAGCCTCTATATCTGTCTCCAGGCACGCGTAATGGAGCCTCTTCGCCCAGACGATTTTTTGCTCTCGTCTGACTCGAACGAGGTGTTCCACTGTCTATGAACTTGCCTCGTGTAATTGGACGTGCTGTGCCTGTGCCCATTGGGTACTGAACCGTTTCTCATCCGTGAGCCTGGTTCCTTAAGGGGAAGAACTCAACAGATGAGTTGGACCCTGGCTCTTTCGCCCTCTTAGCCGAGGTGTCATTCACCGACATCGTGTACCCCTTGTCCAAGTTCGAGTCTCACACCACGCGTTTGAGAGCAAGGCGTTCTCGAGTTGAGCGTCCTTGTCCCAATAGCGCCTGAGCCCATCAGGTACTGAACCCTTTCTCTCTTCAAGTGTCTTTCCGGTGTAGGAAAGCCTGACAGTAGAGTTGGGCCAGGGCTAAATCGTTGTCCCTTTCGTGCCTGAGCGTATCGAGTACGGAACCCTTTCTCTTCGCGAGCATATTTCCGGTTTAGGAAGGCTCGACATTAGAGTTGGGTTAGGACTTCTTGCTTTACCAAACGCCAATGGATGGGTCTGGGTCTCTGCCTGTAAGGAACACAGGTAACTAGAAGCTCGTCTCGAGCTGACGGTGCTTGTAGTTCCCCTTTCCTAGGGACTTTTCACTTTCTATTTGCAGTTTGCGCAGCCCTCTAGCGCTGTTCTGCCTTTTCATTGTTTCATTGTACTCGGTATGAAATCTATTTGTCTCTCGCCATGCATCTATCTTTACGTGCATTTTACATTGGCCGCCCCTCCAATGTTCGGACTGGACTGCCCTGCTTCACTGTATGTCGACAGTGTCGCTATATGTGGTGATGCTGGTGGTGTCGGAGATATTGCCTGTCTCTTGTGCAGGCAAATCTCTTTCCATCAGCTACCTCCACATTCTCGGACACGATCCCCAAAAGATTTGGCCAGAATCAGCTCGAGCTGCTGTATTTCTGTTTCCAGGGTGCACCGCGTGGAGGTACATTTGGGATCTTGGTTATCTGCTAACCCTGGGTCCGCCTAGAGCAATGCGTTCCCTTTGCACCCCCTTGTTTTATGTGAAATGTTCTTGTTTTTTTTGCCACGATTGCATCATTTTTTTAAATTCTAGTTTTTGTGTTTTTTATTGAGTATTCAGGTATATTATTTGCTATGAAACTACTGCATCTGTTCTCAAACTCCCTCCGATTAGTTGGATTGTTACCAGAATAGAATGTGTCACGTCGTGGTTTACAGCTAGTCACAATATCCGCTCTTTTGGTATGACAGAACTGAGTTCAGGAGAGTATTTTTTAGTAATTCTACCTTCTTTGGGAAAGATTACAACGCCCCCTCCTCTTAGTCGCCACCTACGCATTTCATGATAAGTTATAATTTACTATTTTTTTGGTGCTCATCTAGCGGTGTTTTGCAAGAAACGCCTTTAATAAAAAAAAACCCAATTCTTATTTATTTTTTCGTATTTAAATATTATTTTTGTTTTAGATGTGGAATGCAGTATTCAACCATAAGACGAGAGTCCACTTTGGTTATATGATAAGTATGAACAGTAACAGTAATGGAGATCGTTAGGTTCAGGTAATCCTGGCATAGCGAATTCAGATATCGTAAACAAATCTTTATTGTACAAATTGATAGTACAGTTAATGTAGGATGTATCCTGTAAGCATAACACCAACATTTTTTACCTTTTGCGATTTTGTTAGGCACATGGCCGAGAGGTTAGGGCGTTGGTCTCACACTAGTGAGGTCCAGAGTTTGATTCCCTGTAAGTACTGGGTTTTTTTCTGTCAGAGGGTACATTAATAACTCACCCTGTACATGACGTGATGACAGAAAGGGCATGCTGCATTTATCCCACAGCTACAAGATTCCTTCCTGCAACTCCTTAACGGGAAACATGCAGTATTTGACATGTTTTTTGTTTTGTTTTTTCTGTGTGCTAATTTTCTTGGAAGTATTTTCGTTTAGTACTTTCATTTGCTTTTTGAACGACTCAGATGCACAATCAATGGATTCTTCGTCACTTCACATTTCTGTAACAATCCTGTTTCTTTCCTCACTTCTTCACTTCACATTTCTGTAACAATCATGTTTCTTGTCTCACTTCTTCACTTCACATTTCCGTAACAATCATGTTTCTTGTCTCACTTCTTGACATCGCATTTCTGTAACAATCATGTTTTGTATCTCACTTCTTCACCTCGCATTTCTGTAACAATCCTGTTTCTTGTCTCACTTCTTCACTTCACATTTCTGTAACAATCCTGTTTCTTGCCTCACTTCTTCACTTCACATTTCTGTAACAATCATGTTTCTTGCCTCACTTCTTCACTTCACATTTCTGTAACAATCCTGTTTCTTGCCTCACTTCTTCACTTCACATTTCTGTAACAATCCTGTTTCTTGCCTCACTTCTTCACTTCACATTTCTGTAACAATCCTGTTTCTTGCCTCACTTCTTCACTTCACATTTCTGTAACAATTATTTTTGTTGCCTCACTTCTTCACTTCACATTTCTGTAACAATCATGTTTCTTGCCTCACTTCTTCACTTCACATTTCTGTAACAATCCTGTTTCTTGCCTCACTTCTTCACTTCAAATTTCTGTAACAATCCTGTTTCTTGCCTCACTTCTTCACTTCACATTTCTGTAACAATCCTGTTTCTTGCCTCACTTCTTCACTTCACATTTCTGTAACAATCCTGTTTCTTGCCTCACTTTTTCACTTCACATTTCTGTCATTCTTTGTTCGTATAAGTTAACATGATCAACATCATCATCTTTATATCATCTATGTACTGTACTATCATCTTTATATCATCTATGTACTGTACTATCATCTTTATATCATCTATGTACTGTACTATCATCTGTATATCATCTATATACTGTACTATCATCTTTATATCATCTATGTACTGTACTATCATCTTTATATCATCTATGTACTGTACTATCATCTTTATATCATCTATATACTGTACTATCATCTTTATATCATCTATGTATTGGGCAATCCTTCACATCATTATCCCAGAAATCAGTCTGTCCTGTTGTTACCTTATGCTCCCGCATGTCCACGACAGTATATCCATATATTAATAATATAATACATAATCCGTCACGGATGTAGTGGTGTCACACTGGAGACATCAGCAGTACACCGCTCTCCAAACAACTCTACCCTCAGCCATACGGAGCGGTTTACTCAAGTCATGCCAAGACCATTCCTTGATATTATAAATTTTGGATTTTCTTTGTCCGCCTCTTCTCCTTACATCCGCGACTGTTCATTGCACAATAATTCCAGAAACTGAGTTGTGTCACGTTACATGCCCAAACCGAACAGTTGTGCAGTATTTCCATGTACTACTATGAGCCTAGCGGTTCTCACATTTTGTTTTTGGACCGTGTACCCTTTTAGGAACAATTTGTTCCCGCGTGACCGCTCTTGTCCTAGAGAATAGGAAAATGTCATTTTATTATATATATTTTTCATGTGTCCCCTGAGTCTCTCAGTGAAGTCATATGCCTTTCTTCTAGATAATCACTTCTAGAGAATCACTTCTAGAGAATCACTTCTAGAGAATCACTTCTAGAGAATCACTTCTAGAGAATCACTTCTAGAGAATCACTTCTAGATAATCACTTCTAGAGAATCACTTCTAGAGAATCACTTCTAGAGAATCACTTCTATGGACAGCCTATTTTCAATTTGATTTTTATTCCAATATTGATCCAGTCTCTCACAAAAATCGAATTTGTGTCTACTATTTAGGGGATGTCTATAAATTTCCTCCAAAAATATGGGGGTTTTGTCGGGAGTGTCTGAAAAAAAAGTTTGGGAGTTAATATGGGGAATTGGTTGAAAAAGTTGACCTAAAAATACTGTTGTATGTACATTATTTAAATTGTTTGAATTATAAAGTATTTGTTTTAGAAATGTGAAACAAATCATGTAGATAGTTAGAAATGTTTGTTTTTCAGCAAAAGACCTTTGAGGTGAGGCGATGGAGTTACAAATTTGTTTGACATAATTAAGCAGCGAGTAAAGTCCTTGTATTTCTGATAGCTGTTGACAGAAACTGTGGACATAAACTGTTGACAGAAACTGTTGACATAAATTGTTAACATAAACTGTTGACATAAATTGTTGACATAAACTGTTGACAGAAACTGTTGAGACGAACTTTGAGAGGAACTGTTGCCAGAGACTGTTAACGGAAAGTATTGACTAGAACTGTTGACATACACTTTTGACAGAAGATAGAGACATAGACTTTTGACAGAGACTTGGGACAGAAACTGTTGACAGAGACTTGGGACAGAAACTGTTGACAGAGACCTTGGACAGAATGTAGAGGGGGTCATATTTAGGGGGAAAAAAATGTTGACATGAATAATGCACAGCTTCTTGTACTGTAACTCGATACAGTTTTGTGTGTGTGTACTTCTGATAGACATTTCTAGTTATCGCGTAATCGTAACTCTTAGAAAAGTCGTAACGATCAATCAAATCTGCAGTAACAAGCTTTTGTTAATTATTGTTTTTGATTCTTGCATTTGTTTACTTGTTTATGTATTGTGTACACTGCTGACAAGAGTAGCATTACTCATCAAAATTTGGATATCGACAACAACAAAATTTGGATATCGACAACAACAACATTTGGATAGCGACATCAAAATATTTGGATATCTACAACGACAAAAAAACAACAGTATTTGGATATCAACAACAACAACATTTGGATATCTACAACGACAACAACAACATTTGGATAGCGACAACAACAAGAACAACATGTATTGTGTTGTAATGATTGTTTTCCTTTGTAATTTTCAGTTTTACTTTTACTCATAGAATAACTAGATTACGGGTTCCCAATTAATTAGTCGCAACCCCAACCCTATCAGAGGTAGCAACCCCAACCCTATCAGAGGTAGCAACCCTAACCCTATCAGAGGTAGAAACCCTAACCCCATCAGGGGTAGCAACTAACCCTATCAGGGGTAGCAAGCCTAACCCTATCAGAGGTAGAAACCCTAACCCCATCAGGGGTAGCAACTAACCCAATCAGGGGTAGCAACTAACCCTATCAGGGGTAGCAAGCCTAACCCTATCAGGGGTAGCAACTAACCCTATCAGGGGTAGCAACTAACCCTATCAGGGGTAGCAACCCTAACCCTATCAGGGGTAGCAACCCTAACCCAATCAGGGGCAGCAACTAACCCTATCAGGGGTAGCAACCCTATTCCTATCAGGGGTAGCAACCCTATCCCCATCAGGGGTAGCAACTAATCCTATCGGGGGTAGCAAAGAGTTTTATGTAGGATCTACGGTTTCAAACAGTAAAATAAAACTATACATTGATGTAAAAAATGTACATTTGAATTCCCCTTACTTTTCTACATATCTCAGTGTCAGTGTATACTTAACGCTTCTTAATTTGAAAAATATATACAAGAAATATATTCAATGAGATAATGTTGACATTAACGAAAACTCAACCGCAAATTTGTAAAAACATGTTAACGAGTTCCACTGTCAATCAACGTAGTAAATATAGTGTATATAAAGTTCTTCTTCTTCTTCTGCGTTGATTCTCAGAAACTCGTAGACTAGCAGCGTCTTCTTTAAGGTCATATTCCTAATTGCCTTTGATTTTTTTTTTAAATTAATTTTTTATCTCCTTCATCATCTTTTCTTTGTTTTCGTTGACTTCATCCTTTTCCTTGCCATTATTATCTTCTACGTTTCTATTTATTTCCCATCTCGCTTACTTCTATTTCATTTCACTTACTTCTATTTCATCTCACTTACTTCTATTTCATCTAGCTTACTTCTATTTCATCTCGCTTACTTCTATTTCTTTATCAATTTTTGCTTCTTCATCATCTGCGTCTTAGCATGGTCCCATTTCTCACTATACCACATGGTCAGCATCTTCCCATTGTACATTTTCTTCTCTTTTCCTATTCCGTATTGTTATAATTTATCTTCATTACTAGAGCTATAAGTTATCTTCATTACTAGAGCTATAAGTTATCTTCATTACTAGAGCTATTCGTTATCTACATAACTAGAGCTATATTTTCATTACTAGAGCTATATTTTCTTTACTAGAGTTATAAGTTATCCTCACTAAAAAGAGCTATATTTTCATTACTAGAGCTATAAGTTATCATCATAACTAGAGCTATAAGTTATCCTCATTACTAGAGCTATAAGTTATCCTCATTACTAGAGCTATTCGCTATCCTCATTACTAGATCTATATGTTATCCACATTACTAGAGCTATTCGCTATCCTCATTACTAGAGCTATATTTTCATTACTAGAGCTATAAGTTATCTTCTTTACTAGAGCTATAAGTTATCATCATTACTAGAGCTATACGTTATCCTCATTACTAGAGCTATTCGCCATCCTCATTACTAGAGCTATATCTTCATTACTAGAGCTATATCTTCATTACTAGAGCTATATCTTCATTACTAGAGCTATATCTTCATTACTAGAGCTATATCTTCATTACTAGAGCTATATCTTCATTACTAGAGCTATATCTTCATTACTAGAGCTATATTTCAATTACTAGAGTTATAAGTTATCGTCATTATCTGTTCATGTGTGCCTGTTTCAACAATCAGCAATTGTTATGTTTGTCCCTCCATCCTTTCTTTCTCTTTTTAGTCTTTCTTCCTCGCTCTTTTCTCTCATATTTTTCTCTCATCTTATATATTGTGCACCGTATTTGGGAGGGGGTAAAGGGCACAACCATAGAAAACCATCCGCTTTAAGGGCATGGAGCGCTAAATTATTTGTTTCGCCCCTGCGCCATATACTCTAACTATGCCACTATTTCGTCCCTGCAACATTTACTCTAGTTACGCCACTATTTCGTCCCTGCAACATTTACTCTAGTTACGCCACTGTTTTAATAATAAAGAAACTGGAAGTATAGAGACTCTCACAAAAAAGGTCCACAAGAATGAAATTAAAGTCATTTCTGTTGCGAAAACCTTCCCATTTAGCCATACCAACGATCATGTCCCTACCTTCCTAAACTTATATTCTACGACTCAGCAATTTCTGTATGTTTTTACAATTAATAATCTCATAATGTATGAATAATCATAAAAGTAATCATTGTCTCAATTTACGTTCTAGTTGATATTATTTTAAAACCAGTAACCAACAACAACTCGAGAATCCCTGCCAATTACGATTCCATTCATAAACATAAACCATCACGTGACTATCAGTTACTACGCTTAAATGTAGATAGTTACTTGTCCTACTTTCATCTGAATTGTACTAAACAAACTTTGGCCAACTTTGTGAAGTCTTTTTTAATTTGCGTACGATTTATAAATGTTGGTAGTTTTAGAACCGTGGGGTATGAATAGTGTGCACTCTTGTCTGTACCAGGAACAAGAATGTAGCTTTTATATTTGTGTATTGAGTTTCTATATTGTCTATCACCTACCCATGTGGAAAATTAAGGAACTTTTTATTAGGTACGTTTGCGATGTCTTAATTGCACTTTCGACTATAGCAGGAATGGAAACAAATTACGGTTCGAGTGTCAAATCTGATACATCAAACTATTTGTACTGGCCAGCCAGAAGCATCAAAAAATTCTACACAAATCACTACACATATACTACCAAATCACAAGCTATCTTAGTCAAGCTATAAATTGCGAAGGATATTCGCAATTTGAGTTGGGTTGAAGAGGATGCAGGTTCTTGTTTACGTAATCTGTTTCCCGGATAACTCTAGGAATAATAACTTGAAACTGCTGTTACGTGCTATGAGTGGTACAGTCGTATCGAAAGCGCGTGTGCTGCTTCATTGAGATGGGCAGAGCACACATAGGGAATCACTCATAATCGTAGATTCGTCTTGGGTAAAGGGGCAGGGGTAATTCTACAATTTTCATTGCAATTCCTTCATTCTACTTACTTATTGTTTTAAATCGTTAAAGGGGGGGGGGGAAGAGTGGGGTTTTACCCACCTTTTGCCCATGTTCCTATTACTTGTGAGTGTAGTTGAACCTTGGAGGTTTTTGCAGCTTTATTTGGAAACTATGAAGCTAAACATTGATACTGAGAAAATGGCGCGTCAAATCTTTGTGCTGTTAATTGTAAACAGTGTTCAGAACGAAACATACTTTCTAAGCAGCGCTGTTGTAAAATTATTATGTTCGATATTCAGCATGAAAAACGTTTGCAGTTCTTCCTAATGGACTACCAGACCTACCACCACGCAACAATTTACTTACCGATGATGATGTGGCACAGACGCAGAGTCTGTAAAATACTCTACAAAAGCTGCGCATCTATGAGTAGGCTATATTTTGCAAGTGGTACATCATTCTGTTTCTACGTCTAAACTCGGTGAAGTATGCACTTCTTGGATGCCCACCTATAAGTGTTATGGTTTAGATGTCCAACAACCGCATCTGAGAGCCACCTTCCTCTCGAGCAACACCGCTGAAACCCATTTGACGACGAAGGGGTCAACATTAAAAAGCATGAGCTTTTTATGAGGTACGCGAACATCACTCTGTTATACGCGTCCTCCAGGTCAATCGTGACAGCACACGTTTCCAAACCTGCGTGGAAGCCCTCGAATATGTCGTAGGACACAGCAGCGGCATTGTGCCATGTTTCTTTCTGACGCCTGCAGCCTCCAGCCATGACCGGAAAAATGCGGTTCTCTTCCAGGTCTAGAGCGTGTTGATGTGCAACAAGCATCTCAATAAGTTTTCCCATGGTGTTCTGTGTCGTTATTATTCGGTAGCCGTTGATCTGGCGGTGGTTTTTATTGGGCTTCTTCAGTGGCAGCAGGTGTCAGGCAACAGGTGTCAGACAACAGGTGTCAGGCAACAGGTGTCAAACAACAGGTGTCAGACAACAGGTGTCAGGCAACAGGTGTCAGGCAACAGTGCAGCCATTCTTTCTTGATCGTAACATTCGTGATGATTTTCTTAAACTTACGAACCAGGTAGTTTATGTCACTCTCATTAAGGATGGCGAAGTCTTCATATCGTATATCATCAGGGCCTGGTAGTTTATGTCATTCTCATTAAGGATGGCGAAGTCTTCATATCGTATATCATCAGGGCCAGGTAGTTTATGTCATTCTCATTAAGGATGGCGAAGTCTTCATATCGTATATCATCAGGGCCTGGGGCGTTGTTCCGCGACCATTTGAGATTGGCCCTGACGGTTTCACTGTAATGTGTACGCTCGCAATCCACTCAGCCTCCGTACATAGACCGGGTAGAGCGGGTAGCGCGGGTAGAGTGGGTAGAGCGGTGATAATTCTCCACCTGAACTCAAGGTTATTCTGGTATGTCTGTTGAGCCTGGAAGGCTTTCCCCTTATCTTCCCCTGATTTCTGCCATGCCACATCAGTGGATTGAAAATCAGGAAACCCACAGGGACACGCATATCCCAGGGATCTCCCCCATATCTCCCGTGTTATTCAATATCTACCCCGTGGTAATCACACAACAGCAGCTCGACGGAACAGATAGAACACTCATTTGCGGATGATATCCTGATATACAGACAGACAAGGATCAGGACAGAAACTGTCGGATCACTATAGAATGAGCTAGACCGTATCGCCTCCTGGTGTGATGTTTTCGGGGCACTGATCAAACAATAGAAGGCTGCGATGACATGGTTCTCTCTTAACAATCACATTCTAGAGTGCGACACCGACGGTGGAGATGAGAGGGTACAATGTAACCAAGACCTCATCCTTACAATACCTGGGCGAACGATTTGATCCTAATTTGTGGAACATGTTGATCATGTTATTTTAATGACCAACAAAGCTCTTTCAGCTCTGAGAGTGATGGAAATGGGTGATACTGAACAATCACAGCCTGTAATCCTATATGAGGCTATTGTCCTCACTGTTATTGAATATGCAGACGCCACTATCACCATAAATCACACACAGATTGAGAGGCCGGGGAGAGTTAAAAAAAGAAGCCGCGCGGATCATCCTTGGTTGCACAAGGGACATACCCTGTGTGGCTATGATCATCCTTGGTTGCACATGGGGCACACCTTGTGTGGCTATGATCATCCTTGGTTGCACAAGGGGCATACCCTGTGTGGCTATGATCATCCTTGGTTGCACATGGGGCACACCCTGTGTGGCTATGATCATCCTTGGTTGCACATGGGGCACACCCTGTGTGGCTATGATCATCCTTGGTTGCACAAGGGACACACCTTGTGTGGCTATGATCATCCTTGGTTGCACAAGGGACACACCTTGTGTGGCTATGATCATCCTTGGTTGCAGAAGGGGCATACCCTGTGTGGCTATGATCATCCTTGGTTGCACAAGGGGCATACCCTGTGTGGCTATGATCATCCTTGGTTGCACAAGGGACACACCTTGTGTGGCATTGATCATCCTTGGTTGCACAAGGGACACATCCTGTGTGGCTATGATCATCCTTGGTTGCACAAGGGACACACCCTGTGTGGCTATGATCATCCTTGGTTGCACAAGGGAATACCCTGTGTGGCTATGATCATCCTTGGTTGCACAAGGGACACACCCTGTGTGGCTATGATCATCCTTGGTTGCACAAGGGACACACCTTGTGTGGCATTGATCATCCTTGGTTGCACAAGGGACACATCCTGTGTGGCTATGATCATCCTTGGTTGCACAAGGGACACATCCTGTGTGGCTATGATCATCCTTGGTTGCACAAGGGACATACCCTGTGTGGCTATGATCATCCTTGGTTGCACAAGGGACACACCCTGTGTGGCTATGATCATCCTTGGTTGCACAAGGGACATACCCTGTGTGGCTATGATCATCCGTGGTTGCACAAGGGACATACCCTGTGTGGCTATGATCATCCGTGGTTGCACAAGGGACACACCCTGAGTGGCTATGATCATCCGTGGTTGCACACGGGACATACCCTGTGTGGCTATGATCATCCGTGGTTGCACAAGGGACATACCCTGTGTGGCTATGATCATCCGTGGTTGCACAAGGGACATACCCTGTGTGGCTATGAGATTTCTCCTTTAATTTCTGAGAATATCTCATAGAATTGATATGTGGAGTGCCCGTGCATACACCAGAGTGAGCTCAGACATAGACTACCCACTACACAGTGAGCTGTCTCGTGTGAAGGGAAGCACGCTTATGAGAGGCAAATCATGGATGGGTCGGGCCGAGGATACCGTTAAACACATTTACCTCACAGAAAGCATAATTCCTGACGAGGAATGGTTACCTATTCCAATGTTCTTTCAAGAGGCAGTCAAAACCGTTATTACATTCTATAGAGAGTACAGGGAACATATCCCTTTGAGCGAGAAGGCTGAGGTCAAAAGCACCCACCTGCGAACATGCCCACGACACAGATGTGGTTTACACGGACGTGTCGGTCATACAATGGTTTAAATATAAAATATGGAATACATATTACAAGATTACATTACATTAGTAAGAATCGTATTGTAATAATTAAAACAACAACAAATACGAGCGTATATTACACAATTGTTCATTTCCAACTAATAAATTAAAAAAATGCATAGCAAAAATAACAAATGAATGTGAAGGATTATCCTTATGCATTCTTAAAAGTTTTTTTTAGTTTTTAGTTATTGTTAAAAAACAGTCGTAAACCGCCACACTCCGTTATATGTAGTCAGTTCCTTTTCTTAGACAGTAAATTCGCTACAGCATTAATCCAACTTGGCCAAAAAAGGAAGATGGAAATACAATTAATAATTGCTGCACTATTTCTCATAATCCTGATTAGTGTTGGTATTGAATTCTGAAGCAGGAACTGTTGGTATCCACTACAAAGTTTTAATTTTAGTTATTAATTTCTTGCAAGCTGTATGAATTTCTCTTCGAAATTTGATGATCGTGCTGTGTGGGCATATGAGAAAGGATCTAGAACCAAATTCTGCATATTCATGTTTTGGGTATCCTTGAATCGATCATTGAAAGCAGCAGGGAGAACCTCCAAGTGTTGGCAATATTTAAGTAAATATTCCTGTTTGAGAGGCACTGTAGATACATTTGAAAAGTGGTTATAATCCCTTTGGCCTAGATTCCGTTTGAACGGAATAAGTTTCCCCACAAAAGCGGCAATAATGTTATTTGTTTTCATTACATTCATTTCATCACGTTATAATTGTAGATTGACTTCAGTAAATATTTACATATGTATATTGCCTAGAAAACCACAACAGAAACAAAATTCTGGGTAGATAGCTACATCCTAAATAGGATATTCTACCAACTGTTTATATAGCGTGATGTCATCTGGTAATTTTTCTGGGCGATCTGGAGTTATTTTTAAAACGTTAGTGGTAACACTGAATATCACTAACAGAGGACAACGACCTCATGGTATGTGCACCTAAACTGCATCTTATAGTCAATATTTTAGATAAGCACTTGATCTGTATTGCTTCCAACATAACACTAAGCCACCAATCATCGTATACATATTGTCTGTGTCAAATACTGTCCCCACAAAAGTCGTATCTGACTTCCAGGAGAATTACTTCTAATCCTTGAAAGATACAACTTTATTCATGACAAAATAGTCATACATTCAGGTCCAACGTTTCTGCCCATGATGGCACAGTTTATTCTGGACACACATACCACTAATGTGTTTGTGCATGATAGAAATAATATATTAACGGGTCAACTGAACCACTGTTAACAGTCGTGGAACTTCGTCAACTTCCGGTGTTACGGAAATGTGATGAGATATTCCTCCATGATAAAAGATGTTCTTCAAGGTGGAGGGAGGAAGAAGACGATGTGGAGGGCGGAAAAAGACGAGGTGGAGCGTGGAAGAAGACGAGGTGGAGGGTGGAAGAAGACGAGGTGGATGGTGAGACGAGAAAATAGACACAGAGGGAAGGGGAGAAGCAATATATGATATAAAAAAATACGAAATGAGTCAGAAATAAAAAAAAGATATACATGCTCAGTAACAATCTCCCAACAGTAATCTCCCAACAGTAATCTCCCAACAACAGTAATCTCTCAACAGTAAGGTTCATAGTGAAAATATTGATATTTGGTCACACGTCAGTTCCCTGGAACAAACTTTATGTCACGTTATCATTTTTAACACGGCTGCCTGCCAGGATAATTTCTGAGATCAGGATATCCTTGAAGAAAACTGAAATAAACCACTAATAAACATACACAACAGTTACGACACAGTTGAAAACACGATAAATGGCACACAAGAATTCTCTGACTTGCCTCATGATACCGGAGATAGATAGAAGCCAGCCAATCCTTTCGTAATGAACACTGAGGGAGTGGGAGTGGTAGACAGCCTCATCCCTCTTTATCCACGTACATTGCAGTTATCATCACGTTGCCAATAGCTGCACAGTGGGTCTTAATTAGAAATTTATATTTTGTAAAATATGTAACTGAACTTGATATATGAAAATTGTTTATAATAATAATAACAATAATAATATCTTAATAATAACAACACTACCGCATATAAGAAAAGAAAATCATGTTTAATTATCACGGAACGGCTAGTCTTAGATTACTTTGTGAAACATAAAATACCAGTACCAAATCTGGACAATGACAGCACAAGACAAAAGAAAAATAGTGACAACAGAAATGATATGTCTACGAAGAATTCTCGGAGTGTCATTAAGAGATAGAATTAGAAACGATAACATCAGACAGATAACCAAAACAATAACAGTATTGGAACACATCAAAAGACAGCAGATCAAGTGGTTTTCACACGCTTCCAGACTACCGACATATAGCATGCCACAAATGGCCATGACACATAGACATAACGGTTATAAAGCCAGAGGCAGACCATGTAAAAGATGGATCACAGAAATAAAAGAAGCCACAGGAACAAGCTTACAAACAGCGCACAAGAAGGCCATCTCCAGAGAACTCTTCCACCCCTGACGCTGCAAGGCAAACAAGGGATACAGCGTATAGATAGATAGATAGAACATATCCAAATTAACCTTACCTGCTTCGATTACTAAAACTAGAGCGCTTCCGATGCCACTGTGACATCAGTGGTGTGTGCAATTAAAGAATATTTTGCAGAATATTGAATCCGGTCATTAATTGATGAATTCTGTGGATGTTTATGCAATTTTTCCTTTCGATTGTATGCGTTTCTATTACGTGGAAATTATACTCAAAATAGATCAATTAGTATGACTGTGGACAAG
This sequence comes from Meghimatium bilineatum, assembly GCA_034231615.1. Lineage (NCBI taxonomy): Eukaryota > Metazoa > Mollusca > Gastropoda > Stylommatophora > Philomycidae > Meghimatium > Meghimatium bilineatum. The sequence goes on from CM067304.1 coordinate 4,748,507, forward strand.
CCTAGACTTGCGAATCTAATGTCCGTGTCTCAGATTCTATAAATAGTATTTTAAGATAACACTCTACGATTATGTCATATTGCTATAACTGTTCACTTAAGTTGGGAGCTAAGGTAGTTTTCACTGAAGTTGGGAGCTAAGGTAGTTTTCACTGAAGTTGGGAGCTAAGGTAGTGTTGAGTCATTCACCCGCTGACCAGCAGACACAGGTGTCGTATACATTCGTAATTCATCGTTTGAAATGAAAATTACTGCAGTGATTCACCCAGCTGCCACCAGGAAGTAGGGTACCAGCGCTCATGCTATGGGGAGATGGCGGAATAGGGTCATCACTACTGAGCAAGTCTGGTGGGAGAAGCTAGTCAGGTGGTCCCTAGTAAATCACTGACTAGTCAGGTGGTCTCTAGCCAATCACTGACTAGTCAGGAGGTCTAGTCAATCACTGCCTAGTCAGGTGGTCTCTAGTCAATCACTGACTAGTAGGTGGTCTCTAGTCAATCACTGACTAGTAGGTGGTCTCTAGTCAATCACTGACTAGTCAGGTGGTCTCTAGTCAATCACTGACTAGGAAGTTGAGCACTTATGGGAAACCGTGTGCCGTGATGCTGGTACACAACTCAGCTAAAATGTTATCAATACGACAAGAGTATGGCTATGGGCATATATCTATTTCCGTGAGGGTGGGAGGGTGGGGGAGATACATTTTGAACATCGTGTCTTTCTGAATATGTCAAAATATTTTGGACTTCTAATATCTTTTTCTCAATGGGACACATCGAAAAACGCAGAATCGCACCTAAGCTGTAAGCCACGACAACTCGTTTTGTTCTCCGGAGTCCATCCTGTCAATCTGCAGGAGTTAGAGAAAGCTAGCAGGAGACAAAGAATAGACGTTTGATGCTTACAATTTACAACACTTTCTCCAGTCCAACACTTTACAACACTTTCTCCAGACCAACACTTTACAACACTTTCTCCAGACCAACACTTTACAACACTTTCTCCAGACCAACACTTACAATAATTGTTCCATGCAACTAATCTTCATCAGTTGATATTGTCTTGATGACTACATTAGTTGTCCTGTGTATTGTTGTGTGTATGATTATATTCTGTATTTTGTTGTGTGTATTATTTCATGTGAGCATCCGACAGTGATAGTGTGTTAGTCGCCGTTCAGTAAGCATCCGACAGTGATAGTGTGTTAGTCGCCGTTCAGTAAGCATCCGACAGTGATAGTGTGTTAGTCGCCGTTCAGTAAGCATCCGACAGTGATAGTGTGTTAGTCGCCGTTCAGTAAGCATCCGACAGTGATAGTGTGTTAGTCGCCGTTCAGTAAGCATCCGACAGTGATAGTGTGTTAGTCGCCGTTCAGTAAGCATCCGACAGTGATAGTGTGTTAGTCGCCGTTCAGTAAGCATCCGACAGTGATAGTGTGTTAGTCGCCGTTCAGTAAGCATCCGACAGTGATAGTGTGTTAGTCGCCGTTCAGTAAGCATCCGACAGTGATAGTGTGTTAGTCGCCGTTCAGTAAGCATCCGACAGTGATAGTGTGTTAGTCGCCGTTCAGTAAGGCTTCATTACCTGTATTCCTACGTAAGTACTATTTTCATACAGTTTTACAGCAGTATTACCTTATCCAGAACATCATTTGACACGAACTCCGAAACAGTGATTCGCAACTTTTTTCGAGATTCGACCCTGTATAATAGAAGCAAGCGTCGCACAACACAGGTGAACATAAAAAAGGAAGACCGCGTAAAAAGTAAAAAGATTGAGATTTCTAAGAATAATATATTCTTTATAATCTACATTATAATCTCAACTAACGATATATTTAAAGCGATAATTAGTATTGTAACTCGGTAACAAGTTGTCAAATTTGTGGTTGAGTTTTCGTCAGTTACCAACCTCATCTCTTTTTCAACATTTAATTTGTGCTTTGTTTTGTTTTCAAAGAAGAACCGATAAAATCAAATATTTATAGTTTTTAATTTATTGTTTCAGTCGGAGACCTAGAAAACTGTTCGCGACCCAATCTGTGAGAATGATGAATGGGTTATAAACATTTGCTCTAAAATCGCTGAAGGAATGTGTTCATGCAACTAATAAGGTACCTCTACTACCCCGATGGGTTACGGGGATATAGGTAGAACAATAAAAACACTTAAAGGTAACTTATAGCACTTTACTGACGTAGGGCTGTGAGATGTTAGCGGTCTCACATGTCAGTGGCTCTGCTATATGTAGACGGTAGCCATCTCCTCTCCCTCGTAGTCTTTACTTCCCTGACTGATACGGTACTCAATTAAGGCTGGATCTTAGGGCTGGGAGCCGTGGCGGTCTGAAAAAAATTTCCGCCTTAACTGGGGAATGAACTCAGAAATATGCTAAGCCAGTGGGCTAAGCCGAAACCGTTGGCAGTACAGAAAAGATGCTTTCTGAAGTAATGTGGACGACATTCGTTATGTATGTGATTACTGTTTGGCCGCCGGTTGGCCTCTGTTTCTATACTTGGCTATTTTTGGCATGTCATTTCAATGTTATAAAAATTGACCAACCGAATGCCAAACACGAGGCCCAATCTGGTCACTTGACAATTCTAGATACCAGGTCTCTAGTACCGTGACCATTGACAGTACTATAAAACCTAACTGCAAAAAGTAAACATGCCTTCCTTCGGTACGTTGTTGATTATTGCCACGCTTTCTATTTGTTACTATTTATATACTTTGTGGAGCATTGGCTATTTTTAGCATGTGATTACACGTATATAAATATTGACCAACGGAAAACACGGGAATATTCAAGAAAATTAACGAATGAAAGCCAAATTAATTTGGAAAACAGATCTACCGCCGATCGGTGGCAGTAGTACTCTGTGGATGGTCACGACTAACCACTGCCCAACGAGGGCCTCCATAGATAGATAGTCCAATGCAGGGCCCCCTAGATAGATAGTCCAATGCGGGCCCCCATAGATAGATAGTCCAATGCGGGGCCCCATAGATAGATAGTCCAATGCGGGGGCCCCCTAGATAGATGTGAAACAATTGCACAATATGAACGCTGTAGAAGAATTATTGCATAACAAAACTCAATCATAATTTTTGTTTAATTCCAATACTCTACAACCGTTGTTCTATTCTTCCAACCCTCTCCTCCCTCCCCCTGCCACGTAGCGGCGCAGTACCTAGAATTGGCAGAACTGAAACATATTTACAATTGTGTTACCACACTTGAAACTGACAAAATAAATTTGTTTTTCTGGGTCGCAGTGTCTGTTAGCTATTTTCTAGGACACCCTGTCTCACATCTGGAACACAAACTTAAAATTCATTGAGAAATAAAAAAAAAAAACATGGTACGAAAGACGAACCGAACTCGTGTCGGCTGTGCGTGTGTCTGCGTGCCTGCCAGAGTGGTTATGAAGGTGGGCATGGGTACGTGAACGTATGATTGCTTTCTTCCAGGGGTGAACTAGTTTCTGGACAGGTAATAATGGTTTAAATGTTGACATTTTCACATCTTGAATCTCAATTTAGCGATCCTGTTGTGTGGGCAGACGTAGAAACCATTTCTTGGTGAGTAGATGTTAATTGTTTCATTTCCTACTGATTTCTACATCTATTATTTTATTTTCTTCATTTGTTTTCATATCTTTAAAATAAATTTATTATGCGATTTATATATTTTTTGTTGCAGATTTATTTGTTCATAAAAATAATAAATTGTATTCAGCTCGTTTATTCATAATTTTTTGGACAAAGATTAGAACATTTTGTTGACAGTCAAAATTGTAGGCCTACATTTCAGAGCGGCCATGATTCTTAAAGCTGAAAAATTGAATTGTTGTTGGGGGCATGAGCAAAGTCAAAGTCGTAGATAGTGAGAAATAAAAGGATAAACCCCCAGTGTTGGGGAACAACACAAAGTACTAATGATGTGAAGGTTGGTGCATAAAACAGGGTATTGATGGGGGGGGGGCAAACAAATAAATGTAGGGAGTGTTGCAGTAGAATACGAAACACACACAAGACATCAAGAGACACAAACGATGTTTGAAACATAAGCAAACGATGTTTGAAACAGAAGCAAACGGTGTTTGAAACAGAAGCAAACGATGTTTGAAACAGAAACAAACGATGTTTCAAACTCCCGCCTTTAGGATAATAGAACAAGAAATGAGTATAAAACTAGAAAAAGCAGACAGTGACAGAGTCATCAATGATTTGTTTTCCCGCTGCAATCCATAACCCTTCAGGACATATGGGTACCACACTAGATGCTTCAACATTGACAGGTCTCCAGTATCTACACTGCCGACTGTCTAGCATCAACACGGTCTTCCAGCGAATTCTATCTTCAAGGATGCTGACTAGTGAGAAAATGTCTTGTCTTGTCCATTCCTTAATGTTACCTGTCCATGATTTTATTTGACCCCTTCTGCTTCTACCACCCTCTGCTGTCCCCTGGAGTATGTTTTTTGATAAGGAATCTTGTCAGCATATATGTCCAAACCATGATAGTGTTTTGCTAGAAAACATGCTGATCAATTATTTGTTTCCGATTTCGTATGAGAGATCAATTATTTGTTTCCGTTTTCGTGTGACAGAACAATTATTTGTTTCCGTTTTCGTGTGACAGATAAATTATTTGTTGCTGTTTTCGTGTGACAGATCAATTATTTGTTTCCGTTTTCGTGTGACAGATCAATTATTTGTTTCCGTTTTCGTGTGACAGATCAATTATTTGTTTCCGTTTTCGTGTGACAGATCAATTATTTCGCAAACGTTAATAATTTATGTATGTGGGAAAATCGCTATGGGAGAGGGGTGGGGGCTGAGGTTTTGTCAAGCTTGTTGGTCAAGTTTTGTCAAGCATATGAAAATCAACATAAACAAAACAGAAGTAATGAATATTGCAAGAGAAAAGGAGAACATCAAAATACAGATAAACAATAAACAACTAAAACAAGTAGATCAATTCAAATATCTTGGTAGCACATTGAGATATCACAACAAACAAGAAGCAGAAATAAACGCAAGGTGTAATAAGACAAGTGTCATTGGTCAAGTAACAACTTTACTAAGAAACAAAGATATTACACTAGAAACAAAGAAAGCGCTTTTCAACACCATTTTCTTACCAACATTGTGTTATCAGTGTCAAACTTGGACATTAGATTCTAGAACAATTCATAAGATTAACACCACTGAAATGAAATGTGTGAGACGTATGATTGGAGTTAGCTTGAGAGACAAAATCAGGAATGAAAATCTAAGGAAACAATTAGGGATCAAGTCAATAATAGAATACATACAGAAACAACAAGTTAAATAGTTCGGCCACATAACCAGACAGAAAGAGCAAATTATTATCCAAAAAAGCCATTAAACGATACGAAAACAGGAGACCTATTGGACGCCATCGTAAAAGGTGTATAGATAGTGTATTAGAGACACTCGGAAATATAACCGCGGAAAAGGCAAATAGAAGGGCAAAAGACCGTACACTCACTCTCCCCTCAACACCGAAAGGTACATGAGGACAAAAAGAAGAAGAAGAAGAATACGTGTCAGTTTGAAAACTGAATAGCAATTAGCACGTTCACCAAACTTATCAGGTTAAAGTTGCCGAGAATGAAGTCATCACAAGTCAACTTCTTAGGTTAAAGTTGCCGAGAATGAAGTCATCACAAGTCAACTTCTCAGGTTAAAGTTGCCGATAATTAAGTCATCACAAGTCAACTTCTCAAGCACTCATACATGTGCAAGTCTAACAAACGTATCCCCGAACAACTGTTGTATGGTGAGCTCATCAAGGGAAAACAACTGGGCGGTGGGCAGAAGAAATGCTTCAATATTGACGTCACATCCTAGGAGTCTGTCGCTCAGAATCGCCCAGTGTGACACAGTGACAGTAGCAATTAAATGACAGAAGAACAAACACAGACAAGAGCAATTCTCATCATAACTATCCCACATGTGGCAGGGCTTTGTCAGGGCTTGACATTTCTGTCATCTCCACACACCAGAAAGATGCAACAAAACAAGTCTGAAACTGTGGTCATCATGGCATGAGATGGACGGTCACACACACCAGAAAGATGCAACAAAACAAGTCTGAAACTGTGGTCATCATGGCATGAGATGGACGGTCACATACACCAGAGAGATGCAACAAAACAAGTCTGAAACTGTGGTCATCATGGCATGAGATGGACGGTCACACACACCAGAGAGATGCAACAAAACAAGTCTGAAACTGTGGTCATCATGGCATGAGATGGACGGTCACACACACCAGAGAGATGCAACAAAACAAGTCTGAAACTGTGGTCATCATGGCATGAGATGGACGGTCACACACACCAGAAAGATGCAACACAACAAGTCTGAAACTGTGGTCATCATGGCATGAGATGGACGGTCACACACACCAGAAAGATGCAACAAAACAAGTCTGAAACTGTGGTCATCATGGCATGAGATGGACGGTCACACACACCAGAACGATGCAACAAAACAAGTCTGAAACTGTGGTCATCATGGCATGAGATGGACGGTCACACACACCAGAGAGATGCAACAAAACAAGTCTGAAACTGTGGTCATCATGGCATGAGATGGACGGTCACACACACCAGAGAGATGCAACAAAACAAGTCTGAAACTGTGGTCATCATGGCATGAGATGGACGGTCACACACACCAGAGAGATGCGACAAAACAAGTCTGAAACTGTGGTCATCATGGCATGAGATGGACGGTCACACACACCAGAGAGATGCGACAACACAAGTCTGAAACTGTGGTCATCATGGCATGAGATGGACGGTCACACACACCAGAGAGATGCAACAAAACAAGTCTGAAACTGTGGTCATCATGGCATGAGATGGACGGTCACACACACCAGAGAGATGCGACAACACAAGTCTGAAACTGTGGTCATCATGGCATGAGATGGACGGTCACACACACCAGAGAGATGCAACAAAACAAGTCTGAAACTGTGGTCATCATGGCATGAGATGGACGTCTATTATTAACAAGTTGACACTGCATTTCTTCCTTTCTTCATCTATCAGCATCCCTCCTTCTCTCGTACCCCCCTTTCCTCTCCTTCCCATCCTCTCTTTCTATACCTCTTAATAACGTTTAAGAGTGTTTCTACTACTCTCCCCTATCTTCCTCTTGTTCCTCTATGGTTCATTCTCAAACTCCCACTGGATCTCCAATAGCAGGACAATGATCCCATTAGATTTCCAGCAGGGCATAATCCAGAGAATTGAAATGCGTTTTGTCGTCGTTTTATTTTCCCCGATAGCCCGACACATCAGTCTTCATTATTATTTTATTTTACTTTGTGTTGATAATTTATATTGTTTATGAATGTTGTTAATTTATATTGTTACTTATATTGTTATTTTATATTATTAATTTATGCTGTTAAATTATATTGTTACTTATATTGTTATTTTATATTATTAATTTATGTTGTTAATTTTATTGTTACTTTATATGATTAATTTATGCTGTTAATTTATATTGTTAATTTATATCATTAATTTATGCTGTTAATTTATATTGTTAATTTATATCATTAATTTATGCTGTTAATTTATATCGATGATTGACTGTATGTGCATGACAGATTAAACCATGGAACCTATTCAGTTTGAGGATGAGAGGGGCGAAAGCCTGATGGTTCTGGAAGACGCAGGGTATTACTTCAGCCCAAATGTTAAACCGGAAACCATTCTTAACCTTCAGAATTTCAAGGCCAGATCCAGCGATGTCCTTGTTGTTAGCTACCCCAAGTCAGGTATGTATGTCTGCCTGTTAGTTTGTTCACCTGTATATATCTCTGTTTGCTTGAGAAGGTGTGTCAACCAGCACGGCTTGCTGTTGAAGCTACTCATCCGTGTATCTCTTTGTATGTTCATATATGTGTATGTATGTGTGTTGATGGGCTAAATTGTGATAAATTCTTGTTCTCACCTGTGTACCTCTCTGTTTTTGCTCACATATATATCTACTTGTGTACTCAGCTGTACTTACGCCTCAATGCTTTTTCTCTCCTGTACGATTCTTTGTTTTTATTCTCGCCCGTACAATTTATTTACATTATACTCACCTGTATAATTATCTACATGTGTACTCACCTGCATAATTCTGTTTTTTCTCACCTGTATACCTGCTTCTGTACTCAGCTGTATCTCTCTGCCTTTTTACTCACTTATAAGCTACTTTAAATATGTGCACACCTGTATACTTCTCTGTCTTTGTTCACCTGTATACCTGTCTTTGTTCACCTGTATACCTGTCTTTGTTCACCTGTATACCTGTCTTTGTTCACCTGTATACCTGTATATATATACTCAACGATATACCTCTATGTTTTTTGGACTCACCAATATATATCTTTTTATTTGCGTGCCAACCTGTATGATTCTGTTTTATGCGCACCTGTATTATTTTCGGTTTTAGTGCTTACCTGTGTGATTATACTCGTTATGTGCTCACCTGTATATCCTATAATTGTTATGCTCACCTGTAAGCCGTTTTGTTCTCACCTTTATTCCTCTTTGCTTTTGTGCTCACTTGTATGCCTCACAATTTTTGAGCTCACCTTTATAACTTTCTTTTTTTGCGTTAAATGTATGCCTCTCTGCTTTTACTCTCAACTGTATTGATATTTCTGATCTCACCTGTCTCACCTGTGTGCATCTCTATTCTTGTATTGATATTTCTGATCTCACCTGTGTGCATCCCTATTCTTGTATTGATATTTCTGATCTCACCTGTCTCACCTGTGTGCATCTCTATTCATGTATTGATGTTTCTGATCTCACCTGTCTCACCTGTGTGCATCTCTATTCTTGTATTGATATTTCTGATCTCACCTGTGTGCATCCCTATTCTTGTATTGATATTTCTGATCTCACCTGTCTCACCTGTGTGCATCTCTATTCTTGTATTGATATTTCTGATCTCACCTGTGTGCATCCCTATTCTTGTATTGATATTTCTGATCTCACCTGTCTCACCTGTGTGCATCTCTATTCTTGTATTGATATTTCTGATCTCACCTGTGTGCATCTCTATTCATGTATTGATGTTTCTGATCTCACCTGTGTGCATCTCTATTCATGTATTGATGTTTCAGATCTCACCTGTCTCACCTGTGTGCATCTCTATTCTTGTATTGATATTTCTGATCTCACCTGTGTGCATCTCTATTCATGTATTGATGTTTCTGATCTCACCTGTGTGCATCTCTATTCTTGTATTGATATTTCTGATCTCACCTGTCTCACCTGTGTGCACTTCTATCCTTCTATTGACTATTGGTACAGGTATCCACAATCCTAGATAATCGCGAAAAATGCCAAATAGCCTCAGTTTTAGATTATATATGACGAGACCACATAACTGTATAATTAACGAGAGCCTGGGCTACGTGTCATTTTTTTTCTAAACGCGAGTGAGGTTTGAACATCTCCCCCTTCTTATGTACTGGCTTGAGTGTGTTACGAGTGTGCCTTTCTTAAAAACAAATTATACCTCCTATATTACCTCGATGTGTCTACAGGTACCCACTGGATTTATGAAATTGTCTCCATGCTTGTTCATCGTTCCCCGACCTTGCTGAAAGAAACACTCAAAAATATCGAGTTTATGCCATCAAATATCTTTGACGACTTGCCGTCTCCGGTAAGGGATACCATAATATATGTTGATGATGTATTGACAATTGATATTGTGTGTATCGAGAAGGTTGATACTCTTGATGTAGAGGAAGTTGATATTCTTGAGAGAAAAGTTGATATTTAGATGCAGAGAAAGCTGATATTGTTGATATTTTTCTGTTGAAAATTTGATTTACTGATGCAGAGAAAAATTGATTTTCGTGATGTAGAAAAAAGTTGATATTATTGATGATGTGAAGAAAAGTTGATATTATTGATGATGTTAAGAAAAGTTGATATTATTGATGATGTTAAGAAAAGTTGATATTATTGATGATGTTAAGAAAAGTTGATATTATTGATGATGTTAAGAAAAGTTGATATTATTGATGATGTTAAGAAAAGTTGATATTATTGATGATGTTAAGAAAAGTTGATATTATTGATGATGTTAAGAAAATTTTATATTATTGATGATGTTAAGAAAAGTTTTATATTATTGATGATGTTAAGATAAGTTGATATTATTGATGATGTTAAGAAAAGTTGATATTATTGATGATGTTAAGAAAAGTTGATATTATTGATGATGTTAAGAAAAGTTGATATTATTGATGATGTTAAGAAAAGTTGATATTATTGATGATGTGAAGAAAAGTTGATATTATTGATGATGTTAAGAAAAGTTGATATTATTGATGATTTTAAGAAAAGTTGATATTATTAAAGTTAAGGATAGTTCGTATTAATTATGTAGAGAGAAGTTGATATTCTTGATGCAGAGAAAAGTTGATGTTCATCGCGTAGAGATAGTCGATGCTATGGATGCAGAGAAAACTACGTATGTTTTGTTGTGATGTGATATGTTGTGTTGTGATATGTTGTGTTGTGATATGTTGTGTTGTGATATGTTGTGATGTGATATGTTGTGTTGTGATATGTTGTGTTGTGATATGTTGTGTTGTGATATGTTGTGTTGTGATATGTTGTGTTGTGATATGTTGTGTTGTGATATGTTGTGTTGTGATATGTTGTGTTGTGATATGTTTCTTGTAAATGCTTCCACTAAAAAACTAGATTATCCTTGCTCTGAAACTTTTCAGCGAGTACTCTCCTCCCACCTGCCCTATTCGCGTATACCTCTGGACTTTCTGAGGAAGAGGTCAAAGATTGTGCTGTGTGTTCGTAATCCTCGTGATGTTGCTGTGTCCTACTACAAATTCATATCCAACCTCAAAGTCTGGGATTACGAAGGTTCTTGGAACAGTTTTTTCCCCTTGTTTCTCAAAGGAAATGGTAAGTATTCATTTTAGCTACAGATTAATTGATGTGTAGTACATGTGTAGTACATGTGTAGTACATGTGTAGTACATGTGTAGTACATGTGTAGTACATGTGTAGTAATTGTGTAGTACATGTGTAGGTACATGTGTAGTACATGTGTAGTACATGTGTAGTACATGTGTAGTACATGTGTAGTACATGTGTAGTAATTGTGTAGTACATGTGTAGTAATTGTGTAGTACATGTGTAGTAATTGTGTAGTACATGTGTAGTACATGTGTAGTACATGTGTAGTAATTGTGTAGTACATGTGTAGTACATGTGTAGTAATTGTGTAGTACATGTGTAGGTACATGTGTAGTACATGTGTAGTACATGTGTAGTACATGTGTAGTACATGTGTAGTACATGTGTAGTAATTGTGTAGTACATGTGTAGTAATTGTGTAGTACATGTGTAGTAATTGTGTAGTACATGTGTAGTACATGTGTAGTACATGTGTAGTAATTGTGTAGTACATGTGTAGTACATGTGTAGTAATTGTGTAGTACATGTGTAGTACATGTGTAGTAATTGTGTAGTACATGTGTAGTAATTGTGTAGTACATGTGTAGTAATTGTGTAGTACATGTGTAGTACATGTGTAGTAATTGTGTAGTACATGTGTAGTACATGTGTAGTAATTGTGTAGTACATGTGTAGTAATTGTGTAGTACATGTGTAGTACATGTGTAGTACATGTGTAGTAATTGTGTAGTACATGTGTAGGTACATGTAGTAGTTTCCTAGTGGTTATTTTATCTGTTATATATTTTTCTTGCTATCTCCTGATGTATATTTCTATATTAGGACAATCCAATTCCCGCAAAAGTCGGATATGCATGTTATTGGCGCAAATAATCTAATAATTCAGCGCAATTCAATTCTCTGGACTTAATTCTGCTAGAAATATAATGGGAACATTGTCTGGCTAAACGAGAGATATCGTGGGAGTTTGAGAATAAATTTGAGAAATTATCTTGAGTTATGACTGCAGGTTATGATGAGAGCACTCCGGACAAGTCTGTAGATGGGTTATCCGATCCAAGTCTCAATAAATCCATCCGAGTGTAGTGACAGAGTTGCGGTTCGATGCTGACTTATCAGTCTTCTGTCTTATATTATTATTTTTCACTTTACGCTTTGTTCCGATTGTTACACCAATCTCTCGCAGGCTTGAGAGCGGTCATGATTCACACTTCAAAAATCTTTCTAGGACACGAGGTCTCACACTGCATTAATTAACTATGTCATACCGATCCGTTAATGTACCTACTGACACAATGACCATCTCGTCGCTTGTTCATTTGTACTAATCTCTTCTGAGCTCTGTTGATTAGCACCATGGGGACGATTAACGCCAGTACTCTTGGAAACAAGCAGAACTACAGGTAGTTTAATACACCATCGACTGGCTTATGGTCTCCCCTCTCCGGATTGCTTTAGGGGTCTACTCCCTTAGCCAGTGTCATTATCGTGCTAACTGATAATGCAGTCGATGAACAAGTATGAGAGTAGACAAAATCAATATCTGAGACAAGACATACAGTGAGACTTATTTGGAGAATTATGCATGGTGGATGTATGGATGATGGTGGATGTATGGATGATGGTGGATGTATGGATGATGGTGGATGTATGGATGATGGTGGATGGATGGATGATGGTGGATGGATGGATGATGGTGGATGTATGGATGATGGTGGATGTATGGATGATGGTGGATGTATGGATGATGGTGGATGTATGGATGATGGTGGATGTATGGATGATGGTGGATGTATGGATGATGGTGGATGGATGGATGATGGTGGATGTATGGATGATGGTGGATGTATGGATGATGGTGGATGTATGGATGATGGTGGATGGATGGATGATGGTGGATGTATGGATGATGGTGGATGTATGGATGATGGTGGATGTATGGATGATGGTGGATGGATGGATGATGGTGGACGGATGGATGATGGTGGATGTATGGATGATGGTGGATGTATGGATGATGGTGGATGTATGGATGATGGTGGATGTATGGATGATGGTGGATGGATGGATGATGGTGGATGTATGGATGATGGTGGATGTATGGATGATGGTGGATGTATGGATGATGGTGGATGTATGGATGATGGTGGATGTATGGATGATGGTGGATGTATGGATGATGGTGGATGTATGGATGATGGTGGATGTATGGATGATGGTGGATGTATGGATGATGGTGGATGGATGGATGATTGGAGGATACATAACGGACAAATGATGATGGTGGATAGTTATGATAATTAATGGTGAAGGATACATTATTCTAATGTGTTTCTTACTATTCATATTACTATTAATTAATTCTATCTGTACGTGGACTGTGAAACCTCACATGCCAATTCTATCTATGCGTGGACTGTGAAACCTCACATGCAAATTCTATCTATGCGTGGACTGTGACACCTCAAATGCCAATTCTATCTATGCGTGGACTGTGAAACCTCAAATGCCAATTCTATCTATGCGTGGACTGTGAAACCTCAAATGCCAATTCTATCTGTACGTGGACTGTGAAACCTCAAATGCCAATTCCATATATGCGTGGACTGTGAAACCTCAAATGCCAATTCTATATATGCGTGGACTGTGAAACCTCAAATGCCAATTCTATCTATGCGTGGACTGTGAAACCTCAAATGCCAATTCTATCTGTACGTGGGCTGCGAAACCTCAAATGCTGATTCTTTATGTACGTGGGCTGTTAAATTTATAATATGCATGTCTATCCGAACGCTGTCTGTTAAACTCCTAATATCCATGTCTATCTGTACGTTGACTGTTAAACTTCTAGCATCAATGTCTATCTGTACGTTGATTGTTAAACTTCATTATAATTATCTGATACAGTGCCGTACAACTCCTGGTTTGAGCATACGGAATCGTGGTTAAATGTTGCACGAGTAGGAAAACACAACGTCCATCTGGTTTTCTATGAAGATTTTCACCAAGTAAGTTCTTGTTGTGGTTTAGTAAAAACCAGAAAATACATCATCAGTACACACACCATCAGAACACACATCATCAGTACACACGAGCAAATACATCATTAGTACACCCATCAACAGTACACACGAGCAAATACATCATTAGTACACACATCAACAGTACACACGAGCAAATACATCATTAGTACACCCATCAACAGTACACACGAGCAAATACATCATCAGTACACACATCAACAGTACACACGAGCAAATACATCATTAGTACACACATCAACAGTACACACTAGCAAATAAATCATCAGTACACACTAGCAAATACATCATTAGTAAACACGAGCACATACATAATCAGTACACACTAGCAAATACATCATTAGTACACACATCATCAATACACACCAGCAAATACATCATTAGTACACACGAGCACATACATCATTAGTACACACGAGCACATACATCATCAGTACACACATCATTAGTACACACGAGCACATACATAATTAGTACACACGAGCACATACATCATTAGTACACACGAGCACATACATAATTAGTACACACGAGCACATACATAATTACTACACACGAGCACATACATTATTAGTACACACGAGCACATACATTATTAGTACACACGAGCACATATAAGTTGTATGTTATACATCATCGCAAGTGATAATCTCTGTGGAAAAGTAGTGAAGCCATTCGCCTTGTACTCAAGAGGTCGATGATTCGAATCCGGCTCCTATCGTCTTCTTTAAAATGTGAATTTGTTTCTCGATTATTTGGTTTTGTCGTTTGGAGCTACGGGGTAACGCGCAACTCTCTGCAGGCTGGGAAGTGTATCGTTTCATTGAGTGGGGCTGAGTAAGTATGGGAAACCTGAGTACCAGAAAGTCAATCCTAGACGCTTTTACAACCGCAACAACATGTACTTTACAACCCCAACAATATGTACTTTACAACCCCAACATGTACTTTACAACCCCAATATGTACTTTACAACCCCAACATGTACTTTACAACCCCAACAATATGTACTTTACAACCCCAACATGTACTTTACAACCCCAACAATATGTACTTTACAACCCCAACAATATGTACTTTACAACCCCAACAACATGTATTTTACAACCCCAACAACATGTATTTTACAACCCCAACAATATGTACTTTACAACCCCAACATGTACTTTACAACCCCAACAATATGTATTTTATAACCCCTAAAATATTACTTTACAACCCCCCCCCCCATACAAGTGCTTTGATTCTTAATTAGGAACAAGCGTCGAAGCACTGGAGGAATTCCCATATATGCTCTGCTTGCTGTTGCGTCAGCCATCTAAAAGTGTACAAGCTCAGTGTCCCAGTCAGTTGCTGATTACGTGTTCTTCTGATCTTTCCGGAGAGGGAGCACTTTCTCCCATTATCTCTAGTCCCTCACATTTCTACCATTCTCTGAATATGTACATTGTCACGCTCAGCTTCCTCCTCGTCTTCTTGTAGGGTATTCATGACTGCTCTAATCAATTCAATCGTGTCTCTTCTTATCTCGGAGCCGTTCACCAAAGCTTTACCAGCCAACACATCGGCTCTTTCGTTTTCCTTGACCCCCAGCATGACCAGGACAGTAGATCCATGTAATAATCTACGCGTGTTGAGAAGAGTGACACATTCAATTCTGATCATACACTTTTCTATCTTGCGCAGCATACTTTGAGAGTCCGATAGAATCACTGAGTCTGTTGGTGGTTGCGTCGCCAGCCAAGTGAGAGCTGCTGTCGCCGCTTCTATTTCCACTTTCATACTCGATGTTGTAGTTGGATACGCTGCTGACTTCTCAGCTAATTTCTTGCCATTTTGGTAGGCCACGAAATCCCAATCACACCTGTTTGTTTCTTATGTTACTGAGCCGTCTGTGTAAATTGTATCGTGTGGCTTCAAGTGCTGCAGTATGAGTAGGTGGGCCATTCCCTCTATTCTTCTGCAGTTCAGTCGCGGCACTCTCTTCCGATCTGTATCACGACTGTTGCCAATAATTTTGTCTCTGTTCCACATATCACCCATTCACAGCCTCTTCCCACTTCCTCCAGTGCACAAACTAAGAAGAGTATCTTCCACTTCTGCCATCCAGGACCTTCCTCTCTTTGATACGCCTTCCTTTTGTGTTGTCTAGAGATTGGTGTAAGAAGTGAAGATCATTATTGGCGACCGTGAAGTATTCTTTAACCTGATATATTTTATATCTTGCTCGGTAGGTCTAGGGAAAAACCTCATCGTCGCAATAGGTGTGTTTTTTGTGCATCCTAGGATAGCTCTCATGGCTTCGTTTTGAAATCTCTCCAATCTATCCACCTGTGTTTGTAACAATGTAAGTTAACCTAAACCATAGTCCAACACAGATAATACCACTGTATGCATCATCTGAAAACAGGTTCTCTGCGGCATCTCTGCAGATTCCATTATTCTGGCTGCACTGACATCCTTCCCAGATTTCGGAATGCCATTGCTCACATGTTTAGCGAAAGATAAACCTCTATCAAAAGTGATGCCTAGATATTTCATATTCTGCTCCCTATTTATGTTGTTGTACATGCAGGGCGCTGCACATATTGTGTCTATGACTATGTTGTTGTTCGTATCTCCATTAAACCACCAACTAGACCCATACACCGAGTCAATAAGCCGATTCTTCTCTCTCTTTATAACGCGATCTCAATTTGTTTATGACAAGATATAGAAAATATTCCAGAGATAACAAGTTAATGATATCTTAATATTTCATTCTAATAGGATTTCGAAGCAACTGTCTTATCTCTAGCCAAATTCTTAGAAGTAGATGCCAGCTCTACACTTGTGGAAGACATCCACAGAGAAACCATGTTTGCAAACATGAAGAGTAGGAAGATCGATTATACGATGGATCTCAGTAAAAATGGATCCTCTCCGATATACAGAACAGGTGAGCTATGCAGCGTTGTCTTCCCAAATCCTGCTGGAGATATCAACACAATAAACTCCTGTACTTATAATTAAAACAGTATACATAAGTATTATCATCCCCATCATTACCACCATTATCATCATAATTAGTATCATCATAATTATTATCATATTAATATCATTATTATTATTATCATCCTTATTATCATTATTATTATCACCAAAATCATCACTATCCATCATCATCATACATTATCATCATAACGCTCATCCATCATTATCAATCATTAACATCCATCATCATTATCAGCAGGATCATCATCATAACCATCGTAATCTATCATCAAACATCACCATCATGTGTATATAGAAATTAGAATGTCTGACGAGATCAGACAAACGTCTGTGTTACCTTACTGTAACTGTTACCGAGGAGATCAGACAAACGTCTGTGTTACCTTACTGTGCTCTCAATGTAACACATCACAAAGTTTACATGTAACATGGCTATAATTAAGAAATCTTGATTCTCATTGCCATCTGGATATGCTATAGTACTTATTGATGCTAATATACATAAATCCTGCGGTATGTGCGCCGTTAATATCACCAAACCAGATTTCGCAATTGTAGTAATCAATTTATATTTATTTCGTCAGGTCGTGTCGGTGATTGGGTGTCCTGGTTCACAGCTGACCAACTCAAACAACTGGACCACAGAATGAGCACATATAATGTTCATGCAGATAACCGTATCAGATACACGGTTAACACAGACTAAACCAGGAGTCAATAACCAGCATCTTGTGTACAGAGATGGACTCTGGCTTGCAAACAGATATGTTGTCAAGATCAACTGCGACATGCAGACATATGAATCATGTGCATCAACTGTGAGCTGCACAGAGTTTGTAAAGATTAACTCTGAAATGTTTTAACGCGCATAGTATGCATCAAATATGAACTGCCTTCAGACTTAATATGTGCATTAATTCCTACTTGCGTGCAGCAATATCGTGTGAATCAGCTATGAACTTTTGCAGACACATCGTGTGTATTAACTCTGAGCTTCTGCAGACACATCGTGTGTATTAGCTTTGAGCTTCTGCCGTCACATCGTGTGTATTAACTCTGAAAATTAGAACAATACTGTATTAATACACTAAATAGATTTGTACAAATCTAAAAATGTGAAGAGAGTAGCAAACGGTGATTAAAAAAATTGCTACAACAATTAAGCAGGGAATCTCTGAATCCTTGACATTTGTTGACAAAGGGAAGGGGGAGGGGTAAAAGTAAAAATTATTGTCTTAATTTGGGGATAACCTCTAATTATTTTCATTGTGTGCTCAGAACGGAGTTAGACTAGAATTTGATATAAGTTTTATGAAATGGGAGAAATCTGAGTGATAAAGTGTTATGATTCATTGAAAAGTCAGTTTGTTGTTGGGAGTCAAAAGGGGAACAAGGAGTGGCAACACTGTATATGGGCCATGCTTGCTGTGGCAACACTGTAACTGGCCATGCTTGTTGTAACGTCTACGAAGGATGTTTTGATTATGCTCTTGGCTATTCCATCTTTTAAGTCAAAGATACCCATACATCATGTTGAAGTCGGATGTGCCATGTCAGAAGGCGAGTATATCGTAGGAAAACTGTAAGCCGTACTACAACGAAATCTATTATCCAAACTATATGGCTGCTAACCAACAGGAGTTTGAGAGCAGGGATATATCTCTAGCATTAGGAAAGACGCGATTACTAAAAAAACACGAAGCCTTAGGCAACACAGTGCAGATATAAAAATACACAGAAATAAGAATAAATATTGCTAATGATTATAAACATAACATACTAGCAACAGGGCACCAAGAACAAACCACGTTTCGACTTAGAAAGATTTCAACAACATTTAAGACAAACTGGGAACATGTTGAAAAATAAGGTAGAAAAACACGTAAATTTTAAGACACTTTCTATGTTTTTTTTAAATGGGATATTAGTTTTTATAGGAGATTAGTTTTTATGGGAGCTTAGTTGTTATGGGAAATTAAATTTTATGGGAGATTAGCATTTATTGGAGATTGGTATTTATGGGAGATTAGTTTTTATGGGATATTAGTATTTATGGGAGATTAGTTTTTATGGGAGATTAGTTTAGAAATTAAAAGAGTAGATCGTGCAGTGAAGGACATAGATATCAACGAGAAGACGAGACCTTGCCTCTTTCCTTGTGTTTGTTCTCAATTCTTGCAGATAATCAGGATGTTATTCAGAGAAAAGAATGAGTTGGTCATGATTTATAGCTTCGCTTTCGGCCTGACACATCCGACTTTAGCACTGCTTCTAGATCACTTGACCATGTATGGGATGGGGCAGCCAACTCTACCCGAAAATCTAATTAGTGGCGCCTTCTACGAGATCTAAGGTTGATAACCGTGTTTTGCTAGTCTTTGCTCCACTTTGTGGACTTGTCACGTCAACAACACGGATGTGATTCTAAATTCCTGCAAGAGATACCGCCGGCTATTGGTTATATATATATATATATATATATTTGTATATTTATATATTTATATATTTGTATATTTATATATTTGTATATTTATATATTTATATATTTATATATGTGCATGTATAAAAATCGCTAATTCTATTAAACAAATGCCCGTGTTCACATTTTTCCTCGTGTTATTTGTTTGTTGTTGATATAGTCATTCGTTTCTGTTGTAATATAATCTCTGTGTTGATGGGGTCAATATAATCTCTGTGTTGATGGGGTCAATATAATCTCTGTGTTGATGTGGTTAATTGCAAAGATGTTGTAGGTTAGAGATCAGACCGCGATTACTTGGTCACAAGTGCATTTATTTATCGCTTGTTATCGCTGGAAAGATTTCCACTTAGATGAAACTTTGCCAATATTTCCTTGTAATCTCGAGGTGCGCTATAGATTAAATGATTATAAAGGCACGCTATAGATTATAGGAATTAATACCATACCAGCAGTCCACGCTTGGATCTTCAGCAGACATCAGAGAAGCACAAGATCAGTAGGTGGACAGCCTAATCCACACTATATTTCATTAGATTCCCCTAACAACAGTAGGTAATAACTGCAGCAAAACTGATATCCAGTAGGCGAAACTATGAAAGGGTGAAGTTTAGCTAATCATTGGAAGCAAATATGATAACACACAAAAATAGAGGTTTCTACAAAAAGGTCTTTATCAAGAACACATTTACAACATATTAGGAAGAGTAAAAACATCATTGTTCACGTTTGCAGAAGAGAGTTAAATATATATATAAACACAGGAAGAGCAGACACTAGAACATCAGAGGTGGAACACCTGGATGTTACTGAAACAGAGGTGGAACACCTGGATGTTACTGAAATAGAGGTGGTGGAACACCTGGATGTTACTGAAATAGAGGCGGAACACCTGGATGTTACTGAAATAGAGGTGGAACACCTGAATGTTACTGAGAGGTGGAACACCTGGATATTACTGAAATAGAGGTGGAACACCTGGATGTTACTGAAATAGTAGAATATGACGACTGCTGTTGGATATCATATTTGGCTGGAGCAACTGTGTTTACTGTTGTAGATTGATACATAATCTGGAGGTACCCAATCTTACTATGCGAGAGATTAAATGGTTTACTAATCTCAGTTATATAAGACATATGTGGTGTAGTACTTGAACATAAAGCTGTCACGTGAAATAACAAGTATACTTTTATTATTGCCGTGATTTGTTGGTCACTATTTATAGACGCTATATCACGTGATAACACCGGCCAAAGAAATTCACGGGAATAATCGAAAATAGGACGGAAAAAATCTTGTTTGGATTCTGTTGGTAGGGTTTTCTACCGACGTTTGGCCACGCCTGTATCGAGTCCCTCGACAATTTAAAATATGAGATATCACTGTAAGTTCTCACCAGGTACACCAACAAACTGGAAAGTGTTCCAATTCCAGTCTTAATACATCAAAAAGTAGCTGCCGACAGTTTTACACAATATATGACCAAAGTTATCTAAGTGGAAAATAGTTTTCTAAAAAAGACATTGAATTTATCAATGATTTTCATTGGTTGCTATGTTTATCATTTATCTACAGCCAATGAAACTCAGTGATAAAATCTGACTCATTTTAGAAGGCTGTTTTGCCTCTTCCTAGGGCACGTCATTAATAGAGGCTGCTGCTAGCTTACTATTGGTTACTCTATGTATACTTAACGCCGCCAGCCAATGAAACACACGAATGAGTCTCTCGCAGTGACGAAATGTCCATATTTCACGGCCCGTCACGACAGAGAGATGATTGGGTGCAGAGACGAAGAAGCGAGCACATGTGCACGCTTCGCTCGCCAGGACCAGGAATCATACTGGTTCAGACCTTGATACTCCTCCTCGTGGAGTACCCCGGGCAACAGAGTAATCTAGCTAAGTTATCAAGGATCGGACGATCTCCAGCTGAGGTGGGAACCTGCTGTGGACTTGGAAACTTCCAAGAGAGAAACGACTCTTCTTATCCGCAGTACGTCCCGGGATTAAAAGCAAGCTTCAGCAAACTTTCGACAGCCTTTTCGTCATTTTCGCCAAGGCTCAAGAACTTTTCGTCAGTACCTTGTCCGCACCCAGCTTCGCGATATAACCAGAAAGTCCTTCTTAGGACTAGGTTGAAAGTGACGTGACTAGGCATCCCGAGATGGTCTAGTCGAATCCAGTACTCAACAAACAAACAAAGAGAGATGATTTGTTCAGTTCTTACTTTGACCATTATCTACATTTATCTATATTTATAATGCTACATTTCTGGTAAAGAACTTTGGCTTGTTTATCAATGTTCACTAGTTTAATATGGAGGCCACAGTTATTGCTTCTATATATATATGTGTGTGTGGTGTTATGTACGCCCTTTGTGTTTTGTGAAGGGGGAGTATGTTTTGTATGTGTGTGGTGTAAATGACATTATGTTATCTACATTTAGCACCTTTCTTTGGATTTTATAAGATTTATTAATAGAAGCTACGATTAAGGTTTAGAAACTTTGGGACGCTAAGTTCATGATACAAGGGAGATCTAGTAGGACCATGTTCATGATACAAGGGAGATCTAGTAGGACCATGTTCATGTTACAAGGGAGATCCACGGTGTAGTTTGAGGATGAACTCTGAAGAAAAAGAAATCAAAGATAAAGCTTCAGGCAGTTAATAGTTTTACCAATCTCTACAAGCAGTTAATAGTTTTACCAATCTCTACAAGCAGTTAATAGTTTTACCAATCTCTACAAGCAGTTAATAGTTTTACCAAATTCTACAAGCAGTTAATAGTTTTACCAATCTCTACAAGCAGTTAATAGTTTTACCAATCTATTCAATCATTTAATAGTTGTACCAATCTCTACAAGCATTTAATAGCTGTACCAATCTCTACAAGCAGTTAATAGCTGTACCAATCTCTACAAGCAGTTAATAGTTTCGTGTCGACAGTAAGAAGGACGGACAGAGACATTCAGAGATCGGCAGTCAAATAGACAAGACAGACAGACGGATGGATATATATATATATATATATATATATATATATATATATATATATATATATATATACAGACCGACAGCTAGACATTTGCCAGTATTTTTCCATTCTCCATTTTTCTGGTAGAAACAAATAAATCGCACTACTTACAAGACAGCTCTAGAAAATGTACAACTAAAATCATTGGCACCATCAAGTTCTAAAAGTTCAACCAGTCCGTGTCGGTAATGTAGGGCAGCTGCACTCTTGCTTCATTCGCATTGATGCCGACGCTATTTTCATGGTTTATCCAGGTCAGTGCATTCATCGCCATGTCTGTTCTGTAATTACGTTATAAATAAACAACTTTTTTCTCTTTATTTTATGTTATTTTCTGTAGTAGTTTTTTGTTTTGTTATAGTAACCCGCTAGGAGCAAGGAATAGTAGCACTATCGTCTGAAGGCATGTAGTAAGTAGCGATTAAGGAGTCAAGGAGTGGGATAGATTCTCATTGTCAATAGAAGTTGGAAGCGTTAAAATAGCTTTCAGGATGGCCCACAAAAGAAATGATGTTGATTTATGTTAAAAGGTAGGAAAGGGAGGGGTAGGGATAGAGCTTTCATAATAGCATGGAGGTGGAAAGGGTTTGACATTATTCTTGTGTGATTACTAGGGTTAGCACAAAATCAAAACTTTACTCGCTAATACAGCCTATCAATCGATATTATGATACCATATAATAAGAAATGTGCCACAAAAAACAATGAAGACCAATTTCAGACCCATATAAGAGAGCTGCAGATACTAGATGTTATATATGTAGACGACACAATGTTATTAATAACAAACAAACACGACCTACTGAACATAATTAAGTCACCTCAAAACTTAAACGAACTGCAAATTTTTTTCTTAAATATGAAAAAGACAAAAGTTAATGACCCAAAATTAATATTGAAAACTGCAATTTAGAAAAGTGACACATTTTGATTATTTAGGAATTAATATAAACGATGCTAGTGCGCAGTTGAGATTAACAGAAGAACAACAATGTCGCTGTCAAAATTATACCAACTAAAGTGGCAGGTTGCTAACATAAGAACCAAGTTGTGTTTACTACGAACATGTGTGTTTCCTATGATGACATATGGATGTGAAGCATGGGCACTAAATAAAACAGTGGCCACGAGAATAACATCATTTTAATTCAAGTGCTTTTTTTTTATTTAATTCAAGAAAAGTTTTGAGAATATAATGGACAGCAAGGAAAACAAACCAGGAGTTGTTACGAACAATTAACGTTCAGGAAGGCTGGTTTCTGAACACCATATTAAAAAAAAGCAAGATTTTTTCGGTCATAATAAGACACCCAGGAGACTTCACTTTTCGGCTTGGTGTAGTGTTTAATTGGAGGAGCCTCCTACTCGGAAAAAAGGGGGGGTTTACTAATTTTTCATATATTACATATTACATATATATATATAACCCCCCCTTTATATATATATATATATATAATATTTTAATTTGAATATATTTAGAACGACAATTTCTTGTTCCCGTGATGAATGCTCACACACAAAAAATATCAATTAACAATATTAAAAAACAATATTAATTGAAACATTAAAAATACTCTGTAACGAATGAGTTAAAAGTACCTCTCCGTGGTGCACCCTATAAACAGATACCGCTGCTAATGTCTTCTTCTGGCTAACACTTTTAGGGATCGTGAGTATGGAAAATAACGTGAAAATAAGAATAGTAAAGGAAGAATTTCAAATCAAGAAATTCAAGTAAAATTTGAAGTAATGACTCAATGCATTAAAAATGACAAGCAAAGATGACCGTTGTCATAATTCGTATGGTTGACCAAAAACCTCTTGCTCTGTGGCGGCGTGATATAGGGTTCGTCTGTGACGGCCAAGGGACCGGGTTAGAATCCCGCCACAGGCAATTGTGCATCTGGACCCTTCAGAAAGCAACGACAAACTAGTGAAGGTATTTATATTGCATTAAAAAATTGCTACAGCCAAAAAATCCTGGCTTGATATCGATGTCGCGAATATGATTTGTTAAAAAACAAAACAAAAGGAAGCGTACTGAGGAATCAACGCTGATAAATACATGCACAGCACAGGCTGAGCTGCTCGCAATATGGCTGATGACATAAACTGTTTCAATGAGTTGGTAAGACACTGAACGTATAAAAATACCGTTGTTGAAGGCAGATTTGTCTCAAAATTGGTACAATTAAAACCGCAACGTAACCTATCTGCGTTATCTGGACTAATCTTGGTTTCGTACGTCAGTTTAAGTGAGATACCGTCTTCTCTAATGTTGTATAGAAACCAATCTCGTAGCTATTGTTGGGAAGCTTTGACAATTAGCAATCAAGAAGGCACATAGATGTGGTTTTACAGAAGAATGTCATGTACACTTGAACAGCTGGAAGAAATTCTGAGAAACGGGTGTAAGTTGGTTTTTAGAGAAATACTGAGAATCTGGTATGAAATGTTTTCTACAGAAGCACTGAGAAGCACTGAGAAGCACTGAGAAGCACTGAGAAGCACTGAGAAGCACTGAGAAGCGTTTATAAAAGATTTTTTCCGGCTTATTCTTCTGCGCTTGTTCCCAAACTCCTGCAGAGCAGCAGGATGTAGTCGAAAGAACGGACAACGTTTTATTATGGTTTGCAGCGTAGCTGCGATATCTGCGTATCTCGGTCTAACACATACGATTTCAGCATAGCTTTTGGTTCAATTTGACGCTAAATTTGTTATTTATATTTATGGTACAGCCAGCCCTAGATATGTTCTCCTTAAGGGGGGGGGGGTCTCCTTAATATGATCTCCTTAAGGTTTCACCTGAAGAAAAGAGAATTTGTACATTTTCCGGTGTCAGATCTTCCATATGGAGAACAGTTTGATGACCTTTTTGTGAAAAAATTGTTTTTAAAAAAGGGGGGAGGGGTGGTGGTGAACTAAATTTGGGCCTACTTTGTGGTCAAGTTCCTAGCACTAAATGTCATGTTTAGATTTTATACATCCCAACCCCCTTTTATCTACGGGCCTGAATTATACCCCCAGAAATCTGCTTAATCGCCCCGTACGACAAGTTTAGCAAGTAACACTCTTGTTATTCTTTGATCTCGCTTTGGGTTCTGGCACCACAAGGGTAACAGAAGTCCAATGTACACAGAACGCTTGCCAAAATAATCAAACAGAATCAATCAATGTTTTTTGCCAGATTACAAGTACAGCGTGCTTAGAGAGAATTTCGCCGTGTGTGGCCAGGGTTCGAACCAGGATTACAAACTAATGATTGTGATACGTGTAGATCCATGGTTACATACGCGAGCCTCGTGTCAACAATTCGTTGATTTCATTGGAAGAGAGCTGGTAGTCCTTCTAAAATGTCGTTTTTTAATGTTCCTGTGATTTTTTATTGGTAGTTGATAGAACTATACACAGGAAGAACAGTACACGAAACTAGTCGTGCCTTTACCGCAACAACAAGCAGCCTAACATTGGAAGTATTCACTGTAACGCAGGCACTTAACTGGCTGGAATCACATGCCTATTGCCATGTGTGCATACTACGTGACTTTCTGAATATGATTTAGAAAGTCAAAACAGGTGATGTACGTATGGAATGGGTGAAAATGGGTTGAATCATTAGAAAGAGCAAAAACGCGAGCATTACAACGATAACTCACGCTTATTTTTGTCCACGTACACTCAGGCGTGGGGGGAAATGAACGAGCTAACAGATTAGAAAGCCTCGCCACCACAACAGACGGTCAGCCTATAGATCGAGCAGACATACTCATTGCTTTTCATGAGTCCTCACGATCAAACGATTTTGAGATGAATAAGCAGGAGTCAATATCGTGAATGCGCGAATTGGGAGTGAGGATGGACGTGGCCCGTAGAGAACTCCTGAAAAATATTTCAAAAAGAGCAGTGAACCAACATAGAACCAGAACCATTAACCGTTATAGCATGAGAGATTTACTGAAGCGGAAATCTGAACACCTATGGACTTGTCCGGTGTGTGAAGAGGATAATCAACATACCTAATACCTAAAAGAACTATACACAAAAATGACCAATGGAAAATCTTTTCTTCCTATAGTCCATGCCGTGTGGTGTTGGTTACCAAGTTTTACCCGACGTTTCCGTGTTCTGTCAATCATTTCTTCTTGTAGTCCACGCCGTGTATCATGTCTATCCACAACTATCTGTTTCGTGCTCTGTTAATCATTCCCAAGACCGATGTTCTCCCATACAACAATGCTAGGTTGTCAAGCGTTTTCTCTCTCTGTCTACCCCTAAATCTCTCTGATGCGGCTAATCAGTTCTCTGTTGAATGAACTTCTTTCAATACATCTTTATTATGTTTTATATCCGTTCACGCTGTTATTATCATTCTTCTGTAAAACTACATGAAAAATCACAGTTAAATTCAAATAGAATAACTTTAGATAGAACATTTTTGTGATTCGGGAGGATTGTACTGTCCAAGGACTACATGTAAATCATCCCACAATCATTTGCTGCTCATGTTTATGATTGGCTAGTTTAGCACAGGATAATGATTGGCTAGTCTAGTACATGACAATGGCGATGGCATTGGCCTTGTCTTGACTCCAGTTAAGATCTTTGTACAGAAAGTAAACATGACCTGAAAGGCTGGATGTTGATTATTTCCGTATATTTGGTTAGTAGGACGTGACCGTCTTTTTAAAAATACTCCAAGTATATAAATAGTGATCACAGAATAACATGGCAATAGCTTAACAAATGAAAGCTTGTTTCCTTTTTGTACGGAGGTCTGTACAGCCGATGGTCTCGACCATGTCCAAGAACTATGGCAGTAGTATTTTAAGATAGGTCGTAACCTACCACATCTAAATGTAAACAACAATGGAGGGCAGCTGTTTGGAGACCAGAATACGCCACTTGTCGGTTATCTAGGTCAGCTGGTATCTAGGTCACATCTAACTGGGTAGTCTCTGTTGTATTAGGTCAGGTGGATAGAAATTGTTAACATCTAAACCTTCTTATATAAACGTCTACACATTTATATTTTATTACATTTATTACATTTTATATTGTATTATATTATATTGCATTTCTACACACTTCTATAAAATGTTTTATAGATGGGGAAAAGGGAGTGGGGAAATTTTGACATATTAAACAGTGCGTCCCTGTATTCTTCAGCCTGTTAACAGGGGGGGGAGGAGTGGGGGGATGTCAGAAATATGCAACAAATTATATTGACGTTATTTTAAGGACAGTCTCTTGTATATATATATATATATATATATATATATACCGGTACATTTCACACCATATTCTAGGATTGTGTAGGTGATGAGTTGGTATTATGCTTCAGAACAGCTGTATTAAGATAAGATGAAGCTTGGGGACTAATCGAGTCCTACCAGACTAATGCTCTTGAATAGTCGAGGATATTGAAATACAATTTTTTTCTCTATTTCTTGTCTTATGTTTTCTATTTATTTCTGTGATATTTTTTTCTATATTTCTTGTCTTATTTTTTCTATTTATTTCTGTGATATTTTTTTCTATATTTCTGTTTCTCTCCATCTCTATTATTTTTCTATATATGCCATTCTCTCCATCTATCTTTTTTCTATATCTACGTTTTTCTCCACCACGGGGTTAGGCCGTGGATAGGAGGGACCGTTTGAGGAGGGAGGTGGGGTTTATTCCCATTAGCAAATCAAAACATGACATTTGCTACCAGGAACTTAGTTAAAAGGTGGGTCAAACGTCAGAAAAACACAACAGAAACGATTTCTCACAAAAACATCATCAAATTATTCATCAAAAGGAAGAACAATCACGCAAAAAGGCACAAGAAACCTTCCCCCCCCCCCCCACCATTGTTTAGGTACAACCCACACCCACCAACCCACCCCTCTCAATTCACCTTGAGGAACACGTATCTACGGACCTAGTTCTAACACAGATTATCTGTTCTATGTTCTAACATATTATTTGTTCTATGTTCTAACACAAATTATCTGTTCTATGTTCTAACAGATTATTTGTTCTATTTTCTAACACAGGTTATCTATTCTATGTTCTAACACAGATTATTTGTTCTATGTTCTAACACAGATTATCTGTTCTATGTTCTAACACAGATTATCTGTTCTATGTTCTAACACAAGTTATCTCTTCTATGTTCTAACAGATTATCTGTTCTATTTTCTAACAGATTATCTGTTCTATTTTCTAACACAGATTATCTGTTCTATGTTCTAACACAAGTTATCTCTTCTATGTTCTAACACACGTTATCTGTTCTATGTTCTAACACAAGTTATCTCTTCTATGTTCTAACACAGATTATCTGTTCTATGTTCTAACACAGGTTATCTCTTCTAAGTTCTAACAGATTATCTGTTCTATTTTCTAACAGATTATTTGTTCTATGTTCTAACACATATTATCTGTTCTATGTTCTAACACAGATTATCTGTTCTATGTTCTAACACACGTTATCTGTTCTATGTTCTAACACAGGTTATCTCTTCTATGTTCTAACAGATTATCTGTTCTATTTTCTAACAGATTATTTGTTCTATGTTCTAACACAGATTATGTGTTCTATTTTCTAACACAGGTTATCTATTCTATGTTCTAACACAGATTATCTGTTCTATGTTCTAACACAAGTTATCTGTTCTATGTTCTAACACAGATGATCTGTTCTATGTTCTAACACAGGTTATCTATTCTATGTTCTAACACAGATTATCTGTTCTATGTTCTAACACAAGTTATCTGTTCTATGTTCTAACACAGATGATCTGTTCTATGTTCTAACACAGATTATCTGTTCTATGTTCTAACACAGATTATCTGTTCTATGTTCTAACACAGATTATCTGGTCTATGTTCTAACACAGATTATTTGTTCTATGATCTAACACAGGTTATCTGTTCTATGTTCTAACACAGATTATCTGTTCTATTTTCAAACAGATTATCTGTTCTATGTTCTAACACAGATTATTTGTTCTATGTTCTAACACAGATTATTTGTTCTATTTTCTAACACAGGTTATCTGTTCTATGTTCTAACACAGATTATATGTTCTATGTTCTAACACAGATTATCTGTTCTATGTTCTAACACAGATTATCTGTTCTATGTTCTAACACAGATTATCTGTTCTATGTTCTAACACAGATTATCTGTTCTATGTTCTAACACAGATTATCTGTTCTATGTTCTAACACAGATTATCTGTTCTATGTTCTAACACAGATTATCTGTTCTATGTTCTAACATTACCACAAAAACTGACAAACTTCAACAATATTTTGTGTGTATATGTCATCATCACTTAAATTTGACATGACCTGGTTGTTTAACAGACAACATTTTCTGTCTGGCCTTCTGTGGTCACGTGGCAGCTGTCGATGCAGGTGCGAGGAGGTCACAGACAGTCCTTGAGAAACAATAGTTCATTGTACGCGAGTCCATTGTCCATTACACAATCCTGTGGAATCATTTTTCATGATTTCATCAGGAATTTTCCAGAAAATTTGAAATGCCAGAGATATCACAAACCAAAACTACGAACTAGTGAGAAAATAATAAACAACCTGAGATACGCAGATGACACTGTTCTTTCAGCAGAAAGTCAACATGAACTACAGATATTAATAGACCATCGATACACCAAGTAAAGAATATGGATTGAATATAAACAATAAAAAAAACCCATGATAATCAGAAAAGTCACGAAGAACTGGTGCTAAACATAAACATACATGGAGAGAAACTAGAATAAGAGGACATAATTCATGTCTGAGATGTGGATGTATAGAAGAATAGGGAGAATTTCATGGAAAGAGAAGAAAACAAATAAATATGTGCTAACAACAGTCAATATGTAGGAGTAATTATTAAAGGAAATAAAGATCAATCAAAAATATATTTTAGAAAATTTAGAAGACATGACACTTTGTTGAAGACCTTACTTGAGAGTAAAAAAATAGAAGGGAGGCGAACAAGAGTGGGAGAGTGACATTACCAAATGGACATGTTACAGTCTAGCAGAGTTAACCACTAAGAAAAGAAACAGTGGACGTTGGAGGTCCGTTGCAGCCAACCTTCGCTGCTGAGACGGCACTCGATGATGATGATGATTCTTATAAAGTTACGCTATGTGATTGTTTACGTAATGTTTCATTGGCTACCCACACACTGTATACTCAAAGCGTCACCATCTATCTTACTATAAGACCTCTCAGCAGAAAAATAAACATTACCTAAAAGGCTAATTTTTTTCCCCGTGATTTTCTTTGGTCGTTCTTAAATATTTTTCACATGTGAATGTACGTATATAAACAGAAACCAACAAAATGCACGGAGATAATAATAAAATTCATAAATAAAGACATGTTTACGTTTGTTGAGAGGTCTATACTTGAGCCCAGTTACGCTCAAGATAATCAATATAATATAGAATCAGAGAGGATTTATTATAACTAGTTTTACCATCAAACAAATATAGTTAACGTATCATCGATCTGGTAGAGATAGGAAAAGGGCAATGAAGCCACCACTGGAAACTTAAATAATTACACAACCAAATCGACATATCGAACAAGTAAGTAAAGTAAAGTAACCCATAGCATTTATTAATGCCGTAGGGGTGTGAGATGTTAGCGATCTCACATTTCACAGGCTCTGCAAATGAGGGCGGTAGCCATCTCCTCTCCCTCGTAGTCTTTACTTCCCGGATTAATCCGGTACCCATTTAAGGCTGGGTCGACCTGGGAGCCGTTGCGATCTGAAAACATTTCCGCCTCAGCTGAGGAATGAACCCAGGACTACTCATATGCGAAGCCAGTGCGCTAACCACTGCGCTAACGCGGCTCCCAATCGAAAAAGAGGATTTTATCAAGACTACATGCACAACAGAAAACGAGAAGTAAGAATGACACTATAGACGTTCACATGAACGAGTTTACTGTAATAAGGAGATGGACCGGAAGGATTGAAAATAGTTCATAGATGACAAAATATTGACAAGGAATATACAAAACATAGCTACATAAGTCTACATGTGAAACGAGACACATAGAAAGAATTTCGGAACAGGTAGATACCATCCATAAGACGGGCGCTCATTTATCATGAAGGGTTTAAGCTTGCCAAATTGATATATGTAATTGATCGAGCGCAAGACAGATCCGGTCGTCAGAGAAGCACGACTTAAAGGCCATGACTTGAATATGCTGGGCGCTTCGATGACCCATGCCATTGAATTGGACGTCCACACGATAACCAAAATGGTTGTTGATGCTGTACAAGCGTTGGCAGAATCGGTCCGTAAGCTTCCTTCCAGTCTCACCTAAAGGGTATACGTCCTGACGGAACGCTTGCATATGATGGTATAGATGACGCTGCTGGACGTACACGTAAAGCTTAAACATCCGTCTGATTTATCCGTGTAATCCTGATCATGTTTATCAGTTTAACCATTATTATCCGTATAACCATTATTATCCGTCTAACCATTATTATCCGTCTAACCATTATTATCCGTCGAACGTATAAATGCCATTTTTGTCTTACAATGTTATATTTGGTTAGATCCAATAAATATAGACTTTATAGTCGTGCATCATATCCAGTCTTTATACAAGAATGAGATCTTTTCCAGCATACTCATGATTGAGTCTCGAGAAAAGAAATTGTACCACTTGAGACATTACACCGGACACAACCCTAAACACAGTTTGCCTTGTGTTCAAGAGTAGAAAATAGTGTAATATCAAGCTTAAATCATGCTAATTGTCTGATAAACCAATCGTGTGTAAATGAGGGCTTATAATTGACTAAGCATCTTTAAAAATTCAAAAATATGTTCGTGCTAATAGTATTGTCATAATGCATACTCCCATTGCCTGTTCGTCGCTTGTCCGAGCGACGTTTACGCAGAGCTGCACGGCGATATTGCAGGATTGATTTGCTGAATTCTGCATCGACATTCTTAATTCTGCAGCCAAAAAGCCACCTTGCACTCATTTACAGGAAAACTACGCATTAATAAAAGTTAGGTTTTACCCTAGATACGTCTCAGCAGTGAAGTTATTCAGTGTAGCTATGTCAGATGACATATTCCTTCCAGAACGTAGCCTTTTTTATGAGTGTTTTGAATTCTTCGAGACGTTTCTGGGTAAGTTGACAATCTAAATATCTCTTATCTACCGTCGTTTGCGCTGCCCTTATCCTTGCTACCAGCAACAACACCTTCCCTTATTAAATTTTCTCTCTGTTATGTCTCTCTACATGGTTAAAGAAAACCTCACAAGTCTTATTATAATGTTATTTATAAGTCAACCTTTCTTGATCTTCACAGCTATTATAACTTTTTTTCTTTTTTTTTCCTATCCAGTTATTCTTAAAATTCCTCTGTAACTTATCATTTCGAAATCAACATATCTCTTTGAAACTGATTTATTAAGTATCCATGTTTTACAACCATAAATTGCCACTGAAAATATCTTTACTCTTATCAGATATAATTTATCTTTATATTTGTGGCAGTGCCAAATAGTTTTCATTAGCGCTAATTTTGACGTCGAACTTTAAGTTATTTTTAAATTTCTGCTGCACAATTTTCTGAAATGTTTATGTTTATATTTACATTGAAAAACTGATAATTAATGACATTCTAGATCAGAGTTAGCAGTTACGACAATGTTGGAAAATGTGTATACTGTAGAGTGACTAACAGCAAGGTCTGCTAAACCTCTATTATACGATTGAAGATATTCTATGATAAAAATGTATTTACTGAATATTTCAGGTGCATAAGGTTCAAGTATGCATAATATGCACACAAAAAATAGGAAAATTTAAATATTAATGTTTCGTTGAGTGTGGCGCCCTTTTCTCTGAAATGTCTTCTTTGGAGGATTATGAGTCTATATTTACAAAAACTGAACGCAGAAATAAACTAAAGTAGTATCAATACTGAAGATTTCATTCGAGAAAACTAACTCAAGTGAAACTAAATACGAGAAATGTACCTTGTAAAAGTTTACAAACTTTTTTCATTTACACAATTATTTGACAAAAACGATATTTTACGAATGTAAATACTTTCAGAATGGCATACACATCATGTATCATCTTGTCAATTGTAATGATCCATCGAACAACATCTGGACTTCAAGGGAAATAATAGTTGAAATTATGACTTGAAAAATGGCCACGATATATGAGTCGAATTGGTTGGTTGTAAACATGACATCTCCAATTCTGTCTGTTCAAAGCTATTCTGTACAGTTCTTGAATAGTATGAATATTGGTTGTTTTACTTTCTCTAAGTATTGTTCGTCTGAGTGTTTCTTTTGGTCTACCCCTGGCTCTTTTGTCTGTTGGTATCCATTCATGAGATTGGTGGTGTATTCTGTTGATGTCTGCACGTAGGACATGCCCGATGTAGGACCAACGGCGTTTTCTGATAACATCTGTGATGAAATTTTGATTTTATCATTCGATTTGAATTCATTCCACTGGGTGTTAGTTATCATACGAAGACACTTGTTCAAGAAATTACTGAGTTTCGAGAACAAATGTCTTCATAGGATAACTAACACCCATTGAAGTGAATTTAAATCGAATGATAAAATCAGAGAAGAGACACATCAAAATTTCATCACAGATGTTATCAGAAAACGCCGCTGGTCCTACATCGGGCACGTCCTACGTGCAGACATCAACAGAATACACCACCAATCTCTTGAATTGATACCTACAGGCAAAAGAACAAGGGTTAGACCAAAATAAACACCCAGAAGAAAAATATTTAGAGAAAGTAAAACAACCAATATTCATACTATTCAAGAACTGTACAGAATAGCTTTGAACAGACAGAATTGGAGAGATCTGACCTCTGCCCTATGCGCTAACTTAATCGCAAAAGGAAAATGAATGAATGAATGAATGAATGAAACATGACATTCTCACGCTGTGTAGTATATGCTATCTATTGTCTTTCCCCAGGTAAATGATGGTTGACCGTATACCTGATGGTTGACCGTATACCTGATGGTTGACCGTATACCTGATGGTTGACCGTATACCTGATGGTTGACCGTATACCTGATGGTTGACCGTATACCTGATGGTTGACCGTATACCTGATGGTTGACCGTATACCTGATGGTTGATCGTATACCAATTTACCCATAAGCATAGGGTTGAAACGGTATCCAAAAGAATAAATACATTTGAAATGAAGTGGCACAGAAATATTTTAAGAATATCATGAACAAATAAAAAGAAGAACATTGACTGAAACTAAATGAAGGATCGTTTCTAAATACCACCACAAGAAGAAAGTTACAGTATTTTGGACACTTAAAGAAACATGGTGGTATCGAAAGGCTGATTCTAGGGGGCAGAGTGCCAGGAGGGAGAAGAAGAGGAAGACAAAGAAGACGATGAACCAGCGACATCGTAGAATGTATGCACATGTCTCTGATGTATGCAGGACTGCTTGCCAAGGGACAGAGAGATGTTCAGTGTATCCACGATGAAGACGACAACGTTCTGTACAGAATTTGTCACTTGATATATATGTATAAATATAGGGATAGGGGCATGAGTTGTCGTTCCAATGCCATATCTGATACCTTGGTTGCGTTGAATTCATGTTTTTTACAGTTTTTAAAAATTGTTTTCTGCCCACCATTTCGTATTTTCTTGGTCTAACTTTGGTTTAATGTCGAGATATTCTTTTGTTATATGCTCTTATTGATATTTGGTTTGACTTCATTCTCATAAGGTGACCGAATCATTTTACTTGCTGTCTTTCAATATGTTCAATATATGCTATTATATTAAACTCTTTTCCTAATTTCTTCATTTCTTTTTTTATCTAGTTTAGTAACCATTGAAGCGTGCTGTTGTCAAGTGGTACCTCTTGTTCAGAGTATGAAGGAGAAATTTTATGGAAACATGACTTTGCGGGGAAGAGACTAATTAACAATCGTCTATAGCATTTGTCTATATTTATGTGAAACCTTTAAACAATCAAGTCTTATTGTGAGCTTGAAATCTCGAAGTCTATCCTTGTATCCAGAGATTCAAGGTTCAATTTCATTCTTAACGCTGTTTCCTAATGGTTTTTTTTAAACAGATCGTCCATTCAGAAACAAATCATACATTCAGAATTGCGATACACATGTTAAAGGAAACATCGGCAAGTCAGAAATTGGAAGCCCCGTCAATAAACATTTATTGACCAATAAAAAATCGAACAAACAAAAATACACCATTAAAAATTGTCCATTGAAGAATCTTGCTATCGTTGAAGTGTGTGTGAATTGGATTCTTCATTCCATATGCAAATGGATTTGTATATTCACTATGAACTTTGACGTCTGAAGCAATGAACATATTTTTTGAGCACTATAATAGTTACACAATTGCGACTAAATTGTAGTATAAGTACATGGAGGGGTGTGAAGATAGTCATTTAGTTAAAAAATAAGGCAGCTGAGGTATTCAAAGCTGAAGGCATTTTTGAACGAGCGCTTAGTTTAGTGAAGCCAGCGTTGCCATAGCTGGGCGTTATTAACTAGATCTGGGGGATTTTGGACGTCGTCTGCGGTGCTGGGGTTCTATCTATGTGATGTGTTCTTTTGCAGAACAATTTCCTCATTGCCCCTCAGTAAAACTTTCAGTTCTGTGCACAGAAAAATTTCTTCATTGCCCCTCAGTAAAACTCTCAGTTCTGTGCACAGAACAATTTCCTCATTGCCCCTCAGTAAAACTCTCAGTTCTGTGCACAGAAAAATTTCTTCATTGCCCCTCAGTAAAAGTCTCAGTTCTGTGCACAGAACAATTTCCTCATTGCCCCTCAGTAAAACTCTCAGTTCTGTGCACAGAACAATTTCCTCATTGCCCCTCAGTAAAACTCTCAGTTCTGTGCCCAGGTTGCTCGGAAGCTGCAAAGGTATTTTTTTGTCCATTGTCATGCTCAGAAATTTTTAATACCCTGTATCTATTTTGGTCTGCTTCTTGTTCTGTTTCCCTGAACCCCCCCCCCCCACCCCAAGCATGATATTTTATAAAAAAACAAGTCTGTCTTTTTTGTACGTATGTTTTTTTGTGGATAGTTTTGAGGAGCTATTCTTCTTCTATCATCCAATTTTTGCGGATATCTGTGTTGTTTCGACTTTCTATCCATCATATTTTTAGTACCTTTCTATAACATTTCATTTTAAATGCAAATAATTTCTTTTCCGCTGCGGATATTATTGCCCAAGTGTTTTATCTGTAACTTTGTCTTTCTGTCCACCCCTTGCCATAGATGGTTATCTGTGATGTTGTTGTTGAGACATTACTAATCTCTTTCTGATCTCTGTAGGGTAATTTCTTGTGTTGTTCATGATCTCTGTAGGGTAATTTCTTGTGTTGTTCATGATCTCTGTAGGGTAATTTCTTGTGTTGTTCATGAACTCTGTAGGGTAATTTCTTGTGTTGTTCATTATCTCTCTGTAGGTTGTTCATGATCTCTGTAGGGTAATCTCTTGTGTTGTTCATGGGGTAATCTCTTGTGGTGTTGGGAGCCGCGTTAGCGCAGTGGTTAGCGTACTGGCTTCGCATATGAGTGGTCCTGGGTTCATTCCCCAGTTGAGGCGGAAATGCTTTCAGATCGCAACGGTTCCAAGGTCGACCCAGCCTTAAATGGGTACCGGATTAATCCGGGAAGTAAAGACTGCGAGGGAGAGGAGATGGCTAACGCCCTCATTTGCAGAGCCTGTGAAATGTGAGATCGCTAACATCTCACACCCCTACGGCATTAATAAATGCTATGGGTAACTTTACTTACTTACTTTACTTACTCTTGTGGCGTGGATAGTTGATCCGAGATATTCATAGTTGCTGACATTTTCTCTAATTGTTCTTTGTCAATGACTATTGAAGATTTGAGGTCATCTCTGTTTATATGCATTATCTGTGTCTTTTTTGGCATTGAGAAAACGATTTTGTGCCTCGCTACGATGTTTGACGGACATTATCATGTGTTCTGAACTCTTCGATATTAGTGTAGTGTCATATGGTTATCTAATTCCTGGAATCTCATGTCCTCTGATATGATAGAGTTGAAATTCTTCATAACTTTGGTATTGTCGTACATTTCGAATGATGTTTTCTGCGTATATGTTGAATAAGTGTTGCAAGAGGAGGCATCATCGAGTGACTCCTTTCTAGACGTCAAACAAGCCAGGCGGACAGAAGCCTGTTGTTCTTGATAAAGCATTGTGGGAAGCACATGCTTTCCATAATGTTGCATAATTTCTGGTGCGTGACACAGTCAAATACCGTTGCGTAGTTCTTTAAACATATGTATTTGAGTAGTTCTTGAAACATGTGTATTTGAGTAGTTCTTGAAACATGTATTTGGCTGCATTGAACTCTCGGCATTTATCACTTATATGTCTGAAGGCTGTTGAAAGACTTGACAACCAATGCCACACGGCATGGAATATAAGATGATATGGTCGACAGCACATGAAACAGAAGGTTGTTGAAAGACATGATAGCTAACGTAACACGGGCATAGAATATAGAAAAGTAGAGGGATTGGGTAAACTCTGATGGAGATAACAGTTGAACATATTCTTACAAGCTACTTGTAGTTGAATAAAGTCTTTGCTCTCTGCGCCTGTTCTCAAATTTCAGTTTCTCAAGATGTATTTATAAGAATGGAATTTGTTGTGTCGTGGTTTACAGATCGACTGCTATATCTGCGGTTTTCAGCCGGACACATCCGATTTCAGGCTAGATTATGTGTCACATTGTCTTTGAATGAGGTAGTAAACTTCACCATCCGAAACCTTTGTAGTTCACAATTACGATATGCATGGTAGTTCCCAATTGGGCTATTCTTTACTCCCCCATCTGAACCGGCATCAGATGGTTGTTAGTTACTATGTTCTTGTCAGTTTCATTTTTTAAGAATATTTGCGTTCACGAAATCCCACTAGGTCTCCCTTGTAACAGAACAAGACTCCTACTTGATTTGTAGCAGGATGCGTTCCGGAGAAAAGTCTGTTGCATCGCCGTTTGCTTTATTTGTACCAATGGGACGAGATATCCAACTTCGGTGGCCCGTCAGTTAGTTGGTTGTTGATCCCGCGGCCTGTGGGATCATGCCCTTTGACCTAATGCCATTGTGTGATATGTGCATGCGATTGCCAGCTGGTGTTTTATTTTGTAAATTGTGTTCCATTGATCTGACCTTCACATGCTACTCTGATCTGTCCCTCACAGGAGGTTGATGTACGAGTATTAGTGACTTCGGCTGGTAGTATATTTGCAATGTTTTTTCCATAGTATGTACGTGAAACACAAATTTTATCATCTTTGCAATAAACGCACATTCAACCTTTTTGCTACGGGAATTAAAAAATACAGAAAATAGTTTCATCGTTTCAATCTTAATGTCTTTTTCTAGAAAATACGGGAAAAACGGTAAACAAACATTTAAAACAGTAAAAAGATAGCCCCTACCACAAATGCATTAGACGGGAGACAATTCACAATAAAGACAATGTAACAATGACGTATACACAAGTTTAAAAAAGGGTTTAAAAGCCGTAGAAGATTGACTTCACTGTACTCGGTTTCCCATATGTACTCCGTCCCTCTCAACGAAGCGGCACGCCGCCTGCCGAGAGTACCACTCATAGCACGTAACTCCGTAGTCTCAAGTGATAATCCACAGGGATCTCCGTTAAAAATCCACCTTATAAACAAGACGACACGAGCCGGATTCGAACCCGTGACCTCTGAACACAAGGCGAACAGCTTAACCACTACGCCAACTGTCGTAGACAAGCACATAATAAAAATGGGGAATGAGAATGAAATAAAACAGCTTTGCCTGAAAAAAATCACGAAGAACAACACAACAAAAACCACATCAACCGAATCTAAATAAATTAATGATCATTATTAAAACCAAATGACTTAAGGGTACCAACCTCCGGTATATTTTTTATATACGATCACTCCTGCAGTCCACCCTGCTGTCAATGGGTAACTGACGTTTACGGAATATAAACAAAGCTAGGAATGGAACAGGTCACCTCATCTAATCATTTTTGCGGTTTAGTACATAAAGGTGGTGCACTGTCCCCTGATCTTTTCAATAAATACACTGAAATGATAACGGGATCTGTACAAGATATGCCTTGAGTATCAGTTGAAGGACATATTATTATCAACATACGATACACAGATGATACAGTTGTGATAGCAGAAATTCTTACAAAGTTACAAAGTTACAAAGTTACAAAGTTACAAGAACTGATGTATAATGTTGAACAAGTAAGTCAAAACAAAGGACTTAGTCGGAATAGCAGAAAAACTGAAGTAATGGTAGTATCAAAGAATAAATGGACCCCTAGAATGCAACATTAAAGTACTGAAACATCACTGAAATAAAATCGTGCACCACTGATGATAGAGCTAGAAATAAAATCATGCACCACTGATGATAGACCTAGAAATAAAATCGTATGTGGTAAAAACTCTGATGGGCTCAGGCGCTATTGGGACAAGGACGCTCAGCTCGAGAACGCCTTGCTCTCAAACGCGTGGTGTGAGACTCGAACTTGGACAAGGGGTACACGATGTCGGTGAATGACACCTCGGCTAAGAGGGCGAAAGAGCCAGGGCCCAACTCCTCTGTTGAGTTCTTCCCCTTAAGGAACCAGGCTCACGGATGAGAAACGGTTCAGTACCCAAAGGGCACAGGCACAGCACGTCCAATTACACGAGGCAAGTTCATAGACAGTGGAACACCTCGTACGAGTCAGACGAGAGTAACTACTCCTACTCTACTCCTACTACCACTCCTTCAACCACTCCTTCTACCACTCCTACTCTACTCCTACTACCTCTCCTTCAACCACTCCTTCTACTACTCCACTTCTACTACTCCACTCCTACTACCACTCCTACTCTACTCCTACTACCACTCCTTCTACCACTCCTACTCTACTCCTACTACCACTCGTTCAACCACTCCTTCTACTACACCACCTCTACTATTCCACTCCTACTACCACTCCTACTCTACTCCTACTACAACTCCTTCTACCACTCCTACTCTACTCCGACTACCACTCCTACCACCACTCCTACCACTACTCCTACTACCACTCCTTCTACCACTCCTACTCTACTCCTACTACCACTCCTGTTACTATTACTTCTACCACTCCTACTCTACTCCTACTACCACTCCTACTCTACTCCTACTACCACTCCTATTACTATTCCTACTACCACTCCTTTTACCACTCCTTCTACCACTCCTACTCTACTCCTACTACCACTCCTACTCTACTCCTATTACCACTCATATTACTATTCCTACTACCACTCCTATTACCACTCCTATTACTATTCCTACTACCACTCCTATTACTATTCCTACTACCACTCCTATTACTATTCCTACTACCACTCCTATTACTATTCCTACTACCACTCCTTTTACCACTCCTTCTACCACTCCTACTCTACTCCTACTACCACTCCTACTCTACTCCTAATACCACTCATATTACTATTCCTACTACCACTCCTACTACTACTGTTGTTCGTAGTCGCAGTGGACGATATCCATTCAGCTCAACTGGGATGATGATGAAGAACATGATGTCTGCGGTGTGCCCGACTGTGTCTAATGAGTCCTATGTGTGGCGGGAATTGTGTACCACTGAGTATGTGTGGGAGGAGTCTGTGGGACATTGAGCAGCTTAATGTTACCTTTCTTCTAGCGCGTTTTTGTTGTTGCAGCTTGATGTCTGAGGTTTTCTGCAACTGCAGCACCACTCTTGATTCTGTGACACCAGTCTGATCTGTCTTGTGCAAGATTCTCCCATGAATTTGTGTCTATGTTGAAATGAGTCAGTGATGTTTGTTTGTTTGTCTGTTTGTTTTGCGTTCGCTCCATTGTAACCATCACGGGTGTCCGTGCGATTTCCGCCGGGAGCGTGATTACGTTGTGCCACCGTTATGCGCCTTGTAGGCCTAGCACATCCGATTTCGGCATGCCTTGACAATTCGGGTGGGCTACCCTTAGCCTGTGACAGCCTCTATATATGTCTCCAGGAACGCGTAGTGGCGACTCTTCGCCCAGACGATTTTTGCTCTCGTCTGACTCGTACGAGGTGTTCCACTGTCTATGAACTTGCCTCGTGTAATTGGACGTGCTGTGCCTGTGCCCATTGGGTACTGAACCGTTTCTCATCCGTGAGCCTGGTTCCTTAAGGGGAAGAACTCAACAGAGGAGTTGAGCCCTGGCTCTTTCGCCCTCTTAGCCGAGGTGTCATTCACCGACATCGTGTACCCCTTGTCCAAGTTCGAGTCTCACACCACGCGTTTGAGAGCAAGGCGTTCTCGAGCTGATCGTCCTTGTCCCAATAGCGACTGAGCCCATCAGGTACTGAACCCTTTCTCTCTTCAAGTGTATTTCTGGTGTAGGAAAACCTGACAGTAGAGTTGGACTAGAACTACCATCGTTGTCCCTTTCTTGCCTAAGCCCATCGGGTACAGAACCCTTTCTCTTCGCGAGCATATTTCCGGTTTAGGAAGGCTCGACATTAGAGTTGGATTAGGTCTTCTTGCTTTACCGAACACAAATGAATGGGTCTTGGTCTCTGCCTGTAAGGAACTCAGGTAACTAGATGCTCGTCTCGAGCTGACGGAGCTTGTAGTTCCCCTTCCCTAGAGACTTTTCACTTTATATTTGCAGTTCGCGCTGCCCTCTAGCGCTGTTCTGCCCTTTCATTGTTTCATTGTACTCAGTATGAAATCTATTTGTCTCTCGCCATGCATCTACCTTTACGTGCATTTTACATTGGCCACCCCTCCAATGTTCGGACTGGACTGACTAGCTTCACTGTATGTCGACAGTGTCGCTATATGTGGTGATGCTGGTGGTGTCGGAGATATTGTCTGTCTCTTGTGCAGTCAAATCTCTTTACATCTGCTACCTCCACATTCTCGGACACGATCCCCAAATGATTTGGCCAAAATCATCTCTAGCTGCTGTATTTCTGTTTCCAGGGTGCACCGCGTGGAGGTACATTTGGGATCTTGGTTATCTGCTAACCCTGGGTCCGCCTAGAGCAATGCGTTCCCTTTGCACCCCGGGTCAGTGATGTCTTAAGAGTGTCTTTAAAACGCTTCTTTTTTCCTCCTGCCTTGCGGGGACCAGTCTGTAGTTCTCCATATAACAAATTCTTTGACAGATGATGATTTTTCATGCTGACCATGTGTTCTGTCCAGCATGTCTGCGCCTTCATCAACATTGTATTTATGCTTACAGACTTAGATTTCGTCAACATTGTATGTTTGCTTACAGACTTAGATTGCATCAGTACTTCACTGTCCGGTATTTTATCCCTCCAATGAATGTTGAGTATCTTACGAAGGCTACTTAGGTGGTTGAGTCATCTAGCATGTCTGGCATATACTGTCCATGTTTCACAGGCATAAAGGAGTGATGATAATACTGCAGCCTGGAAAAATATGAGTTTGACTGTAGTAACTACTACTACTACCACTACTACCGCTACTACCGCTACTACCACTACTACTACCACTACTACCACTACTACCACTACTACCACTACTACTACCACTACTACCGCTCTACCACTACTACCACTACTGCCACTACTACCACTACTACCGCTACTACCACTACTACCACTACTACCGCTACTACCGCTACTACCTCTACTACCGCTACTACCACTACTACTACCACTACTACCACTACTACCGCTACTACCGCTACTACCGCTACTACCGCTACTACCGCTACTACTACCACTACTACTACTACTACTACCACTACTACCACTACTACCACTACTACTACCACTACTACCACTACTACCACTACTACCACTACTACCACTACTACCGCTACTACCGCTACTACCTCTACTACCGCTACTACCACTACTACTACTACTACTACCACTACTACCGCTACTACCGCTACTACCACTACTACTACCACTACTACCACTACTACCACTACTACTACCACTACTACCGCTACTACCGCTACTACTACCACTACTACCACTACTACCACTACTACTACCACTACTACTACCACTACTACTACCACTACTACTACCACTACTACCACTACTACCACTACTACCACTACTACTACCACTACTACCACTACTACTACCACTACTACCACTACTACCACTACTACTACCACTACTACCGCTACTACCGCTACTACCGCTACTACCGCTACTACCGCTACTACTACCGCTACTACCGCTACTACCACTACTACCACTACTACCACTACTACCACTACTACTACTACTACCACTACTACCACTACTACCACTACTACTACTACTACCACTACTACTACTACTACCACTACTACCACTACTACCACTACTACTACTACTACCACTACTACTACTACTACCACTACTACCACTACTACCGCTACTACCACTACTACTACCACTACTACTACCGCTACTACTACTACTACCACTACTACTACTACTACTACCGCTACT
Source organism: Meghimatium bilineatum (assembly GCA_034231615.1). Classification (NCBI taxonomy): domain Eukaryota; kingdom Metazoa; phylum Mollusca; class Gastropoda; order Stylommatophora; family Philomycidae; genus Meghimatium; species Meghimatium bilineatum. The sequence goes on from CM067304.1 coordinate 4,792,672, forward strand.
ACCGCTACTACTACCGCTACTACCACTACTACCACTACTACTACTACTACTACCACTACTACCACTACTACCACTACTACTACCACTACTACCACTACTACCGCTACTACCGCTACTACCTCTACTACCGCTACTACCACTACTACTACCACTACTACTACCGCTACTACTACTACTACCACTACTACTACTACTACTACCGCTACTACCGCTACTACCGCTACTACCGCTACTACTACCGCTACTACCGCTACTACTACCGCTACTACCGCTACTACCGCTACTACTACTACTACCACTACTACCACTACTACCACTACTACTACTACCACTACTACTACTACTACCGCTACTACTACTACTACCACTACTACCACTACTACTACTACTACTACCACTACTACCACTACTACCACTACTACTACCACTACTACCACTACTACCGCTACTACCGCTACTACCTCTACTACCGCTACTACCACTACTACTACTACCACTACTACTACTACTACTACCGCTACTACCGCTACTACCGCTACTACCGCTACTACTACCGCTACTACCGCTACTACTACCGCTACTACCGCTACTACCGCTACTACTACTACTACCACTACTACCACTACTACCACTACTACTACTACTACCACTACTACCGCTACTACCGCTACTACTACCGCTACTACTACCACTACTACCGCTACTACTACTACTACTACCACTACTACCACTACTACCACTACTACTACCACTACTACCGCTACTACCGCTACTACCTCTACTACCGCTACTACTACCGCTACTACTACCGCTACTACCGCTACTACTACTACTACTACCACTACTACCACTACTACCACTACTACTACCACTACTACCGCTACTACCGCTACTACCTCTACTACCGCTACTACCACTACTACTACCACTACTACTACCGCTACTACTACTACTACCACTACTACTACTACTACTACCGCTACTACCGCTACTACCGCTACTACCGCTACTACTACCGCTACTACCGCTACTACTACCGCTACTACCGCTACTACCGCTACTACTACTACTACCACTACTACCACTACTACCACTACTACTACTACTACCACTACTACTACTACTACCACTACTACCGCTACTACTACCGCTACTACCGCTACTACTACCGCTACTACCGCTACTACTACTACTACCACTACTACCACTACTACCACTACTACTACTACTACCACTACTACCACTACTACCACTACTACTACTACTACCACTACTACTACTACTACCACTACTACCACTACTACCACTACTACTACTACTACCACTACTACTACTACTACCACTACTACCACTACTACCGCTACTACCACTACTACTACCACTACTACTACCGCTACTACTACTACTACCACTACTACTACTACTACTACCGCTACTACCGCTACTACTACCGCTACTACCACTACTACCACTACTACCACTACTACCGCTACTACTACTACTACCACTACTACCGCTACTACTACTACTACTACCACTACTACCACTACTACCACTACTACTACCACTACTACCACTACTACCGCTACTACCGCTACTACCTCTACTACCGCTACTACCACTACTACTACCACTACTACTACCACTACTACTACCACTACTACTACCACTACTACCACTACTACCACTACTACTACCACTACTACCACTACTACTACCACTACTACCACTACTACCACTACTACTACCACTACTACCGCTACTACCGCTACTACTACTACTACCACTACTACCACTACTACTACCACTACTACTACCACTACTACTACCGCTACTACCGCTACTACCTCTACTACCGCTACTACCACTACTACTACCACTACTACTACCACTACTACTACCACTACTACTACCACTACTACCACTACTACCACTACTACTACCACTACTACCACTACTACTACCACTACTACCACTACTACCACTACTACTACCACTACTACCGCTACTACCGCTACTACTACTACTACCACTACTACCACTACTACCGCTACTACTACTACTACCACTACTACCACTACTACTACTACTACCACTACTACTACTACTACCACTACTACTACTACTACCACTACTACTACTACTACCACTACTACCACTACTACTACTACTACCACTACTACTACTACTACCACTACTACCACTACTACTACTACTACTACCACTACTACCGCTACTACTACTACTACCACTACTACCACTACTACCGCTACTACTACTACTACCACTACTACCACTACTACCGCTACTACTACTACTACCACTACTACCGCTACTACTACTACTACCACTACTACTACTACTACTACCACTACTACCACTACTACCACTACTACTACCACTACTACCACTACTACCGCTACTACCGCTACTACCTCTACTACCGCTACTACCACTACTACTACCACTACTACCACTACTACCGCTACTACCGCTACTACCGCTACTACCACTACTACCACTACTACTACTACTACTACCACTACTACCACTACTACCACTACTACTACTACTACTACCACTACTACCACTACTACCACTACTACTACTACTACTACCGCTACTACCACTACTACCACTACTACTACTACTACTACCGCTACTACCGCTACTACTACTACTACTACCGCTACTACCGGTACTACCACTACTACCGCTCTACCACTACTACCACTACTACCACTACTACCGCTACTACCGCTACTACCGCTACTACTACCACTACTACCGCTACTACCGGTACTACCACTACTACCGCTCTACCACTACTACCACTACTACTACCACTACTACCACTACTACCGCTCTACCACTACTACCACTACTACTACCACTACTACCACTACTACCACTACTACCACTACTACCGCTACTACCGCTACTACCACTACTACTACCACTACTACCGCTACTACCGGTACTACCACTACTACCGCTCTACCACTACTACCACTACTACTACCACTACTACCACTACTACCGCTCTACCACTACTACCACTACTACTACCACTACTACCGCTACTACCGCTACTACCGCTACTACCACTACTACCGCTCTACCACTACTACCACTACTACTACCACTACTACCACTACTACCACTACTACCACTACTACCGCTACTACCGCTACTACCACTACTACTACCACTACTACCACTACTACTACCACTACTACCACTACTACTGCTACTACCGCTACTACCACTACTACCGCTACTACCGCTACTACCGCTACTACCACTACTACTACCACTACTACCGCTACTACCACTACTACCACTACTACTACCACTACTACTACTACTACCACTACTACCGCTACTACCACTACTACCGCTACTACCGCTACTAACACTACTACCGCTACTACCACTACTACTACCACTACTACTACTACTACCACTACTACTACCACTACTACTACTACTACTACCACTACTACCGCTACTACCACTACTACCACTACTACCACTACTACCGCTACTACCACTACTACCGCTACTACCACTACTACCACTACTACTACCACTACTACTACTACTACCACTACTACTACCACTACTACTACTACTACCACTACTACTACTACTACCACTACTACCGCTACTACCACTACTACCGCTACTACCACTACTACCACTACTACTACCACTACTACTACTACTACCACTACTACTACCACTACTACTACTACTACCACTACTACTACCGCTACTACCACTACTACCACTACTACCACTACTACTACCACTACTACTACCGCTACTACCACTACTACTACCACTACTACTACCACTACTACTACCACTACTACTACCACTACTACTACCACTACTACTACCGCTACTACCACTACTACTACCACTACTACTACCGCTACTACCACTACTACCGCTACTACCGCTACTACCGCTACTACCACTACTACCGCTACTACCACTACTACCGCTACTACCACTACTACTACCACTACTACGACTACTACCGCTACTACCGCTACTACCGCTACTACCGCTACTACTACCACTACTACTACCACTACTACCACTACTACCGCTACTACCGCTACTACCGCTACTACCACTACTACCGCTACTACCGCTACTACCACTACTACCACTACTACCACTACTACTACCGCTACTACCACTACTACTACCACTACTACCGCTACTACCGCTACTACCGCTACTACCACTACTACTACCACTACTACCGCTACTACCGCTACTACCACTACTACTACCACTACTACTACTACCACTACTACTACCGCTACTACCACTACTACTACCACTACTACTACCACTACTACTACCACTACTACTACCACTACTACTACCACTACTACTACCACTACTACTACCACTACTACCGCTACTACCGCTACTACCACTACTACTACCACTACTACTACCGCTACTACCACTACTACTACCGCTACTACCACTACTACTACCACTACTACTACCACTACTACTACCACTACTACTACCACTACTACTACCACTACTACTACCGCTACTACCACTACTACTACCACTACTACTACCGCTACTACCACTACTACCGCTACTACCGCTACTACCGCTACTACCACTACTACCGCTACTACCACTACTACCGCTACTACCACTACTACTACCACTACTACCACTACTACCGCTACTACCGCTACTACCGCTACTACCGCTACTACTACCACTACTACTACCACTACTACCACTACTACCGCTACTACCGCTACTACCGCTACTACCACTACTACTACCACTACTACCACTACTACCACTACTACCACTACTACCACTACTACCACAACTACTACCACTACTACCACTACTACCGCTACTACCGCTACTACCGCTACTACCGCTACTACTACCACTACTACTACTACTACTACCACTACTACCACTACTACCACTACTACTACCACTACTACCACTACTACCGCTACTACCGCTACTACCTCTACTACCGCTACTACCACTACTACTACCACTACTACCACTACTACCGCTACTACCGCTACTACCGCTACTACCACTACTACCACTACTACCGCTACTACCGCTACTACTACCACTACTACTACTACTACTACCACTACTACCACTACTACCACTACTACTACCACTACTACCACTACTACCACTACTACCACTACTACCGCTACTACCGCTACTACCGCTACTACCAATACTACCGCTACTACCACTACTACCACTACTACCACTACTACCACTACTACTACCACTACTACCGCTACTACCGCTACTACCGCTACTACCGCTACTACCGCTACTACCGCTACTACCGCTACTACCGCTACTACCGCTACTACCGCTACTACTACTACTACCACTACTACTACTACTACCACTACTACCACTACTACCGCTACTACCGCTACTACCGCTACTACCACTACTACCACTACTACCGCTACTACCGCTACTACCGCTACTACCGCTACTACCGCTACTACCGCTACTACCGCTACTACTACCACTACTACTACTACTACTACCACTACTACCACTACTACCACTACTACTACCGCTACTACCACTACTACCGCTACTACCGCTACTACCGCTACTACCGCTACTACCGCTACTACCGCTACTACTACTACTACCACTACTACTACTACTACCACTACTACCACTACTACCGCTACTACCGCTACTACCGCTACTACCACTACTACCACTACTACCGCTACTACCGCTACTACCGCTACTACCGCTACTACCGCTACTACCGCTACTACTACCACTACTACTACTACTACTACCACTACTACCACTACTACCACTACTACTACCGCTACTACCACTACTACCGCTACTACCGCTACTACCGCTACTACCACTACTACCACTACTACCGCTACTACCGCTACTACCGCTACTACCGCTACTACCGCTACTACCGCTACTACTACCACTACTACTACTACTACTACCACTACTACCACTACTACCACTACTACTACCACTACTACCACTACTACCACTACTACCACTACTACCACTACTACCGCTACTACTACCACTACTACCACTACTACCACTACTACCGCTACTACCGCTACTACTACCACTACTACTACTACTACTACCACTACTACCACTACTACCACTACTACTACCACTACTACCACTACTACCGCTACTACCGCTACTACCGCTACTACCGCTACTACCACTACTACCACTACTACCGCTACTACCACTACTGCTACTACTACTACCGGTACTACCACTACTGCTACTACTACTACCACTACTACCGCTACTACCGCTACTACCGCTACTACCGCTACTACCGCTACTACCGCTACTACCACTACTACCACTACTACCGGTACTACCACTACTACCACTACTACCGCTACTACCACTACTGCTACTACTACTACCGCTACTACCACTACTGCTACTACTACTACCACTACTACCACTACTACTACTACTACTACCGCTACTACCGGTACTACCACTACTACCGCTCTACCACTACTACCACTACTGCCACTACTACCACTACTACCACTACTACCGCTCTACCACTACTACCACTACTGCCACTACCACCACTACTACTACTACTACTACCGCTACTACCGGTACTACCACTACTACCGCTCTACCACTACTACCACTACTGCCACTACTACCACTACTACCGCTACTACCACTACTACCACTACTACCACTACTACCACTACTACCACTACTACCACTACTACCACTACTACTACTACTACCGCTACTACCGCTACTACCACTACTACCGCTACTACCGCTACTACCGCTACTACCACTACTACCACTACTACCACTACTACCGCTACTACCACTACTACCGCTACTACTACTACTGCCACTACTACTACTACTACCACTACTACCACTACTACCACTACTACCACTACTACCACTACTACCGCTACTACTACCACTACTACCACTACTACCGCTACTACCGCTACTACCGCTACTACCGCTACTACCGCTACTACCGCTACTACCGCTACTACTACTACTACCACTACTACCACTACTACCACTACTGCCGCTACTACCACTACTACCGCTACTACTGCTACTGCCACTACTACCGCTACTACCACTACTACTACTACTTCCGCTACTACTACTACTGCCACTACTACCGCTACTACCACTACTACCACTACTGCCACTACTACCACTACTACCACTACTACCACTACTACCACTACTACCACTACTACCACTACTACCACTACTACCACTACTACCGCTACTACTACTACTGCCACTACTACCGCTACTACCACTACTACCACTACTACCACTACTACCACTACTACCACTACTACCACTACTACCACTACTACCGCTACTACCGCTACTACCGCTACTACTACTACTACCACTACTACCACTACTACCACTACTGCCACTACTACCACTACTACCACTACTACTACTACTACCACTACTACCACTACTACCACTACTGCCACTACTACCACTACTACCGCTACTACCACTACTACCACTACTACCACTACTACCACTACTACCACTACTGCCACTACTACCACTACTACCGCTACTACTACTACTACCACTACTACCACTACTACCACTACTACCACTACTGCCACTACTACCACTACTACCGCTACTACTACTACTACCACTACTACCACTACTACCACTACTACCTCTACTACCACTACTACCACTACTACCGCTACTACCGCTACTACCAATACTAAGTGACCAATTTTTAAAGTGAGCCAGCGTCTTTACACACGGCTCTTCCACAGATGCTCAATCATTTGCGTAGCCAGTTGACCAGAAGCTGTCTCATCTGTTGTACCTACTTCCACGTGGCTTGATGGGTACCAAGAATTATTCTTTTAGAACCCTCAAATGAAGTGTGAACTAGGATCGTGCAATCTGCTTGTGAGGTATATTAGACAATGTGCTGCCGAGACTCCCATCTGTTGGTCAGTGACTTAGACACTACGCTGCCGCAATTCCCATCTGTTGGTCAGTGACTTAGACACTATGCTGCCGAAATTCCCATCTGTTGGTCAGTGACTTAGAAACTATGCTCACATATTCCCATCTTCACTGAGTCTCCTCTGTGAACATATAATTATCTTTCCCTTTCCTCATGATAGTTGTGCATTTCCACAAAAAATACATGCTTTCTGCACGTCAGTGATAAAAATTACCTGATAAAATCTCCACAAAGAATTTTGATCGGCACATGTGCGCCCAGACAAGCTATAGCCAGCCATATTACCAAATATATGTTATCTCTGACATTTATCGGCCACGGCGACCTTTATGTGGGAAACGTTCAGATCACTTCGTTCCGACTTGTCTTGTCTAGGTCACTGTTCGTATGCTTGCTTGCAGCAAACTCTGAATGACTATTTACCTAGCTATCTACCTACATACTCACCGCACACTGTGCATGAATACCAAGCAACATACCTACCTAGAAGATTTCCTACCTATTTATATAATCGCATATCTATCTTCGTACCTACAGACTTGCTCGTCTCCTCCACTCCCTTTCATTACCAGTCACATTAATAACATTCCAGTCACTCTAGTAACATTTAAGCTACTCTGGCCACATTCCAAGTCACTCTAGTAACATTTAAGCTACTCTGGCCATATTTCAGTCACTCTAGTAACATTTAAGCTACTCTGGCCACATTCCAGTCACTCTAGTAACATTTAAGTTACTCTGGCCACATTTCAGTCACTCTAGCAACATTTACGCTACTCTGGCCACATTCCAGTCACTCTAGTAACATTTAAGTTACTCTGGCCACATTTCAGTCACTCTAGTAACATTTAAGCTACTCTGGCCACATTTCAGTCACTCTAGTAACATTTAAGTTACTCTGGCCACATTTAAGTCACTCTGAAACATTTATGTCAGTCTGGCAAAATTTTAGTCACTTTGGCATCAGTTTAGTTACTTTTATCACATTTCAGCCATTCTGGTAACATTGTTGTCACTCTGGTAACATTTCCCTCTGATAACAATTCAGTCACTCTGATAACATTTCCCTCTGGTAAAATTGTTGCCACTCTGATAACATTTCTTTCTAGTAACAATTCAGCTACTCTGATAACATTTCACTCTGGTAACATTTTTGTCATTCTCCTCTATAAGATGAGACAACTAACTTCACCCCAACCTTCTTACCTGCCTCTTACGATATACATAGCAGGTCAAAATGTTCCTACTGTTTTCTCTCCTTGCATCACGCGAGTGTGTCTGAATATTGAAAAAAGTGTATAGTGTCATAACTGAGACAGAACACATCGTCAGATATTGACCCCCCACATAGAAGGGAAAAAAATATCGATCTGTCGAAAGATACCTTGACGTGGACACACAAATATGAAGTAGAACTATGAAATATTATCATATTTCTTACAAAGAATTGACGTACATTGGAAATGGCTTGTTGCTTCCTTCAACAGTACAAACAGACGTCATTGTCATTGACTACTCCGTCGTTCTATGATCATGGACAAATTGACACAAAGATCTGGTCCAATGGTTATACAAAAATTGTATAAAGCTAACGTAAACATATTTCTGTAATCAGTCAACCAGTTCAATACACAATTTAAGCATCAATTCAAACTGAAAATTAACAACAAGGAATGCTTTTTAAGGAAGTTCGCATTTGTTTTCAGCAACGCAATGGATACATTTTTATCCTGGGAGAAAAAAAACTAATGTATTTATATGAAAGCACACTTCATAGCCAGGTCAAAATAGTCAACAAATTTCATCAGAAATTATAATATTTTTTTTTCACCAGAATGTGGCCATGATGACATGTTGAATATATTTTAAATAGTTTTGTTTTTTGTTTGTTTGGGAAAACATCAACGCAGATAGTTGTCCAAAATCTGGATCAGGGGTGTTCAGAATTCTGTTAGTGTAGTCTGAAGAAGAATACATTAAAACTGATTGAAACGATAATGTCCTGCTTGAAGTGATAATGTCCTGCTTGAAGTGATAATGTCCTGCTTAAAGTGATAATGTCCTGCTTGAAGTGATAATGTCCTGCTTGAAGTGATAATGTCCTGCTTAAGTGATAATGTCCTGCTTGAAGTGGTAATGTCCTGCTTAAAATGATAATGTCCTGCTTGAAGTAATAATGTCCTGCTTGAAGTGATAATGTCCTGCTTGAAGTCATGATGTCCGGTTTGAAGTGATAATATCCTGCTTGAAGAAGCAGCGTCCTGACTGAAGTGATAATGACCAGCTTGAAGTGATAATGTCCTAATTGAAGTGATAATGTCATGCTTGAAGTGATAATGTCCTGCTTGAAGTGATAATGTCCTGCTTGAGGTGATAATGTCCTGCTTGAAGTGATAATGTCCTGCTTGACGTGATAATGTCCTGCTTGAAGTGATAATGTCCTGCTTCAAGTGATAATGTCCTGCTTAAAGTCATAATGTCCTGCTTGAAGTGATAATGTCCTGCTTAAAGTCATAATGTCCTGCTTGAAGTGATAATGTCCTGCTTAAAGTCATAATGTCCTGCTTGAAGTGATAATGTCCTGCTTAAAGTCATAATGTCCTGCTTGAAGTGATAATGTCCTGCTTAAAGTCATAATGTCCTGCTTGAAGTGATAATGTCCTGCTTAAAGTCATAATGTCCTGCTTGAAGTGATAATGTCCTGCTTAAAGTCATAATGTCCTGCTTGAAGTGATAATGTCCTGCTTAAAGTCATAATGTCCTGCTTGAAGTGATAATGTCCTGCTTAAAGTCATAATGTCCTGCTTGAAGTGATAATGTGATTTTTAAAATCATCATGTGCCGCTTTTTGTGTCGAAGTGTTGTTTGATGTGTCGAAGTGTTGCTTGATGTGTTGAAGTGTTGCTTTTTGTGTCGAAGTGTTGCTTGATGTGTTGAAGTGTTGCTTGATGTGTCGAAGTGTTGCTTGATGTGTCGAAGTGTTGCTTGATGTGTGGAAGTGTTGCTTGATGTGTCGAAGTGTTGCTTGATGTGTCGAAGTGTTGTTTGATGTGGTGCTTGATATGTCGAAGTGTTTGATGTGCTGATTGATGTGTCAAAGTGTTGCTTGAATTGTCGAAGTGCTGCTTGATGTGTCGAAGTGTTGCTTGATGTGTCGAAGTGTTGCTTGATGTGTCGAAGTGTTGCTTTTTGTGTCGAAGTGTTGCTTGATGTGTTGAAGTGTTGCTTGATGTGTCGAAGTGTTGCTTGATGTGTCGAAGTGTTGCTTGATGTGTGGAAGTGTTGCTTGATGTGTCGAAGTGTTGCTTGATGTGTCGAAGTGTTGTTTGATGTGGTGCTTGATGTGTCGAAGTGTTGCTTGATGTGTCGAAGTGTTGCTTGATGTGTCGAAGTGTTGCTTGATGTGTCGAAGTGTTGCTTGATGTGTCGAAGTGTTGCTTGATGTGTCGAAGTGTTGCTTGATGTGTCGAAGTGTTGCTTGATGTGTCGAAGTGTTGTTTGATGTGGTGCTTGATGTGTCGAAGTGTTGCTTGATGTGTCGAAGTGTCGCATTGGTGTGACGAAGTGTTGCTTGATGTGTCGAAGTGTTGCTTGATGTGTCGAAGTGTTGCTTGATGTGTCGAAGTGCTGCTTGATGTGTTGTTTGATGTGTCGAAGTGTTTCTTGATGTGTCGAAGTGTTTTTTCTTCTTCTTCAGCATTCATTCTCAAACTCCCACTGGATCTCTCTTGTAACAGGACGATGTTCCTACTAGATTTCCAGCAGGAAACGGTGACAGTGGCCCTCACTTTGAAGTTAACGCAACTATTGCAGCAAATATTGATTATATCAGAACATGCAGCGCGAGAGAACAAATTTTATAAGTAAAGAGTGACCACCGATGTTAAATGTGTCAGCACTATTGGCGCAAATAAAACATCGAGAACGTGTTCCCGTGTTCTGATTTACACCTTGCTAGAAATCTAGTAGGAACATCCTGCTACAAGATAGATCTGGTGTGAATTTAAGGATCAACGCCAAAAGAGTAATGAGTTGACCATTTGTCGACAACGTTTATGCTCATCACAAGAAACTAGCAAAGATCACTCGTGAGTTAGAGGAAAGGGACGAACTGATGGATTGTCGACGATGGATATAGTAAATGACACAGTGATGAGAAGATATACCTGTGAAGTAATTAAGGCTAAACTAATTAGGGTAGTTATAGATTTAAAAAGTATAAATTGTAGAAAACTGACTTTATTGTATTTTGGTTACCCACAAACGTAACACATCTCTCTCAACGATGCTGCTCGCCGCCTAACAAGAATAACTCTCATAGCACGCATCTCCGTAGCAACTACCGATAACTATCCACGATCTCTGGAAAGAAACTCAATTTGTAAGTTAGACTCGCTAGCGAGATTCGAAACCGTCATTTCTTGCATACAAAGCAAACTGCTTAGCATCTACACCAGGTAGAACCCAAAGTTCTAGATATACTGCACATTGATGAAGAGGAATTTGAAAGTGAATACTTCTTTGTCAGCGTTCATTCTCAAGCTCTCTCTGGATCCCCCTTGTAGAAGAACCATCTTCTAGTAGATTTCCAGCAGAATGTAGTCCAAAATGCGTAGGTCCCCCCCCCCCGCTTTATTTGCGCCAATGGTCATTGACAATTTATATTCCTGAGAATGGTAGATTTGATAGTGACCGAATAAAAGAGAAGAAATGTCTGTCCTTTCAAGAAAATTTCTAATAATCCAGTACCAATATCCTACTGAGACATGGAACATATACACTCTGAGGTAGTGGATGATCTGGCGAGCTGTGCAGCTATGAGGATATTCTCATCTGGTTCCTTACAAAGTAACCAGAATTATCATTCATAGCACGCTTATTCTTCGTTCATATGCATGATAAATACAATAAAACGGGATAAAAATTGCATCCAGAATATATCAAAATCACAAAATAACACGTTTTAAACTTGATACATGCATTTGACATCAACCACCATCAGTGACAACGTTTTACATCGTTTTACATCGTTTTACATCGTTTTACTGACTAACTCAGGAACGTCCATATAAATTAATGCTGGTAGGAAATCTTATAAACATATTAATTTCCAACAATATACCCTGGAACATATAGAAAATATGAAAATGCATACAACCTTTACATGAATGTAGATGACAGCAAAAACAAAACGCATCAACCGATAGGTTCACATACTGCATTGAGCAGTATACCTTGATGCTAACAAACACAAAAGGCATGAAACGATAAGGCAGAGTAACTTAAAAATTTGCATGCACAATAACTTACACAATACCAGCAAACGAAATAAATATACTTCGCTGTTTTATAGATGTCTCTAAACTGAATCAGTTGGCGTAGAGGAATGACATTATTGTTACCAAATTTCCCAATACATGCGCCTCGCCTACTCATAACAATTACATCTATAGATACAAACGATACTGCAGATAACTAAAAATTCAGACGATACTGCAGATAACTATAAAAAAATTTGTAACCAGAAAATTATGGTCCAATTTTTGAACAATTATATTTCGGACGTAGAAGTTGCTTTAATCACTAGACCACACATATTGATGGTGCGCGTTAGAAAAGTAGTTTCCCTTAAATGATTTGTAAATATAAATATCTTCATAAGTGATAGTTATAATTGTTGATTTATTAAAGCGTTTTAGTTAGGGACAGACATCACTGTACAGTGAGCAGACACATAGGGGCTCAGTATTCTCAAGCAGATGTAGCATGTATGCTGATTATTTCAGTCGTTGACTAGTTCAACAAAAGGATTTCTCACTTTGACCACTAGTTGCCTAGTTTTACTGTCCTTATCATCAGCATCAGGTGCCCTGAGAACCGGAGTAGGCGATGATGGGTCTACACAACTGTCGATTTTCAGTATCTTTTATCAGGGTCGTTGTTGACATTTTGCATGCCACAATGTCTGACTATGTAGTGCCGTCCTCAAGCTCTCGTGCCTAAGAAATGTTCACAGCAAGAATTAGCATGAATGTACAAGTCGTATTGTGACAGTACAAGTCAGATTGTGACAATACAAGTCATATTGTGACAGTACAAGTCAGATTGTGACAGTACAAGGGCAATAACTTAATATTCAAAATAGCTAAATATTAAGATTAACGTTTGAATTACTACACTTGACTGTATACATACATTCCACCGCCCCTTGCTAATCGTCGCCTTGTACAACTCCAGAGGTGATGGTGACTAGATTACCAGAACCGCAACCTCGACTATTGTTTATAGTTAACATATAAGAAATAAATCAAATATGATGAAACTTCCGTGGCAGTTCAGCCAAGTAAACTCATGTACAAGTTCTTAGAGATGTTGGAGTAAAACTCCTGTACAAGTTCTCAGAGATGTTGGAGTAAAACCTCTGTACAATTTCTCAGAGATGTTGTAGTAAAACTCATGTACAAGTTCTCAGAGATGTTGGAGTAAAACTCCTGTACAAGTTCTCAGAGATGTTGGAGTAAAACCTCTGTACAATTTCTCAGAGATGTTGGAATAAAACTCCTGTACAAGTTCTCAGAGATGTTGGAGTAAAACTTCTGTACAAGTTCTCAGAGATGTTGGAATAAAACTCCTGTACAAGTTCTCAGAGATGGTGGAGTAAAACTTCTGTACAAGTTCTCAGAGATGTTGGAATAAAACTCCTGTACAAGTTCTCAGAGATGTTGGAATAAAACTTCTGTACAAGTTCTCAGAGATGTTGGAATAAAACTCCTGTACAAGTTCTCAGAGATGTTGTAGTAAAACTTCTGTACAAGTTCTCAGAGATGATGGAGTAAAACTCCTGTACAAGTTCTCAGAGATGTTGGAGTAAAACCTCTGTACAATTTCTCAGAGATGTTGGAATAAAACTCCTGTACAAGTTCTCAGAGATGTTGGAGTAAAACTCCTGTACAAGTTCTCAGAGATGTTGGAGTAAAACCTCTGTACAATTTCTCAGAGATGTTGGAATAAAACTTCTGTACAAGTTCTCAGAGATGTTGGAATAAAACTCCTGTACAAGTTCTCAGAGATATGGAGTAAAACTCCTGTACAAGTTCTCAGAGATATGGAGTAAAACTTCTGTACAAGTTCTCAGAGATGTTGGAATAAAACTCCTGTACAAGTTCTCAGAGATGTTGGAATAAAACTTCTGTACAAGTTCTCAGAGATGTTGGAGTAAAACTTCTGTACAAGTTCTCAGAGATGTTGGAGTAAAACTTCTGTACAAGTTCTCAGAGATGTTGGAGTAAAACTTCTGTACAAGTTCTCAGAGATGTTGTAGTAAAACGACAAATTATAGCAGAAATTTGTACCAGACGATCCAGATTTTTAGGGCATGTGATGAGAACATGCAAAACTAAAACATTTAGTAATAACCGGAAATATTAAAGGGAGAAGAGACAGAGGAAGACATGTAGAAATATCTCTGAATAGGTTGTCTCTGTGACCCAAAATGATGTCACTACCTGAATTTATTAACAAAAGAGACATGGAGTTGTGGAGACACATGCTCGTCTACCCCACTCGTCATGACACATGATTGATAAACACATTGTACTAGCGTCTGTGGCTGAAATGTCATACCGCACCTGACACTCTATAGTCAAAAAGAGAACATCATCTTCTGAAAAGAGGAGAAATGCAACAGATCAACAGCGGAGAGTAGCTAGAAAGTCACGGATAGACCAAAATCTGCCTACAGTGGTCATTCCATGTCCGAATTGTCCAAGAACATTTACATATCGAATAGGGTTTATTATCCATCTACGAACTATTATGCATGGTCATAATTCTAACTGAATTTTCAAAAGTGGATGTAAGAAATGGTCATTATTACTTATGATGGACGAACACACATACCTCGCCTCACCATAAGCGATATTTTTTTAACCTCACCATGAGGCTCATGCTAAACACGTCAGAGGTTCAGGCTCCCGTATAAATACTCCTGTTGTCAGGAAACTACACGATTCACTGATTTTTAATTTCCAACTCTCTCGACAAAATTCCCAGTTGAAAACGATACTAAAGAGAACAGTCGAGGGTGGAAGAAGCAGAGGAGAGTAAAGAAAACCGTGAAGGAACAACATTACAGGCTGGACATGCAGGAGTTTACATTACTCATCGGCATTGTTGAAGATAGTAATCTTTAGAGGACTGTGTGGGTGGATATATCCAATGTGTTTCCTGTACGACCCTGATAGGTTATGTATGGATGGCTATGGAATTTTCAACTTATAGAAAATAGTAGTAGTAGGAACATGTCCGACCTTTAAGATGATAGCGTCATTTTTGTGCTATAGGAAACATCATCTACAATCATTGTTGTGCTATAGGAAACATCACCTACAATCATTGTTTTGCTGCAGGAAATATAATCTACAATCATCGTTTTGCTATCGGAAATGTGATCTACAAACATTGTAGAGCTGAAGGATATATCATCTAGAATCCATTGCAATGATGACGTGCAACACACATCTTATGACGTGCAACACACATCGTATGACGTGCAACACACATCTTATGACGTGCAACACACATCTTATGACGTACAACACACATCTTATGATGTGCAACACACATCTTATGACGTGCAACACACATCTTATGACGTGCAACACATATCTTATGACGTGCAACACAT
This sequence comes from Meghimatium bilineatum, assembly GCA_034231615.1. Taxonomy (NCBI): domain Eukaryota; kingdom Metazoa; phylum Mollusca; class Gastropoda; order Stylommatophora; family Philomycidae; genus Meghimatium; species Meghimatium bilineatum. The sequence goes on from CM067304.1 coordinate 4,809,453, forward strand.
ATCTTATGACGTAAAACACACATCTTATGTAGGAGCAAGCTTTCCGTCTTTCCAGATAATAGTATTAGTGTTGTGGGGAAATATAATCTAGGATCTATGGAGCTGATGGATGTGACTTACAAGATCAATTTGAGCCACAGATTATCTTCCACGGTATGTAGAAGCAATCACATGCCCACTTGTACGATCATGTGTTGTTGTGTGTCTTAGATGTAGCGAACTATTACTTTCTCCTTTGGTTTTATGCCAATCTTAATCTTGTCCAATCATGCAACGCGACCCATGACGTCATGATTCAAATAATAAAACACAAAAAAATTAACAATTCTCTCTCTCTCTCTCTCTCTCTCTCTCTCCCTCTTTCATACAGTTTTGTACAACACTATTAGTATTCTCTTTATACTCTTGTTCCGTGTGAGGTATCACTTTTACTTCACTTCTTCATTTTATTCATTCTTGAGTTCCTGTAGAAAAAATTGAAGAAAAGATAGATTGTAAAACAAAAGTCACTTCTGAAAGAAATATCAAGTTGGACGTGTTCCCTTTAAAAAGAGCAGTGGGATGATGATGATGGTGTTGATGGTGGTGGTGATGATGATGATGATGGTGGTGATGGTGATGATGATGATGGTGATGATGGTGATGATGATGATGGTGGTGATGGTGTTGATGATGATGGTGATGATATGATGGTGATGATGATGATGGTGATGATGATGATGATGATGGTGGAGATGATGATGATGATGATGGTGATGATGGTGATGATGATGATGGTGGTGATGGTGATGATGATGATGGTGGTGATGATGATGGTGATGATGATGATGATGATGATGATGATGATGGTGATGATGATGATGGTGGTGATGGTGATGATGATTATGGTGATGATGATGGTGGTGATGATGGTGTTGATGATGATGGTGATGATGATGGTGATGATGATGATGATGATGATGGTGATGATTGTGGTGGTCGTGATGATGATGATGATGATGATGATGATGATGATGATGATGATGATGATGATGATGGTGATGATGATGATGATGATGATGATGATGATGATGATGATGGTGATGATGATGATGGTGGTGATGATGATGATGATGATGATGATGATGATGATGGTGGTGGTGATGATGATGGTGGTGATGATGATGATGATGGTGGTGATGATGATGATGATGGTGGTGATGATGATGGTGATGATGATGATGATGGTGGTGATGATGATGGTGGTGATGATGATGATGGTGGTGGTGATGATGATGGTGTTGATGATGGTCGTGGTGGTGATGATGGTGATGATGATGGTGGTGGTGATGATGATGAAGGAATCAGTTGTGTTCTAAACTGGTCTTACTTGACAACCCATAGTTGATTTTGACAACATCATAGGTTCCTCATCGTGTGAGCGACTGAGACGATACTCAGATGCGAAAGGATTTCTATGGCAAACGCGAAATTTTGTTAAGAGGTGTGGGGGAGGGGGGTTTGGATGTACCTAAAAGGGGGCATTCCAGTGATACAATATCCCAGGTACATCACGTATCCAGGTACATCACGTATCCAGGTACATCACGTATCCAGGTACATCTCGTATCCAGGTACATCACGTATCCAGGTACATCACGTATTGTCATTTGCAGGATTAAATTCTGAATCAACTAGTTCATTATTCTATCGAACGAAATGTTGACACACCTGTAGTGAAGGTACAACTAGCATACCCCACCAGCTAAGATATGTTGACACACCTGTAGTGAAGGTACAACTAGCATACCCCACCAGCTAAGATATGTTGACACACCTGTAGTGAAGGTACAGCTAGCATACCCCACCAGCTAAGATATGTTGACACACCTGTAGTGAAGGTACAGCTAGCATACCCCACCAGGTAAGATATGTTGACACACCTGTAGTGAAGGTACAACTAGCATACCCCACCGTCTAATATATGTTGACACACCTGTAGTGAAGGTACAGCTAGCATACCCCACCAGCTAAGATATGTTGATACACCTGTAGTGAAGGTACAACTAGCATACCCCACCGTCTAATATATGTTGACACACCTGTAGTGAAGGTACAGCTAGCATACCCCACCGTCAAATATATGTTGACACACCTGTAGTGAAGACACAACTAGCATACCCCACCGTCTAAGAATTTGTCATAAAAGAAAAAAGGTTGTAATGTTCGCTGGCCTACATCTCATGGTTATAAATGAATGTTCTACATCTCATGGTTATAAATGAATGTTCTACATCTCATGGTTATAAATGGATGTTCTACATCTCATGGTTATAAATGGATGTTCTACATCTTTTGATCATCAACGGATGACCTGTATCTCTTTCATGACCTTATCATCTTCTTTTTCTACTCCCTTACATTATCTTACACTATTCTCTCTGTAATATTAATTTTTGTTTCTTTGTTTTTGTTTTGATAAAGACATGTTTAGTCAAAATGTCGTTTGTTTTTGTTGATATGGTTTGTGTGTTTTTGTTGATGTCGTAAGTGTGTTTTGTTTTTGTTGATGTCGTTAGTGTGTTTTTTTTTTAATTGATGTGGTTTGTGTGTTTTGTTTTTGTTGATGTCGTTAGTGTGTTTTGTTTTTGTTGATGTCGTTAGTGTGTTTTTTTTGGATGTTGTTAGCGTGTTTTTTTTGGTTGATGTGGTTTGTGTGTTTTGTTTTTGTTGATGTCGTTAGTGTGTTTTGTTTTTGTTGATGTCGTTAGTGTGTTTTGTTTTTGTTGATGTCGTTAGTGTGTTTTGTTTTTGTTGATGTCGTTAGTGTGTTGTTTTTGTTGATGTCGTTAGTGTGTTTTGTTTTTGTTGATGTCGTAAGTGTGTTTTGTTTTTGTTGATGTCGTAAGTGTGTTTTGTTTTTGTTGATGTCGTTAGTGTGTTTTGTTTTTGTTGATGTCGTTAGTGTGTTTTGTTTTTGTTGATGTCGTTAGTGTGTTTTGTTTTTGTTGATGTCGTTAGTGTGTTTTGTTTTTGTTGATTTCGTTAGTTTATTTCCAGCTATTACACCCGTGTGGTAAAGCCGAAATAACACATGCGTTGAAAAGCCGTAGCTAAGTATTGATGATGAGTGTCTCTAACCTCCAAATGTTTGAAAGTGAGTTGAATGTATTTGATGCCAGACCAATTCTGGTCATAATTTCTGTACTCGAGTCTCCATTTGCTATTATTCTGCTTCCCAAATATGTGAAACTTTTGTCTGGTATATTGTTATTTATTTGTATCACATCATTAGTAAACTCCATAATTTTTGTTTTTGATACGTTTATTTACAGGTCTATTTGTTCTGAAAAATATTGTAGTCTTGTTGTCTTTTCCTGCAAGTCTGTGTGCGTTGAACTCAGTAGTGTAATGTCGTCTGCGAAATTCAGATCTTCTAGTTCCGTTGTTAATCCTATTGATGTCTGGTATAGACGATGATATTCGACATGCCTAAACCTAAAACGAAAATCATGAACTTTACCGGCCTGACAGAATCAATTAAACTAGATGATAATATACTAGACAACGTGTAAAATTTCGTATATTTGGAAAGCAAGATAACAGGAGATGGGATACCAACTCAGAAATCAAGACTAGAATCGTTCTCGCCTCCAACGCTTTTAACAAACTCTCAAACATCTGGAGATTGAAGATCGCAAGTAAACACATCAAACTGCGACTTTTCAATGCAAGTGTGATTCCATCATTGACATATGGATGTGAAAGTTGGAAATCTACTGCAATAATGGATAAGAAGTTAGTTGCCTTCGAGAATAGATGCCTCAGAAAAATCACAAATACTAATTGGAAAGACTTCAAATCAAACGACATACTAAGAGAGGAGACACAACAAGAATATGTGTCGAACATAATCAGAAAACGCCGCTGGCATACATCGGCCACATGATTAGAATGAAGGAAGACAGAATTTCTCGACAAGCCTTCATGTGGATACCAGACGGGGAAAGAAAACAGGGAACACCAAAAACAACGCTCAGAAGAACATTTATGAATGAATTAAAATCAACAATCTTTGGTAGCTGACCGACAGGCATGGATAACTATGACATTCGCCTTATGTGCAAAACTTGAGAAAAGAGGAACTGACTGACAAACCTAACGATATGTCAGATGAGAGAGACGAAATCAAATTTATATTAAAGAATTTTTCTGAATGGACCAAGAAAACACACCGGACATTTAAAGAATAAATTATACGTACATAGTAGCCACTGTATTAGGAAGTTAATGACAGACTTACCTTCTGATCATCAGCTACATTGGCAACCACGAAGATAACCTTCTTATAACAGCCTTTAGGTTTGAGGAGATAAATTGTGATGATATCACACACCACTTTAGCCTGGAGAGATACATTTAGTTAAGAGAATTTGATAAAAGCATTATTATCGAAACGTCGATATAGTCAGTTCTTTATAATGTGTAACAACATATTACTTCATATTTCATGTTTTTAAATATTATTTTTATTTTTACAGGATTAATATCGTCTGAGAGAAATCAATATCGACAATTTTACATCATTGATACATGCAACAAATACATTATTAAATACAAAATATTGCTCATTTTTCTTGTCTTTAACCAATATAAAATACTACAGGTAAATACAAGTTTCAGATAAAAACAGGAAAAATAGATAAAAAATGGAGAAAATATACTTTTTCTTGTACAAGAACAATAGATGAAAAAATAGAGAAAATATACTTCTTCTTGCTTCTCCACTCGGGGTCATACGCTGATATAGATTGCTTCTATGACTCAACTTGTGATCAACAGACATATGTCAGTTGGACTTAATGTAGAACTTGCTCTGCGGGGCGATGCAACAAACATACTCAAAGTGGATCACAGGGCAATGCAGCCTACATCCTCAAAGTAGATCACGGGGCGATGCAGCCTACATACTCAAAGTGGATCACGGGGCGATGCAGCAAACGTCCTCATAGTGGATCACGGGGCGATGCAACAAACATACTCAAAATAGATCACGGGGCGATGCAGCAAACATACTCAAAGTGGATCACGGGGCGCTGCAGCAAACGTACTCAAAGTGGATCACAGGGCGATGCAGCCTACATCCTCAAAGTAGATCACGGGGCGATGCAGCAAACATACTCAAAGTGGATCACGGGGCGATGCAGCAAACATACTCAAAGTGGATCACAGGGCGATGCAGCCTACATCCTCAAAGTAGATCACGGGGCGATGCAGCCTACATACTCAAAGTGGATCACGGGGCGATGCAACAAACATACTCAAAGTAGATCACGGGGCGATGCAGAAAACATACTCAAAGTGGATCACGGGGCGATGCAGCAAACGTCCTCATAGTGGATCACGGGGCGATGCAACAACTATACTTTGTCAAAGTAGATCACGGGGCGATGCAGTAAACATACTCAAAGTGGATCACGAGGCCGATGCAACAAAGGTCCTCATAGTGGATCACGGGGCGATGCAACAAACATACTCAAAGTGGATCACAGGGCGATGCAGCCTACATCCTCAAAGTAGATCACGGGGCGATGCAGCCTACATACTCAAAGTGGATCACGGGGCGATGCAGCAAACATACTCAAAGTTGATCACGGGGCGATGCAGCCTACATCCTCAAAGTAGATCACGGGGCGATGCAGCCTACATACTCAAAGTGGATCACGGGGCGATGCAGCAAACGTCCTCATAGTGGATCACGGGGAGATGCAACAAACATACTCAAAGTGGATCACAGGGCGATGCAGCCTACATCCTCAAAGTAGATCACGGGGCGATGCTGAAAACATACTCAAAGTGGATCACGGGGCGATGCAGCAAACGTCCCCAAAGTGTATCACAGAGTGATGTAGCCTACATCCTCAAAGGGGATCACGGGGCGATGCAGCAAATGTTCTCAAAATGGATCTCGGGGCGATGCAGCAAACATACTCAAAGTTTATCACGGGGCGATGCAGCAAACTCCCTCATAGTGGATCACGGGGCGATGCAGCAAACGTCTCATAGTGGACCACAGGGTGTGTTGTCAACCCACGTCTAACTGTTTACCACTTACACGACTACGGTAATGCTTTTCGTCCATAGTGGGCTCCGGTAACACGAACGACATTGGATAAATGATAACAATATAAGCACTAAACATTGAGAAATAAACAAATGTACAGGAAAGAAACATTGGTTCATGTTTGTCTTATGAACCAATTGGTTCATTTTCTGTCATTTCTCATTGGTTCTTTTTTTCCCATGAAATAAACAAATATAAAGGGAAAAAAACTCTGGTTCATGTATTTCTACAGAAGCTAGTCACTAGTTTGAATAATATGTTTCTACAGAAGCTAGTGACTAGTTTGAGTAATATTATTGGAGACCAGGTTTCAGATAGAGGTTCGATTAGATAGAGGGTTCGATTAGATAGAGGGTTCGATGAATACTTACAAAACTGCGACTTCTACCTTATGTACTTACACAGTAGAAAACACATTTCATAGTCTTTGTCTTCTGTGAACGTTATAGTTAATTCGCCCACTATCCTAACATCGCTTTCTGCCCCAACCTGTAACCCTGTATTGCATCCCTAAAATATCTCGTGAATACATCCTGGGAGAAGGGGGAGAGAGATTTTTGACTACTTTGAGAGACACTGGCCTATACGACTCGCGTGCATTTTCTCCTAAACTGTATCTTTCCTTAGTCTTACCTCGGCTAAACGTTTAATTTTCAGGTGGCCTTTTTGGCACATACTCAGACCGCTTCTCTATATATGGAATACAACCTTCAATAAGTTATATCAAGCATTTTGGACACATCTTGGACACATAGTCACAGATGATGGCAGATGTGAAACAGAAGTTAAAAGGAGAATAGGAATGGCTAAAAGTACCTTCAAAGGCATAAGGAAATTATTAATATCTAAATAAATTACAAACAAGTTAAAAATGAGAATTATAAAATGCTACATCTATTCCATATTAATGTATGGCTCAGAAACATGGACACTAAATAAACAATTAGAAGACAAAATTGATGCCTTTGAGATGTGGGTATAAAGAAGAATAGGGAGAACATCATGGAAAGAGAAGAAAACAAATAAAGAGGTGCTAAAGACACTTAATATGAAGAAAGAACTACTAAGAGAAATAAAGATCAGGCAAATAAAATACTTTGGACACATTAAAAGACATGACACCTTATTGAAGACCTTACTTGAGAGTAAAGTCAAAGGGAAGCGAGCAAGAGGTAGGCAGAGATACAAGTGGGAGAGTAACATTACACGATGGACAGGTTACAGTCTAGCAGAGTGCACCATCAAGACAAGAGACATGAGATGTTGGAGATACGTTGCAGCCAACCTTCGTTGCGGAGACGGCACTTGATGATGATGATGACGATCAAACATTATTATCCACAATTACTATACACTCTAACAAACCATAAAACTATACTTTAACATAGAGTTCAAACCATATAACTCTATACGTATTATAACTTCTATCAGACCAAGAATTTCTATACTCACTATAAGCTCTATCAAATCATGAAACTATACTTACTATACCCTCTATCAAATCATGAAACTCTATATTTATCATACCCTCTATTAAACCATGAAACTCTATACTTAATATATCCTCTATTAAACCATGAAACTCTTATACTTACTATAAATTCTATAAAAAATAAAATTATGTACTTACTATAAGTTCTAATCAAACCATGAAACTCTATACCTACTGTACCCTCTATCAAACCATGAAACTCTTTACCTACAATACGTTCTTTAACAGGAAATTGGGAAACTAGAAAAACTAATGTGGAGGTTTTGAAAGATACTTAAATGCTAGACGGCCATTAATCAATAATATAAGAAAGAGACTATCTTTATTTGTTGGCCACTTTATGAGACAGGCAGGTTTAGAGAACATAGTCACAACAGGCAAGATTGAAGGCAATAGACACAGAGGGCGACAACGGTGAGAAAATATTAGACAGTTTGACAACCTGGCACGGAAGGGAAACAACAACGATCTTGATACATAATACTGGAGATAGAGAGATGTGGAGAGCCATGATCGCCTACTCCAGCCGGCATGTCACTTGATGATGATGATTATAAGTGCTATTAAGCAATGGAACTTCATACTTACCACACCCATTAGACCCAAGCCACTGCCAATCTTGGTCATCAAGTACACGATGTTGAACTTTCCGGCTTGTCCTCGTACGTTGACCAGGAAATGTATGCCATATGCTTTGAATGACTTTCGATAAAACCTGACGTCACCACTTTCATTTTGCATTAAGAAATGATATGCATATCTGCAATAGAGCACGTAGAAAACTGGGATACGTTTGTGTGTGGGGGGGGGGGGTGAGCATTGGAACTAATAATCATAATAAAGTCAATCTTCTTCTTCTGCGTTCGTTCTCAAACTCCTGTAGATTAATATGATGTAGTCCGGATAATGGGTAGTTTCGGGATAATGTTTCCATCATTTTAATGAAACAAACCATACATTATTTAGCGAAACGAACTTCCGCTAAAGGCGTATACAACGCAGTATCCATCAATCTGCGCGCAACGCACTGAGAGGCCCCCTCCCCTGGAAGACCCTTGGTCTTCAACACGACTTGTGTCACCTGATCCTCCTCCATGGGATGGGATAGTCAACTCCACCCCCAAAACCTACTTAGTTGCCTCTTACAACTTGCATGACAGTTAACATTGTGACTATTCTTTTCTCCCCTTTCGTGCCTCGGTAACACATGGGCCAAAGAAAGCGAATTATTCATCAGCGTCGCAGTGGTGCCACATTTGTGTCATCATTAAAAAAAATGTTGCGTTCTATATTATACACATCACCAGTGTGGTAACCCTGGTCTGGAGTTATAATTCAGTGTACAAAGAATATGACCACTGTCTTTCTTTCCAGACATGTTGTAGCAGGCGGCTACGAAAAGTTATGGGATTTTCTGAAAGCTTGTCACATGTAGGAACAAGATCATCATTGTAACTGTATGTCGTGTTTTCTTTTATCTTCATTTACATACATATCTCCATGGATGTCAGAAGAGATGCAGTTTTATAGAAGAATGTTGAGAGTACCATGTATAACAGAGATATGGTTCTATAGAAGAATGTTGAGAGTACCATGTATAACAGAGATATGGTTCTATAGAAGAATGTTGAGAGTACCATGTATAACAGAGATATGGTTCTATAGAAGAATGTTGATAGTACCATGGACAGCAGAGATATGGTTCTATAGAAGAATGTTGAGAGTACCATGGACAGCAGAGATATTGTTCTATAGAAGAATGTTGAGAGTACTATGGACAGCAGAGATATTGTTCTATAGAAGAATGTTGAGAGTACCATGGACAGCAGAGATATGGTTCTATAGAAGAATGTTGAGAGTACCATGGACAGAAGAGATATGGTTCTATAGAAGAATGTTGAGAGTACCATGGACAGCAGAGATATGGTTCTATAGAAGAATGTTGAGAGTACCATGGACGGCAGAGATATGGTTCTATAGAAGAATGTTGAGAGTACCATGGACAGCAGAGATATGGTTCTATAGAAGAATGTTGAGAGTACCATGGACAGCAGAGATATGGTTCTATAGAAGAATGTTGAGAGTACCATGGACAGCTATGCAAGAACGGGGTTATTTAATAATATCTGAAAGAGACAATCTGTTTTTTTTTACACGTTATGAGGTCTGGAGGACATAGTTACAACAGGAAATATATAAGGCAAGAGATATCAGAGACGAGAATGGTGAGAAAATATTACATAGTCTGACATCGTGGCATGGCAAAGAGTCAACAACGATCATGGTAAAAGATAGTGGAAATAAAGAGTTATGGATATCCATAATCGAGCACGTCAGTCGGCGCTGCACCTGATGATGACCATCTTTGACATGAAGAAAGTATGGATATGGAAGCAAATAACAAATAAACCAAACATGAGAAAAACGTTTTATTACAACCGCCTTCTTTTGTGACGACAACAATCTCGTAGATGGCCATTGCTTGTGTCTAGATTGTGAGAACTTACCATATTTTACATTACTGGTGAGAACTTACCATATTTTACATTACTGGTGAGAGCTTACCATATTTTACATTACTGGTGAGAACTTACCATATTTTACATTACTGGTGGCAGCTTACCTGAAGTCAAACCCATATGACATTTTGTGGTTAATCTTGTCTAGACTTCTAAATGAATACTCAGGCAAGCAATATTCTTCACCGTAGTCAAGATTACAATTCCAGTCAATATTTATTTGTATAATCCCGCCCTGTAGAGAAAACACAATAAGATTCTATGTCTTTTTTTGTTTGTTTGAATCCTTGGGATATAAACTGAAAAACGTGTGTATCGAAATATAATCATTGTTGTCAGTGGTAACCCCCAAATTCTGGAAATATGAGGAGCACAGTAACAATGTATATAGTTAACCATATATTACACGGCGTTGACACAACACAAATCCACAACCACTAGACATCACAGTGGAAGAAAGATATAGATATTGTTCAGAAACAAGACCCTCATACATCAACTTCATAGACAACAACAGATTATCATCATTCCTCTTAGAACTGGTCACTGTAGGCTATAGAGACACCCGTACCGGATCAGGGTGGCCAACAGAAATGAATATCCATGCGGAACATGCATACACACCGCTGGACACATACTCCAAGACTGTCCACATTACAAAGAACTGCGAGGCAAGACATGGTCACACTGGACTGAACTGAGGCACAATCTTTGGGGGCAGCTGCTCTGACTTGTTCAAGACTGGAAGCTTCGTCCTGGCCACTGGCCTGAAGATCTAGCAAACCCCAAAACATCATGAATTCAGAAGATTAGAAGAAGAAAACGATATGTAGTTATTTTACAACAACACGATTCAACTTGTATATCTTAGTCATTTTTGTGTTCATAATTGTAAAACTTGTTTATCCTTGTAAAACCAGATGATTTTTCGATATATCCTTAACACTTTCCAGATGCTGCACGATTTTTACGATATTCTGCATGCATTTACATTTGTGAAAACAATTTTTGTCTAAATAAATTGTGTAATAAAAGATTTGTGTGCATATTTGCTGGAACATATTTGGATGCTATGACAGTGTTTGTTCAGGATGTCCCTGACGTTTTCTATCCACCTTTTCCGTGGTCTTCCTCAGTCTTTGTACCCTGATCTCATTCGGTTATATGCCCGTATGGGCAACGTTGTGATGAATTCTCATAATGTAACCCTCTTACAGGGCTTGAGATATATATATATATATCACATCTGTAAACATGATCGAATCCCTTCACTGTACGTAATCTGATTGCTATATTTCTTCAACAAGTAAATTCAAGTAGGAAGCATGAGGATAAATGAAAATAATTCTTACATATTTTCAATTCTCGTCAGTTGTAAGAATGATATTTCTTCAATGCTTTTATAAGTATATTATAAATACAATGCATACACTTTGCATAAATTTAACACGATATTTGAATTATGAATACATTGTCCTACACGCTTCTTCAGCAAATAACATCTACAGAATAAGACCTATTGGCAAATGGGAAATCAAGCTTTCTTAATTACTGCTTTAACTATTATCGTGATTTTAATTGGACACAATGATTATAATGTGCGTGGCAGCCAATGAAAATGAAAGGGATATATTCAAATGAGTTATTTTAGACGGGTGGATATCTTAGGTAAGAATAGTTGTTATACCGTAGATCGCCATGCGTCAAAGCTATTTTGTACGATGGTTACACATGCCACATCATTTATTGAAAGGCATATTTATAGCCATACACACAAAATAACTTGGATTTAGTTAAGTACAAAGATAATAAAACATCTGTTCAGTGATGACGTTACAAAGAGCTATGAGAAGGAAAACAACAAGGCACACAGAAATAAGATATTACACACAGAATGTGTACATTCATTGAAGATAGTATTACATGAAACGCCAGTTATGTTGTGAGAGAAGTAGTGTCAGAAAGACTACTGGCTAGATACAAAAACACCTACCCACCCACACACACACACACACACACACACACACACACACAGACACACACATATCATCATCATCAGCACGTGACATATCCTGGAGAGAATGTAGCAGTCATCACAGATTTCAGAAACTACTGACAATCTTTAACGCATCTTCCTGTTTGTGTGTGTCATGTCTAGGTGATGTTTGATATCCTATGTGTGTCATGTCCAGGTGATGTTTGATATCCTAAGTCCATCTTAATTTTGAACTTGAGTTTGAGAACTGCTGCTGTACCGTGTTCAAATTACGACCAGATTCTACCACATTGTGTTCGTAAGTCGACCACGTTATACTGCTTACAGAATACGTATACCTGAGTACTCACCTTTTACCTGAGTATAGCCTCCCTGCACGGAGTCCATTTCCCACCTGTTCGTCACTTATCTCTGCTACATTTATTCTATATTAATGTTTGGATCAGAAACATGGACACTAAATAAACAATTAGAAGACATAATTGGTGCCTTTGAGATGTGGATATATAGAAGAATAGAGAGACAAAAATGGAAAGAGAAGAAAACAAATAAAGAGGTGATACAACACTTTATATGACGAAAGAACTACTAAGAGAAATAAAGATCAGGCAAATAAAATATTTTGGTCACATTAAAAGATTATTGAAGACCTTACTTGAGGGTAAAGTCAAAGGGAGACGAGCATGAGGTAGGCAGAGATACAAGTGGGAGAGTAACATCACAAGATGGACAGGTTTGAGTCTAGTAGAGTGCATCACCACAACAATAGACAGGGGATGGTGGAGATATGTTGCAGCCAACCTTCGATGCGGAGACAGCACTTGATGATGATGGTTATCTTGTCATATCACATATCGTCCTAATCTGGGCTCTCTATATCAACATGCTGTGTTACTCTTGTCTCTCTATCAACATGATGTGTTACTCTTGGAACGGGTACATGGTCCATGGTAAAAAAAACAGCTGAGCAAGATCACCAGTACTATAAATTTTATTGCTGGATTTGCCTTCTACTGTTATACTTCAGAATTGTAAATAGTCTGTATTGTTATACTTCAGAATTGTAAATAGTCTGTATTGTTATACTTCAGAATTGTAAATAGTCTGTATTGTTATACTTCAGAATTGTAAATAGTCTGTATTGTTATACTTCAGAATTGTAAATAGTCTGTATTGTTATACTTCAGAATTGTAAATAGTCTGTATTGTTATACTTCAGAATTGTAAATAGTCTGTATTGTTATACTTCAGAATTGTAAATAGTCTGTATTGTTATACTTCAGAATTGTAAATAGTCTGTATTGTTATACTTCAGAATTGTAAATAGTCTGTATTGTTATACTTCAGAATTGTAAATAGTCTGTATTGTTATACTTCAGAATTGTAAATAGTCTGTATTGTTATACTTCAGAATTGTAAATAGTCTGTATTGTTATACTTTAGAATTGTAAATAGTCTGTATTGTTATACTTCAGAATTGTAAATAGTCTGTATTGTTATACTTCAGAATTGTAAATAGTCTGTATTGTTATACTTCAGAATTGTAAATAGTCTGTATTTGTCAAACTGTCTCTTGATTAGTTTGGTATTTATTTACAGCTGCATTGTTAAAAAATTATTATCATTCCTTATCGACAACTATACTTACAGCTGGACATCATACTCACAGCTATACATCATACTCACAGCTGTACATCATACTCACAGCTGTACATCATACTCACAGCTGTACATCATACTCACAGCTGTACATCATACTCACAGCTGTACATCATACTCACAGCTGGACATCATACTCACAGCTGTACATCATACTCACAGCTGTACATCATACTCACAGCTGTACCTCATACTCACAGCTGTACATCATACTCACAGCTAGACATCTTACTCACAGCTGTACATCATACTCACAGCTGTACATCATACTCACAGCTGTACATCATACTCACAGCTGTACATCATACTCACAGCTGTACATCATACTCACAGCTAGACATCTTATTCACAATTGGACATCATACTGACAGCAAGAAAAGAGATGAAACATATCCCATGTCGATGTCACAGAACTACAAAGAGCGAGCAAAAAAGGAAGTTCTGGGAGTGCACAATCACAAATATTCAATACCTGAACGGGTCCAAGTGTAAAACTATAATCTCCACTCTTACTTAATACTTAAGTGACTTGGACATGTTCAAAGAATTAACAACCAAATACATACTCCACAAGACATTTTTCTGAGCGTAAGAATAAAAGGACGAACTGCATTAAAAGAACAAGGCTATAGATTAAAGGGGGAGTTTTGTTGGGATATACAAGCTTCCCCTCAGGAAATGAGAACATGACATTTAGTGATAGAAATTTAGCAAATCGTTAGGTAACCACCGATCTTTCACAACAAGAGGGGCGTTTTATGTAACAGTTTGGTAGGTAACCACCGATCTTTCACAACAAGAGGGGCGTTTTATGTAACAGTTTGGTAGGTAACCACCGATCTTTCACAACAAGAGGGGCGTTTTATATAACAGGTAACCACCGATCTTTCACAACAAGAGGGGCGTTTTATGTAACAGTTTGGTAGGTAACCACCGATCTTTCACAACAAGAGGGGCGTTTTATGTAACAGTTTGGTAGGTAACCACCGATCTTTCACAACAAGAGGGGCGTTTTATATAACAGGTAACCACCGATCTTTCACAACAAGAGGGGCGTTTTATGTAACAGTTTGGTAGGTAACCACCGATCTTTCACAACAAGAGGGGCGTTTTATGTAACAGTTTGGTAGGTAACCACCGATCTTTCACAACAAGAGGGGCGTTTTATATAACAGTTAGGTAACCACGGATCTCTCACAGCAATAGTATCGATTTTCTCGTGAAAAGGTGCGATATATATAATAGGTAACCGCCGATCATTCACAGTAAGATTATCGATTTTTGGATGAAAAGGTGCAATGTATATAATTGTTATGTCTATCTATCTATCTATCTATACACTGTGGCCCATGTTTGCCTTGCGGCGTCAGGGATGGAAGAGTTCTCTGGAGATGGCCTTCTTGTGTGCTGTTTGTAAGCTTGTTCCTGTGGCTTCTTTGATTTCTGTGATCCATCTTCTATATTTGGTCTACCTCTGGCGTTATAGCCGTTATGTCTATGTGTCAGGGCCATTTGTGGCATGATATCTGTCGGTAGTCTGAAAGCGTGTGAAAACCACTTGATCTGTCTGTTGTCTTTTGATGTGTTCCAATACTGGTATTATTTTGATTATATGTCTGATGTTATCGTTTCTAATTCTATCTCTTAATAACCAAGTATTCTTCGTAGAATAGTTAGGTAACAGCCATTTATTTGGTTTATATCTAGTTAGGTAACCAACATTTATTTGGTTTATATCTAGTTAGGTAACCACCATTTATTTGGTTTATATCTAGTTAGGTAACCACCATTTATTTGGTTTATATCTAGTTACCCTCAAACTAAATTCAGTTGGTTTGATCCATCTGAAATTCCAGTTTCCCTCAATCTGAAATTTGTTGTTTTATATCACAGCTTTACTCAATTTGAATTCAGTTGTTTTATGTATAACTTCCCTCAGTCTGAGTTCAGTTGTTTTATGTCTAACATCCCCCAGTCTGAGTTCAGTTGTTTTATGTCTAACATCCCCCAGTCTGAGTTCAGTTGTTTGTATATAGAAACATATCTAGTGGTACATGAAAGAAGCTTGATTGTGTTATATAATATAAAGTGTGCAGGTGCGCAAACAGGCAGTATATTTGCAACAATGTGAGAGACTTTTAATAATATTAGATTTGTGCCTGTCTCCTCTATCTGATACATGCTTGCTTCAGGCCGTCTGTTCTGACGAATAAGTCCATAAAAATGTTAATATTACCTGTACTGTATCACCTGTTGAACACAATGTCATAAACATTAGTGGCGAACCGTCTAGAAGACAATAAATACCTTGCTCAGAAGTGAAGAAAATTCGACTTTGGCAAATTTAACAATGTCCCCCAGCACAAATATTGGACAATATTTCTCTTTCGGGTCATCTGGTCGCCACCGACAATCTGACAGCTCATTGTTATCTTTATACCAGTCTTGAATATTGCGTCTGAGATTTATAGGGAAAAAATGAATACTGTTAATGTTAGTACTATTAATTTTATTACTATATTAATTTTATTACTATTAATTTTATTACTATTAAATTTATTACTATTAATTTTATTACTGTTAATTTTATTACTAAATATTCCATGTAATAGTGATGTCATAGTTATTGAGTATCATTATAGATTATTATCTGAAACCTGGCCCGTGCAAGATTTGATTGTTGGTGGCTTTGCCCTGCAACTTAATTTTCATGAAATGGACCCTATTCCCTATACGACCAGAGAGAGAATAAGAGAAACCATACTTATTCACGAGTACTTCGATAATAATAGAAACTATACTTATTCACGAGTACTTCGATAATAAGAGAAACTGTACTTATTCACGAGTACTTCGATAATAAGAGAAACTATACTTATTCACGAGTACTTCAATAATAATAGAAACTATACTTATTCACGAGTACTTCGATACTAATAGAAACTATACTTATTCACGAGTACTTCGATAATAATAGAAACTATACTTATTCACGAGTACTTCGATAATAATAGAAACTATACTTATTCACGAGTACTTCGATAATAAGAGAAACTATACTTATTCACGAGTACTTCAATAATAATAGAAACTATACTTATTCACGAGTACTTCGATAAAACAGTATCGGGGACTCATAGATAACCATCCTTCTGAAGTGTAGCTAATTGATGTTTTTGTGATTTTCATACGTCACTTGGTGTATACTTTTGTATCGAACGTCAATGAACATCCCCTGGCAAGTAAAATAGTGTTACTTTAGAAGTATTATTCACATGAATGCATTGTCGATGTACTTGCGTTTGTTTTCTATATATCTACCTAAAAGCCCGTAGCCTCTCAGGGTCGTAAGGCAGCACATTGGATGCAAGAACCCACAGTGTCCTCCAGAGATTTCTAACACATTGAATGCATCAACCCATAGAGTCCTCAGCGATTTATATCTTCAACGATAGGGACGAGTGAGGGACATTCGTGTTTAGTCTTGTCGGTTTTGTCTGTCCATGTTTATTTGTCCTCCTCTGCTTCTTCCACCTTAGACCGTTCCTGACAAGGAATAAAAAACTACAATACTGAGAAAAAAATAAAGAAATCAAATACTAACCTGTGCACTTGAAACTTTGGGAATTCTATGTTATTCTTAATTAAGACCGTGAAAGTGGCAGAGTCGTTGAATGTAACCATGGTTTCACAGCTGTGGAAATCAAATTATACGGTCAAATTGATAGCATATCCTGCACAGAACGTAGCCAGCCATGACCTTTGTTAGATAAGCCCTATATACGCAGTGTCACGACATTAGATCACGTTGACTACTACCATGTTTTTATTGATCATGTATTTATGCTTTTTTTCTAATCACTCAAGATACACTTAAGTAAATTTAAGTAGGAATCCAGAGGACAATTTTTAAAATTTCTTGAGACTAATAGGAATTGAACCAGTCCGTTCAACGGCAAATCGCCTAGAAACCATAGCACACGCGTTCTTCCGTACTTGACTAACCTCATCTCCAAAAAAAGATGCGATTTCGTCAAGACATTCAAACCGTGCACTCAAGATCACCCGAACGGACCGATCGAGACAAGGACTATTACAACAACAACAAACATCCCGTACATGTATTGAAATGTCCTCAGTAACAACAAACACATAACATTTAATATCCGTATTAGTTATACAAGGTCCGATAGGTCTTCTTGTAAACATGGATAACATATATAGACAATACAATTACAATAGACAGCACTCAATAATCCTGATATAAATTTCCTGCAGCGAAATAATGAATCGACAGAAGATAATAATGGCGCAGTTTGGGCACAACAACGTTATTGAAGACAGCCTCGTGTGGCTATAAAACCTAGACAACTAAAATATCTTATAGATACAGACACCTCTTTTCCAGAATGTATTCAGTATAGTTTAGTTTTCGAATTCCTTGTTACTCACGACATCACAACTGTGCTTCTTACTACGCCACATTCTGAGTATCAATCACGACTACTTTCTGGGCATCTTCTCTGTAAGAGGCACATCTTTATTCCATGAACATTTTTTTCCAACTTCTCTGTAAGAAGGACTTTTTTCCAACTTCTCTGTAAGAAGGACATTTTTTTCCAACTTCTCTGTGAGAAGGACATTTTTTCCCCCAACTTCTTTGTAAGAGAGGAAATTGAGAACTGACCCTTAATTCTTAAAATTCATTTCCCTCGCAGATGGAAAGAGAATTGACTGCATAAGAAACTGTCATACATCCGACACCACTGCGCCAAGACATGATGTGGAACTGTCGACACAGTCAATACATCCGACACCACTGCGCCAAGACATGATGTGGCACTGTCGACACACAGTCACGCTAGTCAGTCCGTACCGAGCATTGTAGGGGGCGGTCAATGAAAACGACACAAAGAATAGCTGCATGACGAGAAACGAAAAGATGACATACAGAGTGCAAAGAGAGGGCAGAACTGCGCATGAGGGCAGCGCCAAGTGCATGTAGAAGGGGAAAACGTTCCACGGAAATCAGAACTACAAGCTCTGTTAGCTCGAAACAAACGTTTAGTTATCGGTGCTCCTTATGGGCAGATACCCAATAGTGGGCACCAGACAAAGAAAGCAGCCCAGGCCCAACTCTACTATGACGCTTTCCTATACCGGAAACATACTCGCGGAGAGAAAGGCGGCTTAACGATCCGGTTCAAAGATTCAATCCGGCTCAACGATCCGGTTCAAAGATTCAATCCGGCTCAACGATCCGGTTCAAAGATTCAATACGGCTCAACGATCCGGTTCAAAGATTCAATCCGGCTCAACAACTCAAAACAACGTTGACCACCTCTGACACATATGCTCAAATATCATCATGACCTTTGACCTCATCAATATATGAACTTATTTATCATCGTGGATTTTGACCACATCAAAATGTTAAATTAATCATTATTATGAACTTTGACCTCATCAATATGTTAAATTACTCACCATTGTGAACTTTGACCTCTTCAATATGTTAAATTACCTATCATCTGACTATTTTGATCTTGTCAATAAAATACAGCGAAGGATGGAACTGACCACTACATCTAATAGTTGCTGCAGCTTAGTATATGAAGATTTATATGTATTTGATGACATGGGCCTACCTTTATTTTCACCAAAATACACCCACTCAAGTGTCAGTTTGAACATTGAGCTCATGAATATCTGTACTTACTTATCATCCTCAGTTGGGCACCACGCAAATACTTCACAAGTTTTTGGCTCCGCAAAGTGCGGCGAATCTACACATCTCCCCGATAGTGGACCTGACAAAAATATCAGTCAAACAAGTCATTGAGGAAAACATCCAGCGACTAGTACAAATAACTATCGGGTCATGCGACTTATTTTGCACATATTCTCAGATCTCAACTTAAACATGAGATTTTTATTTTATTTCTTTCCTAATTTAAAATATGTCATATTGGCTATTACTTTACGTTAAACCATACTTTACAGCGTTATTATTCTTTTTCATTCACTTGAAACATGTCTATATCTGTAAGTCTGTCTCCTGAATAAAACTCTCTTTTGCAGTTCATACAGTGTCCCATAGAGCTTTGATTCCAGTGTTGTTTCCTCTGGCCAATATGTCAGACTCAGAGTTTCATACTCAGAACACTCTTCATGCCCGAACTGTCCAAGGATATTTGCAACTCTAATATAACTTTTTAGTCAACTACGAAATCATAATCAAGGACATTAATTCTAGATACATTTTCAAAAGTAGATGTAACAAATGGTCATCATCATCATCATCATGTGATGGACGAACAACAACACGCATTGGGTCTCAGACATGGCAATTGGTAGGAATCTTGCATCAAGTATGTGGATGAAGGCTGAGGCTGTTACTGTAGCCTTACAATAGCTCTCATAGATTATATTTTACAACGCTCTTTTGGTATCCAAATCTTTATCAGTTACTGCAACCCACCTGAATATATATGAGTGTATGCAATCTATATGAGTGTATGAAATTTATATCAGTGTATGATATTTATATCAGTGTATGAAATTTATATCAGTGTATGAAATTTATATCAGTGTATGAAATTTATATCAGTGTATGAAATTTATATCAGTGAATGAAATTTATATCAGTGTATGAAATTTATATCAGTGTACGAAATTTATATTAACTTCCATCTTCTTCTTCCTCATCGTTCATTCTCAAACTCCCGTCGGATCTCTCTTGTAGCAGGACAATGGTTGCTCTAGATTTCCAGCAGGATGTAGTCCAGAGAATGGAAATGCACCGTGTCGCCGTTGTATTTGCGGCAATGAACCGAAACATCCGTTTTCGGTGAGGGTATATTTATTTTCATGCTTCGGGGAATAACATGAGAGTTAAAGAAGGCTCATGTACTAGATATTCTCGTATTCTCGGGAACGAGAGAGCAGACATACTCGCGGTAATGAGAGAGCAGACATACTCGCGGTAATGAGAGAGCAGACAAACTCGTGGTAACGAGACATCAGACAAACTCGTGGTAACGAGACATCAGACAAACTCGTGGTAACGAGACAGCAGACAAACTTTCACCACAGTAAATATCTTACCATTGCCCTTGGCTAAAATGTGTCCCTTCATCTTCTCACAATATGCATCATTATCACAGATAGCTCCATTGACGTGCTCATTCTATGAGACAAAATGAGTTCGTCTATGAGACAAAATGAGTTCGTCTATGAGACAAAATGAGTTCGTCTATGAGACACACTATACAGTCAAGGTTCACATCAAAAATATTGTTTTTAAATCTTTCAAGCCAGTGCTTTTTGGGCATCCAAACACAACTGCCACTTTACAGATTTTTCAAAAAATTGATAACTCAGCTTTATGACACAACGAGAAATTAGATAGAAGAAGTTGAACATTGCAAACAATGACAACAGATGGAAGAAGTTGAACATTGCAAACAATGACAACAGATGGAAGAAGTTGAACATTGCAAACAATGACAACAGATGGAAGAAGTTGAACAATGGAAACAATGACAACAGATGGAAGTAGTTGAACATTGCAAACAATGACAACAGATGGAAGAAGTTGAACAACGGAAACAATGACAACAGATGGAAGAAGTTGAACATTGCAAACAATGACGACAGATGAAAAAAGTTGAATATATAGTTAAGGACTGAAATAAAACAAAGTTTTATACCGTTATTCCAAAAATTGTGAATGTGTATATATGGCATTATTACATGAGGTGAGAAAGAGAGCTCTTAAGCGAAGCTACTTAAACCGATTCAAAAGTAGATGGTAGTAGTAATGATAATAGTTGTAGTAGTAGTTGTAGTAGTGGTAGTATGAGTAGCACTAGTAGTAGAAGTAGTAGTTGCAGTAGTAGTTGTAGTAATAGTAGTAGCTCTAGTAATAATAATAGTAGTAGTGGTAGTAATAGTAATATTAATAGTATTGCAATTGTCAAGGAACAATGACTAGACATTGCAAACACACAGTAAGGCATACCACTATAATTATTCAATAAGATTAAGCACAATACAAGTACATATGTCTCAACTCTGGACAATATGATACCAGTACACATCTCTCACCTCTGGACAATATGCCTGATTCTGTACGTTAGTCGTAACAAAGCCTGTCGTCACAAAAAATCCATTCGTTTCCTAGAAAAAAAATATTATAAATGAAATTAAACCTCTGATACTTTTTGCAAGAATATTTTTTTAATGAAATATTGATATTAGACGGAGATTAACGAAATATAACCAAACGTTGCAGTAGCCCGTGTGCTAATTCATAAATTTCATTGGAAGAAATTTTCTTCCAACGTATCTTTTACGTCTGAGAGATGTTTGGCATGCAGCCTTCTAATCTCGATAACCCTTTATAAATTTTGTTTTCTTAAAAATCATATTTTCATATTTAGTATTAAAAATATTTTATATATGATATAGATCTGTTAAACTTATTCAATTCTACATAATAAAACATGACATCTTATACAGTGGCGAAATGCACTTACGAATTTACAATTTCCGATTTCCACATGCAAAAAATCGACAAAATAAAGACCGGAACACAACAATCTTCATAATCGCGACATTGTCGTTTAGTTCACAGTTAACTTGAGATTTTTATGAAAACAGATTCTCTACGTCACTCATTTTCATATGAATACTTTCATGTTTTCATTGATCATTGTGCTATATTGTCAAGTGGATCTATTATGACAGTGTGGAGATTCGACCATGAATAAAATTGTAACTGTAAATAAATCTACGAACTGTTAAAATCTAATGTTTGACTATAGTTATCTGCAATGATCCTAAGACACCAAAGGAATAAGATGATGTGCATAATTCATAGCATTAAGGAACAAATAATAGCAAAATGTTTAGCGTTATTGAGATTCGAAAGTTTCATGCCAAAAATCACTGCCATCTAACGAGCAGTTTCGGAGAAAATTCATTGGAACCATTTTTATGAATTAATAAATTCATTTTCCTTATGACGATTGTTATTCCTGCAGAAGAAAAAAATAGAGACAGCAAAATATAACATGTCTACAAAGAATACTCGGAGTGTCATTAAGAGATAGAATTAGAAACGATAACATCAGACAGATAACCAAAACAATACCAGTATTGGAACACATCAAAAGACAACAGGTCAAGTGAGTTTCACACGTTTAAGACTACCAACAGATAGCATGACACAAATGGTCATGACACATAGAAATAATGGCTATAAAGCCATAGGCAGACCATGTAAAAGATGGATCACAGAAATCAAATCAGCCACAGAAATAAACTTAGAAACTGCACATATGAAGGCCATATCCAGAGAACTCTTCTACCCCTGCTACAAAACAAACAAAAGATACAGCGAATAGATATTAGATATATAGATTCTCCTTATGGTCAAAAGGTCCCTTGTTCGAGCATGTATCGTGACGGCTTGTTACAAACACATCTTCTATGGAGTTCCATGGTCGCTATCACATGAAGCTATGGAGTCACGTGTTAGACATGGTACTGTCTAAAAGCAGAAGTAGAGAGACGGAATGCATATGGTGAAACCAGAATACAATCTATGCCCTTTGAGTCCTTTTATTTTCAAACAAGACCTCTTAAACCGTGACCATGGTCAATATAAGTCATGTGAGATAAATTGGCAATCATCCTTCTGGCGTGACACATTGGACTTAACCCTTGATTTTGATTGACCGTTGAACAGACAGTGATCAAGGTAAATGGTGAACGCGTCACTTCAGAAGGGTGATCCTCGACATCAGGCAGTTCATCAGGCGTGAAGCTTAGCAGTGGTATGAGCTGATGGGAAAAACATACCTTCTAAAAAACGGATTTAACTATTCCCATGAATTTCTTTGGCTGCCACCACAATGTATATTTGGTTGATTTCCATGAAGAAAGTGCCTTGCTCATTTGCACTAATTCCCTCTCTGCTCTGTTGTTTAGTTCCAAGTGAAAGGCAGCGCCAATAAACTTAATAGTAATAATTATTATTATAATTATAATTATAAAAAGACTGACAACCTATCAGGGTAGTTTGGTGGGTACACTGGAGACATCAGCATAAATAGCTCTCAAATATCTCTCTCCTTAGCCTTTCGGATAAGTGTAGAAAAATCATGACCAGACCCTTCTTTAATATTATCAAAAAAGGAATTTCTTAGTTGCCTTTTTCCCTTCCTGTTCTAGCAATATAACTTTAGAAAGCATGTCGTGTCTCGTTACATGTCCAAACCAAACTAGTTTACGCCGTCTTACCACTGCCAAAAGTAGTTCTCGATAACCTGCAAGTTTGTTTATTTGCTGCAGGTAGAGCATATCTGTCTTATGTTCTACATAGATAATTCTTAACAAACATCTGTAGCATATGTTTTCAAAAGTGTGAATCTTTCTTTCTGTGTCTGCATTGAGTGTCCAGTTTTCATACTCAATACGTGTGGAAACAAGCAAACTGAAGGAGATGTGAGAAGATGGTTCTGTCGTCTGCTTTAGGATCTCCGCTCCGCAATTTTCTGTAGGGATTTACCCCTTAGCCTGAGGCACCTCCGTTCTGACCAACTTAGCTTTGAGGATTTTCTATGGGGCTTAACCTCAAAATATAAAAAAGTTAATACTACTAGAAGATAAAATTGCAAAATAATATCATAAAATGTTTTTTTATGATCTTGCCTGTGGCGGTATGACATAATCGGCAACATCCAGTATTGCCTTTCCAGCATCGTTATCGTAATAAATGATTCCTTTGACCTTAGTGGTAACAGCGCTGCTGACGACATCACATTCTTGGTACCCTTTCTTGTAGAAGATTGTGTATCTAGAAAATAATTGAAATTTAAAAAGATGTTGCTTGAACTGAGACATAAACAATACAACGTTTCATGTTATCAGTATTCGTCATGTACAGCGTATGTACACAAACTGCGACGTATTATCATGATGTAGTCGGGATAATGGAAAGTGTTGTGTCATGGTTTACAGCTTAGCTACCACATTTTCGTTGGACAGATCATCTGGTATGTAATTTTAAATCATCGACTGCCAAAGATACTTTTTTGGGGTGAGTTGTGAAAGGGCATAGATCCCAAAGTGGCTAAAATAAGCGCTACATGGACTTGCTAAAGATCTCACTGAACGCCTTTGAAATAGTCCAAGAAACACTTCTAACTTCTAGATTAACTTCTAGAAATCTGTGGTTATGTCTAAATTTCTATGTGGTTGTCAGACCTGGACTTTAACTGCGGACTTCGAGCGAAGAATGCATCATTTGAATAAAAAAATATATATAGATGTGTGTTGTTATCTGTTACCGAGAACATAAGAACAATGTTTTTGGTGCATGATAGAATTCCTGTATACTAGGGAGTCAACAAGAACCAAAAGTTAGAAGTCGTGAAACTTCGTCAAACTCCGGTGATACGGAAATGTGATGATAGATTCCACGATGACAAAAGGTATTCTTAATGATACGTTGACGGGTGAAAGTGGACGAAGTAGACAAAAAAGGCTGTACAATACCAAGAACTCAAACCTTCCACCCAAATTCTCCTCCTGAAATAATTTCAAGGAAGAGAAAAGTACAAAACACACAAACAATTTGTATACATGCATAGACATTAATTTTTTTTTCCAAATTCAAACACTTTAATTTCTACTTGTAAATTAAAAAAGAATATTAGTTACATCAACTTTTGTAATGGCCCATTTTTGTGCGATCATTTTGGGAGTACGACATTTTAAAAATGGAGGGGGTGGCATTTACTTAACCCTCCATTTTTATTGGTCTTCCTGCTAGTAGTAAATGTTCTTCTCTGACTTGCACAGATGACGTACGTGGAGAAGGTTTGAACCCTCTATCTAACGGCTGGTAACATCTATATATGTGCACGATGTACACTTATAACTTAGAATATAACTATTACACAACTTCATGCCCTACAGTCAACAAGCAACATTTTGGGTACGTAAACTGCCTTTCTAAAGGTGAGTTACTCTGCCTTCAACCACGGATGTTAGTCCATTCTTTTTATATCAAAGCTTTTCGAGAATAAACAATTTATCGTTCTAATAATCCAGACACCACGACCTCCATGAACTGTATATGTTAAACATTTGATTTACCTTCATTAGAAAATTGTTATAAAACCTCTATAAATTCTAGTATAAAACTGTTATAAAACATCTATAAATTCTGGTATAAAACTGTTCTAAAACATCTATAAATTCTAGTATAAATCTGATTACTAGCTAACAGTACGTACGCAATTATGTAGAAAAGTGTAGCTATCTGGATCGATCTGTTGATGGCACCAACAGCTGGACGTCTTATTTTAACAATTCTTGGTGTACTGTAATATGTAAAGATCAGTTCACAAAAATTCGCTACAGCCATCTTGTTTGTGATGTTCAAGAATCACACAACAGGTGTCTTGGTAGTTTTTAAAATGCGCACATTTGACCTAGTTATTACGGTGAGTCAAACAATACATATTATTCTTTGATTTCTGATTATTTTTATCCTGACAACAATGTTACATTGCCTTTGTTTGACATCACCTCTTCTATGAGCATGTGTCTTCCCAGTGGCAACATATGGCTGCGAGACCTGGACTTCACATCTGACAATATCAAAAAGGATAAATTTATTTGAAATGAAATGGTACAGAAAGATTCTACAAATATCATAGACAGAGAAAAAAAGAAGAACATATCCGTATAAAAAATACTGTAATTAAATGAAGAATGGTTTTTAAATACAATCATAAGAAGGAAGCTACAGTTTATTGGACACATAAAGAGAGATGAAAGCATGAACAGGCTGATTCTTGAGAGCAAAGTACCGGGAAGGAGAAGAAGAGAAAGACAAAGAAGACGATGGACGAGCGATATGGAAGAATGTATGTACATGTCTGTGACCAATGCATTCCTGCTTGCCCGGGACAGAAAAGCTTTCAGAGAATCCATAATGAAGCCAACGTTCTGCAAGGAATATGTCACGTGATGTACATGCCATGAATGTCATGTTACACGATAAGTGAAACACGTCATCATGTCGTCACTTGTTCTCTAGAATGTATGCGGTTTGTGACCCCCAGAAGAATGATTCCAAGAAAGATATTCAATGCTTCTGTAGGCGGCAATCAAAATGTGTTAGTATTAATGAACATCAGCGAATTAAACATATATAGTATTAAATGTAAATGGTATAAATAAGGGCAAGAATTCTGACGTTCCTGACCAAGGGTCTTCATCAGAGAATAAAAACAAATAACAATAAATGTTTTAGTAAGAAAGAATGTGCAATGTATTAAAACGGACAGATCCATCTGTGAACAGTAAGACATCATCATCTTCTGCGTTGTCAGATACCAGTTGATAGAATGTCAGATACCAATGACATTTACTGTGTGAGAGTGAGAAACTATCTGTAAGGATGTAGTTTCCAGACGATTAAATTTCAGAACATCGATAATGAAAACATTACGGTGAAGATCTCAATCAAACACGGGATTAGATAGTGCTTAGTCACAGTGTTAGCATCAATTCGTGCTTAGTCACAGTGTTAGCATCAATTCGGGCTTAGTCACAGTGTTAGCATCAATTCGGGCTTAGTCACAGTGTTAGCATCAATTCGGGCTTAGTCACAGTGTTAGCATCAATTCGGGCTTAGTCACAGTGTTAGCATCAATTCGTGTAGTACTCAACATCTGACAAACCAATTTTGACTCTTGAAATTAGCATGAGCTTGAATTATGTACCAGCCATCATTTTTTTGGCAGCTCATCAAAAGAAGTGAAAGCAAGTTTGATAAACGTTTTGGTCTCAAAGCTTATTGAGTTTGTCTACCAATAACTCTCTTATTTCTCAATAAAGTACTCCTCGCAAGTTGCAGATCGCTACTGGAATCAATCCGGAGAAACAGAAATAAAAGCCTTCTCCACAACATCAGACATGAGCTAAGACATATTAAAAAATCATCAGCTATTTCCCTTAATTCAATGCCATTACAATGTTGAATCATGGGAAATGAGAAAACGGATACTCTGTCAAGAACAGGAAGGAAAGTGGAACAACAAAGACACCCATTGGCTTACAGAGAAGCAAAAACAATAATCTAGAACACATACACACCAGACTGAAAGACAGATCCGATGCAATACATTACTTCCAAAGATACCAAAAGATCACACTATTTCTCCGTGGAACAGACCACACTATTTCTCCTTGGAACAGACCACACTATTTCTCCTTGGAACAGACCACACTATTTCTCCTTGGAACAGACCACACTATTTCTCCTTGTAACAGACCACACTATTTCTCTGTGGAACAGATCACACTTTTTCTCCGTGGAACAGACCACACTATGTCTCCGTGGAACAGACCACACTATTTCTCCGTGGAACAGACCACACTATTTCTCAATGGAACAGACCACACTATTTCTCCTTGGAACATACCACACTATTTCTCCGTGGAACAGACCACACTATTTCTCCGTGGAACAGACCACACTATTTCTCCGTGGAACAGACCACTGCAGAGACTGTTGAGTCACATTTCATAAATATGATCTCATGCACAGATAAATGTCTGTGTGGATCCGGAGCCCAGACTTCCAATGACATACTTCAGGACTTAAGAAAGACGAGGCTTAAAGTGGTTACATTTATTTTTGTTCCGGGGCATGTGGGTGTTCGAGGCAATGAAAGAGCAGATCAACTGGGGTCATGCGTAGTTGTGGCACGGGGCAATGGGGCAATGGATCGAGCTGACGTTTTTAACTCCTTAAGAGATATAACACGCGAGAGTGAGACTAATGTGGATGATGATTCCTTTTCAATGGCCAGGATTAAAGATCAGGGTTTGAAATGCGGTGTTGCTAGACGTGAACATTTTGGAGGGCGCAGAAAAATGATGGTCAACCAGTATAGGACCGGTACTGTCAGCAGAAGTCTAATGGCGGATACACTCAGGGAGATATCTGAACAACTATGGACGTGTCCAGTTTGCAGTGACGATGATCCGACGACTAACTAACTAACTTCATGACTGCCCAACATAGAAATAGCGGAGGCACGGGATCTGACAAGAGATTACAGATTTGAGAGACAAACTATTGGGCAGCCACTCTGACTTGGAGAAGACAGTGGACTTCACCCTGACGACAGTCAGTGGACTTCACCCTGACGACAGTCAGTGGATTCACCCTGACGACAGGACTGGCAATATAACATGACCGCCGAGGCTGAACACGGAAGAAGTACTCCTCACAATTACTCTATCAAAATTCCTTACAATGGCACACGAAGTACTCCTAACATTAACTTTACCAAACACTTCTCATAGTAACTTTACCAGATACACTGATAACTCCAAAGATGATGTCACAGTGTTCCCATATTGATCTGTCTGTTTTAATACGTTTCACATTCATTTTCACTAAAACATTAATTTATAGTTAGTTATTTTTATTTCTTTAACAGAGCCTCACATCCATTGTGTGTCTTTAAAGTACACACCATTTTTTACTAGACCATCAAGCATTAAAAACGCACCACAAGCATGGTCTATTTTCATCCTTGAATTGTTCATTTAAGTGAGAAATTTTCCATCCACGTGAATGTGTAGGGGTTAACTGTAATGTTTCTCGTTTTATTGTCCTTGTCATGTTTTATTACAATTTTACATGCTTCACGTGCATCAAATCGCTGTATTCTGGTCATATTACTAGTACAGCGAGAAACGAGGTAAGGAAATTTTGTTAATAACAAGAAACACACATAGGTACACACACACCGACGTTTCGACCGAAAGGCCTGCATCAAGGATAACATACACGTATACATAAAAAGCAACAAATAGGGGCGACATAGCTTGCGCTCACATGTCTAGTGAAATGGCGGTAAGGATAGACACGTGATAGCTATCCTATATTTGGCCATCTAGCATTCATTTGAATTCTTGCAGTGCTTGTCTAATTGAATTAAATATAAGTAGTTGGCAACTTTCCGTCCCTCCAAATAAAATTGTGTTATTGTTGTGCTGTAAGAAATGTAATCTACTATCCATGACAGTTATGACGTAGAACCCACATCTTGCGTAGTAGGCAGCTTTCCGTCTTTCCAGAACACAGAGTCTTCCGCAGTATGTACACGGAATCACAGTATTGCTTATACCATTGTGTGCTGCTATATGTCTGTTCAGACGTGCATCCATTGAACTATCTGCTATCACTTTCTCCTTTGTCTTTAGACTATTCCTCACCCCCCACCCCCCACCCCAATGTAATAAATCCATGGCATCCTGCTCCCATGATTCTGTATCAATGCCTGTATCGTGCATATCGCGTTTTCACAAGTCTTTGTACCGAAGTAGAGGTCGACCGTGATGTATTTTCCCAGGCCACAAGGACTTTGTGTGCTGAAGCATCCAATGTGGTACCCCTACGACCCTGAAGGGTTACGGGTTCATTGATTAATTGATTTTCCCAGACTATAATTCTCAATAAAGTTAATCTTTCAGTAGATTTAAGTGTTCAATATAAGTCTATCGATTTATAAATTTAGTCATTGATGTATTTCAGTTTATATGTTTGTAATTTATGATTTTAGTTTGAGGGGCAGGGTTATGTCATCTTTTTTTATATTATTCCACTATTTGCGATTAGTAATTTCAGGATTTTATATTAACCTGCGTAGGTTACACACGGACCTCTCAACTCCTAACAAGCGTAATATCAAGGATAACTAAGATTGTTTACTTCTTGAATTGTTTCATGAAGTTAGAGACATCGGCTTATTCAGGGTGAAGGTTTTAGTTCTAGACATCTACATGGCGAGACCAGTTCTACATGGCGAGATCAGTTCTACATGGCGAGACCAGTTCTACATGGCGAGACCAGTTCTACATGGTGAGACCAGTTCTACATGGCGAGACCAGTTCTACATGGTGAGACCAGTTCTACATGGTGAGACCAGTTCTACATGGTGAGACCAGTTCTACATGGCGAGACCAGTTCTACATAGTGAGACCAGTTCTACATAGTGAGACCAGTTCTACATAGTGAGACCAGTTCTACATGGCGAGACCAGTTCTACATGGTGAGACCAGTTCTACATGGTGAGACCAGTTCTACATGGCGAGACCAGTTCTACATGGTGAGACCAGTTCTACATAGTGAGACCAGTTCTACATAGTGAGACCAGTTCTACATAGTGAGACCAGTTCTACATAGTGAGACCAGTTCTACATAGTGAGACCAGTTCTACATGGTGAGACCAGTTCTACATGGCGAGACCAGTTCTACATGGTGAGACCAGTTCTACATAGTGAGACCAGTTCTACATGGCGAGACCAGTTCTACATGGTGAGACCAGTTCTACATGGTGAGACCAGTTCTACATAGTGAGACCAGTTCTACATAGTGAGACCAGTTCTACATAGTGAGACCAGTTCTACATAGTGAGACCAGTTCTACATAGTGAGACCAGTTCTACATGGTGAGACCAGTTCTACATGGCGAGACCAGTTCTACATGGTGAGACCAGTTCTACATAGTGAGACCAGTTCTACATGGCGAGACCAGTTCTACATGGTGAGACCAGTTCTACATGGTGAGACCAGTTCTACATGGTGAGGAACTTCATATTCCAGAACATCCAGTAGAATATTCTCTTGATTCATCTGATGAGGGAAAGGGTGAGCCGACCTGTTCTTCTGCTGGACTTCGTCAGTATGCAGTGATCCAGATTTTCACTGCGGCGCATCATCAATCCGACACACAGGAAGAACTAAATGACCTACTTCGTGATTTAGACTTATCCAAGAACATGTCAGAACTGCTCGGATGATGACTCCAACAATTGCATTTCCTAGAGGAAGATGTCACAATTACTTCATATCGAAAGCGTCACCAACAGATGATTCTCTCTTCAGAAAGGAATGTAATCTGGTATTCTGTTCCGATATTGAGGGTCTCATGAATGCCTTAAAAATAACTCATGATCCACGATAATGGAGACTATTTGTAGACTCGTCGAAACTGAGTCTTAAGGCTGTGCTTTTGCACAAAGGACACCGTCTACCATCTATTTGTCAGCTTTCCGATCTGTCTATCTATCTATACGCTGTGTCCCTTGTTTGCCTTGCGGCGTCAGGGGTGGAAGAGTTCTCTGGAGATGGCCGTCTTGTGTGCTGTTTGTAAGCTTGTTCATGTGGCTTCTTTGATTTCTGTGATCCATCTTTTACATGGTCTGCCTCTGGCTTTATAACCGTTACATATATGTGTCATGGCCATTTGTGGCATGATATATGTCTGTAGCTTTCCGATACCTGCATGAAAAATTCCCTCGACTCGTGAAGCAAAGATTAAAGAGTTTTTGTGGGTCCTCAGATTCGAGAGCTCTTAACAGATGGTTCAAAAACCTGCTGCAGGATGATGTGAAACAAACATGGAATGCTTTTCGCCTAGTGTCCACCAACTTTCTGGGTAATTTTAGGACAGAAAACTACAAGAAACTAGTAGAAGACAAGCTGATGAAGTATGAGTAACTTGGCAGCAATATTTCCCCCTACAGATCCATTTCCTTCATCCGGATTTCTATCATGAGAACTGTGGCATGACTAGTCATGAGCATGGTGAACGTTTTCATCAAGATATCGCAACAATGGAATAAAGACACCAGGGAAAATAGTCAACTACGATGTTGGCTAACTACTGCTGGACACTCTCCAGAGATTCTCTCAAATAGCTGTACAAGAGACAGGTGAAGAAATCTAAGAAGTAGTCTAATCAATAATATAAGAAAAGGACAATCTTCTTTTTTTGGCCACTTCATGAAACAGGCAGGTTTGGAGAACAGTCACAACAGGCAAAAATTGAAGGCAACAGATACAGAGGGCGACAACGTGAGAAAACATTAGACAGTGACAACCTGGCACGGTAAGGAAACAACAACGATCTTGATACATAATACTGTGGACAGAGAGCTGTGGAGAGCCATGACCGCCTACGCAAGCCGGCATGGCACCTGATAATGATTCGTCTATGACATGATTTTTTTACAGGTATTAACCGTTGCATAATTACTATTGGCATGCATTTCGTGAAGTAAACATTAATATTTTTCAGAACACAAAACTAGAGCGAATTTGGAAAATTGACTGTCATATTCGTGCTCAGGACTTCAAACTTGATACGAAATGAATAATATTATTTCATTAACATAATTCTTGTAAATATTTGTTGATCAGTGATCAGGTAGAACATCATATGGTCCAGTAGTGTCCTGAACATCATATGGTTAAGTAGTGTCCTGAACATCATATGGTCCAGTAGTGTCCTGAACATCATATGGTCCAGTAGTGTCCTGAACATCATATGGTCCAGTAGTTTCCTGAACATCATATGGTCCAGTAGTGTCCTGAACATCATATGGTCCAGTAGTGTCCTGAACATCATATGGTCCAGTAGTGCCCTGAATTTCGCAATTGATTCTATATCAGAATATGACGGTTTGGTCATCTTCACAGACAACAATGAGATTTAACAACTGAAGTCTGAGAGTGTTGTTATCATTTTCACACACACACACACACACACACCAGAGAGATGCAACCACGCAAGTATGAGACTGTTGTCATCATCTCCGCGCACACGAGATAGATGCAACAGTTCACAGTTCGTGACATGTCACAGTTCACATGTGAGAGTATTTTCTCCACTTTCAGATCCACTCATCACAGGCAAAGAGAAAATGTAAAAAAAAATATATAATAATTCGTTATAACTCGGGTCCCATCTAGGCCTGGGTCTATAGATCATGCTATTCATAGGTGGTTCACAATATGGCCCCCAAGAGAGGCCACCAAGAAATTGAGTAGAAGTACAGACCCGTAGACGGGTGCTTTAGGTAGGTGACCACTTTAAGGATAAACTCTAAACATTGTCGTAATAAACCTTAATAAGCATCGATGACTTGCACAGAAATGCATGTATATTTGTTTAATGAAACTAGGGTGGACCAAAGAAGCAAATTAAAGATGGATACCGACCACAAAATGTTGGAAACCCCTGAAGTACACTTCACTATGGGTGATTCATCTCTGCCATAGATATCCTCTAATTTATCTAAGAGATTGTGACATCCTTAAATAGCTCTCTGAGATTTTATTTACTGTAGGGCAGTTAGTGTCTCAGACTCCCAGTACCTGATTTGATATATCAAACAATCGTGTCTGTATTGCCGATGCCCGAAAAGTGAGCAAAGAATAGTCAACAGTGTGATCTGCCGTGGAGAAAACTCCGTACAAGGCGACGGTGTACAACAGCATATCAGAGTGTTTAAGGATGTCGACGGTTGCAACAAGTCACAACATGACAAGAGTTGTTCACAACATCCATACAGAAGAGTCTGTTTTAGTCTATTGTATTTCCACAGAAAAGTGATGGTTGATAGTATCCACACTTGCCGTTAAGAGTAAGGGTGGGAGCCACAGTTGCCATTCCAATGCCAGATTAAGGCCTTTGTTACATTGAATCCGTGTTTGTTCAAGGCTGTCTTGATGTTTTCTATCCACCGATTTGATGACAGAACATCTACATTAGGCTATATGTTCAGATATTCAGATACTCTTATTGCTATTTAATTTGGGTATGTTCTCATAAGGTTACCCAACCACTTTACTTGATATCTTTTGATATGTTCTTAATTTCTTTTTTATTTCCTAGTTTAGTAACCATTGCAGATTTTTTCAGACACTTGATTTCACATGTAACGATGTGTATCTGCTTCGAGATTATTAAAGACCATGTTTGACATTGGTAGCAGAGTTGGTATACAGATTGTAGATATTACCTGTCTTGTGATGTCCATGTTGATCTTTGTGTGGGGAGGTAATGAAGAAAGCTAGTAAGTCACGGTGTTTACTTTTTGACATCTTTATTCTATTTCTCTGTCTAGTATAAAGAAGATTACGTTCCTAAATTATATTTTTATGTGAATTTATTACTTTATAGAACGTTTTCCTCACTGCCATTCTGTAAGCCTCTCAGTTCTGTGCAATTTGTTCTGCCTGTTCCAGTGTCACATTCAGAAGGTTTGTGGATATCATGTATCTATCGTAGTCTTAGTCTGCCACTTGCTTTTGTTTCTGGAAAATTTCCCATCATGATGAAACTTTCTAAACCGTAGTGACCTTCAATATGTTTTAATTATATTGGCTTTGGGTTTGTTTTTGTTTTTTGTGTATGTTTGTGTGTGTGTGTGTTATTTTGACGTGCCATTATTCTTGTATGTTCATGTTTTTACAGACGCATGCGTTGGATCGTATTTCAGTCCATGATATTCTTAAGACCTTTCTATAGAAGTTTATTTCAAAATAAGAAAACCAAAACAATGTATCTTAAAATTAGTCTTTCTCTATGTTCAAGTCTTTGGGTCGAGTGTGGATCATCTGTTTGGGATCCATAGATATTTTTTGCTATATATTTTCTAGGCCATGTTTACATAAACACAACTGAGCTTTTTGATGGAACCCGTGCTTCGAAAGACGATCATAGCA
The DNA here is from genome assembly GCA_034231615.1 of Meghimatium bilineatum. Classification (NCBI taxonomy): domain Eukaryota; kingdom Metazoa; phylum Mollusca; class Gastropoda; order Stylommatophora; family Philomycidae; genus Meghimatium; species Meghimatium bilineatum. The sequence goes on from CM067304.1 coordinate 4,844,834, forward strand.
ATAAATAAAACGCTGTCATATATAGAATATATTTGCACAAATATTTGACAGCGTTCATTGTTAAATTTCTCCCTGGATCTCCCATGTAAAAATACAATGTTTCTACTAGATTTCATTCTCAAACTCCCGTTGGATCTCCCATGTAACAACACAATGTTTCTACTAGATTTCAAGCAGGATTTGGCTAATTGAACGGAAATGCGTTGTGTCGCCATTTAGTTTATGCCGATGACCTGGAATATCCAACGTCGGATTGGTAACTAACGCGTTCAGTGTTTTACCACGTCCACTAAATACTGGTTGTCTGTAGCCATATCGTTTTTGGACCAACCGTACGAGAGAATTGTTTGCTGCACTGTATCCTGAGCACCATCCTGAAAGCACACTTGATATTTTCCCCGTTGTATATATCACATTCGACGTTGCTACACACGGCCACATATTATTTATTAATTTATGATTGCTTTCTAAACTGTCTGGTTGCCAAATCGCCTGCTGAAATTGAACACACTGCAACTGGTTTCAAAGACTTAAACTCCATCTCCAAGCCAAAAAAGAAGATAGGAATAGATAAATAATGCACACACACAAATAATTATAAAGTCACCCTTTAATATTCCACATACGAAATATTCTAAAACTAATGTGATGCTTCATAAACAGTGACATCTACAAAATGACAATACTTCAAATTCTGCGCAATGTAGATAAGTGACACATAGGACTGATCTAATGATTCATCTCTTATGCGACCGATTTTGCAAATATATCTGATGTAATTGTGAATGAAGTTTTCTAACTCAAAGTACACAAACATATGTCACTGTAGTTTTCTTACAAATCGGTATATGATATATAACGCTATAGATGAATGAATTATGATATTTTATAGAACATTTATAGAACATTTATAAACATAATAGCAATAATAGTAATTTGCATAGATCAAAATATGGATGTGTGCAGTTATAGTTTTAATGAATAATGCATTATGGCTGTCTTTAAGGAGTACGGTCAGATTTGAAAACTTTAAATTCTCAGTTGGGGGCTTGTTAAGTGAATGGGTTAATAGAAGAAATACGTGCAAAATATTTGATAGGGAATGTATTACAACAAAATTTAAAAGGAAATAATGGTAAAATACTTCTGAAAATAGATTGCTTGTTGGTAATCATTTGTCGCACAGTTATAGGATTTTTCCGCAAGCAAGCTACGTGCAACCGTGTTCATATATATTTATTTTATATTTCCCTGATTTATTGACATCTTTCAATACTGTGCTGTTGTTAGTAATATTTTCAAAATTTCTTGCGTTTATTTTGGATAGAGTTTTGATCAATTTAGTTCGAATAATTATAAATATTTTGACAAGATTGCACAAATTATATATATCCTATTGATGACCATCTTGATCATTGGGTGGAGAAGTCATGGTGAAAGTTGGTAGATCACTGTGTTTGCTTTCTGATACTTTGTTTCTATTTCTCTGACTAGCCTTCCATTTCCAGAAAAAAATACAGATGAAAAATCAAATCAACTAACTCTTCTAGCTGTTTTTGTTGAGTATCGGTGTTTCTGAGCCATACATTAATGCTGAATAGATGTAAAACTTTAAATTTCTCATTTTTAGTGTGAAGTTCGTTTTTATATTAATAGTTTTATCATGTCATTGAAAGTATTTTTAACCATTCATATTCTCCATATTAATAGTTTTATCATGTCATTGAAAGTACTTTTAACCATACGTTATTCTACATTTCACCTATGCTACACACCGACCATGATATCTGAGTATATATTCAAGGTATAAGAATTATCTACTTGTTAACACATAACAAAATGCTACCAATGTCAACAAAAAACATCTTATCCAAAGTATCTTCATTCCAACCCTGTGCTACCAATGTCAAACATGGTCCTTAACAGCAAAACATAAGAGACAACTGGTTACAACAGAGATGATATGTCTGAGAAATGCCACAGGATTGACCAGAAGACACAGAATTAGAAACGATGTTATAAGAGAAAGAGTGGGTGTCATATCAATTCTACAATATATATAAAACCAACAGATACAATGGTTTGGTCATCTGGAAAGAATGCCGTGTGATTCATTAGTTTATAAAGCATATACGAAGAGAGGAGAAGCAGAAAGAAAAGCCAGGGGTAGACCTAGAGTACGCTGGATCGACAACATCAAAGAGATATTACACGAACAGCAAATAACATTATCTGAAGCTGCCAGAAAAGCGAGAACATGAACATTGTGTCTCCCTTGACACAAGTAAAGGGTAAAAGAGGAAGGAAAGAAGAAGAAGAAGAAGCATAACAGCGTACAGCAAATTTACATTGCGCCGCTGAGAAATGGGGATCAATTAGTTACTATAAAAGAATTTTAGTCAAAACTCATTCAAGTTACCAGGTCGTTAATGTCATAATCGCCATCAAATTTATATCCTTTCCCGATTCGTAGGAGAAGTATTATGGAAACGTCAACACAATCCGCTATGTATCTCTGTTCTCAGTTACTTGTTTATTTGCGGAGAGTCTTAATCCTGTCCACTTTTTAATATTATCAAGCAATATTTTCTGTCAGCCTCCTCTTCTTCTTCTACTATCAACTATTTCCTGCGGGATAGTTTTGGAACGAGAATCGCTCCTCCTCATGTGACCAAACCACACGTCTCACCACTGCCATGAGATGGTCTTGTTTAGCTGCGAGAGTATTTATTTTGTTTCTCATGTATATGTTGGCTTTATATTTTGTATAATGGGTGCGCAATATTCGTCTGTAGCATTTGTCTTACTAACAGCAATTTTAGAACACAAATCTATCCCGATGTAAAACAAAAGGCAAGTCATGAATTCAGTCTTCATTATAACAGTGTGCTATCAATGTCAGACATGGGCACTAACTAATGAACAAGAGAGAAAGCTTACTACGTGTGAAATGAGAAGTCTAAGAAAAGCAGCAAACAGAACAAGAAGAGATCATGTGAGAAATGAAGAGATTACAAGAACTGTTGGAACAAGAAGAGATCATGTGAGAAATGAAGAGATTACAAGAACTGTTGGAACAAGAAGAGATCATGTGAGAAATGAAGAGATTACAAGAACTGTTGGAACAAGAAGAGATCATGTGAGAAATGAAGAGATTACAAGAACTGTTGGAACAAGAAGAGATCATGTGAGTAATGAAGAGATTACAAGAATTGTTGGACCCATCATCTGTGGTTAAATATATTGGAAAAACAGAGATTGTAATAGTTCGGCCACTTAGTGACAACGAACCCTTGTTGGTCAGCGGCAAGAGCATACAACGTGAAAATGGAAAGCAAGATACACAGGAAGACCAACAAGAAGGTCAATTGAAGGAGTTACCAACGTTCTGAAACGACACAGTATTACTGCATATCAAGCGACCAAACGTGCCATAGCCCGAACACCAATAGGTATTCAATCCTGCGACCCCTTACAGAACAATCAGAGAAAATGCAACAGGTAGATCCTTGTACTTCTTTGAGAACCCCAGGAATTTCAAGCTATTAGCTCTTACTTTCTATGTGCAGTTGGAAGGTTACGCCATGCTTTCTTTCATATCCAAGAGACATCAGCTTTCAGCTTGTAGAGATAGATAGAAGATTTGTTGTGATGTACTGAGACTTGTAGATAAAAATAAAACCTAGTTACGATAATAGTGTACTAATGTCGGTGAACCATTTTTTAGTGGTGTCATCTAGCGTACGCGTGTGCTACCGCTTCTTATTGACATTACTGTATGGCTGAGAAACATGGACAATGAATAAACATTTAGAATAGACAGAATTGATGACTTTAAAATGTGGGTACAAGAGAATTAGGGAGAATTTCATGGAAAGAAAAGATAACAGAAATTGTGACAACACTATGCAGAAAAAGAATAAAATATTCATAGAAATAAATCTCAAATAATTCAGAGTATTGACAGGGGTCCGACAGCAGAGCAAAGAATAGTAACATTGACAGGGGCCGACAGTGTAACACAGAATAGTAACACTTTTACCAGTCAAGCAGGTCATAGGAAGCGACTAAAGATAGTTTTGAGGTGATGTTGGTTGTGCCATTCCATAGAAGGACAAAGATACCCTGAAGCCATACTGAAGTCGGATATGTGAGACCAAATATAACAGCTGTACCCAAGCTGTAAACCATTGCACAACACATAACGTTCTCTGGACTACATCCTGGTGACATTCAGTAGTTTGAGAACAAATGCAGAATTAGAAAAAAAAAGAAACATTAATCAAACAAAAAAATGTTGAGCAGGTATAAAGAAATAATACCTTGTTGAAGATCTAAGGAATAATACTTTGTTGAAGATCTCACGAACAATACCTTGTTGAAGATCTAAGAAATAATACTTTGTTGAAGATCTAAGAAATAATACCTTAGTTATAGTCCGTTTTTCTTCTTTTTGGGGGGAGGGGGGATTGGATTACAGATAGGTAGAGATATAACTAGTGCGGGTGGACAAGACGATATGGACAGGATATAGACCCTCAGAGTGCAACAGCAACGAAGGCGACAGAGTATGCTCTAACGGAGAAGGCAATTGATGCTGATGACGTTCCAAGTGATGCTGGTAAAATAAGCATCTAATAGGCCCAATATCAAATTTGTGTTGGAGTTATTGAAGACACAATCATTTTTGTAAAATTCCAATATCAAATTTGTGTTGGAGTTATTGAAGACACAATCATTTTTGTAAAATTCAATATCAAATTTGTGTTGCAGTTATTGAAGACACAATCATTTTTGTAAAATTCCAATATCAAATTTGTGTTGGAGTTATTGAACACACAATCATTTTTGTAAAATTTCAATATTAAATTCGTGTTGGAGTTATTGAACACACAATCATTTTTGTAAAAAGAATATTAAATTCGTGTTGGAGTTATTGAAGACACAATCATTTTTGTAAAATTTCAATATTAAATTCGTGTTGGAGTTATTGAACACACAATCATTTTTGTAAAATTTCAATATCAAATTTGTGTTGGAGTTATTGAACACACAATCATTTTTGTAAAATTCCAATATCAAATTTGTTAATGAATTAAAACTTTAAATTATTTTACAAATAAAATACAGAGTTCTATTTTTTTTATGCAAATAACTATAGTAACATATGGTTGCGACTGTTGGTGAATGACACAAGCATTGGAGAAGAAATTCAATTCAATTGACGATAAATATCTAGGAAACTAAAATGTATGTTGCAGGAATTCAAATCAAACAAGCAAATAAGAGAAGACAATGGACATGAAAGACAAGAAGGAAACCATGGACATATATCGGACATATACGTAGAATGAAAATAGATAGACATTACAAGCATTAAAATGGGTAGCAGATATCTTCATAAAAAGTGGAAGAACAAGAGACAGACAGACAGAGAAATGGATGGAGGATGTATGAATTGAAGAAAGGATGGATGAACAGACAGACAGACAGACAGACACAGACAGACAGACAGGCAGACAGGCAGGCAGGCAGGCAGGCAGGCAGGCAGGCAGGCAGGCAGGCAGGCAGGCAGGCAGGCAGGCAGGCAGGCAGGCAGGCAGGCAGGCAGGCAGGCAGGCAGGCAGGCAGGCAGGCAGGCAGGCAGACAGACAGACAGACAGACAGACAGACAGACAGACAGACAGACAGACAGACAGACAGACAGACAGACAGACAGACAGACAGACAGACAGACAGACAGACAGACAGACAGACAGACAGACAGACAGACAGACAGACAGACAGACAGACAGACAGACAGACAGACAGACAGACAGACAGACAGACAGACAGACAGACAGACAGACAGACAGACAGACAGACAGACAGACAGACAGACAGACAGACAGACAGACAGACAGACAGACAGATAGATAGATAGATAGATAGATAGATAGATAGATAGATAGATAGATAGATAGATAGATAGATAGATAGATAGATAGATAGATAGATTAGATGGGTAGATGTATTAGATTGGTAGATGTATTAGATGGGTAGATGTATTAGATTGGCAGATGTATTAGATTGGCAGATGTATTAGATTGGTAGATGTATTAGATTGGTAGATGTATTAGATTGGCAGATGTATTAGATTGGCAGATGTATTAGATTGGCAGATGTATTAGATTGTCAGATGTATTAGATTGGCAGATGTATTAGATTGGTAGATGTATTAGATTGGTAGATGTATTAGATTGGTAGATGTATTAGATTGGTAGATGTATTAGATGGATAGATAGATAGAAAGATAGGATAGAATTTGAGCTATTTATACGCAAACGTTTCTTCTGCAAAACCTTTCGTTTGTAACAGATTGTAGTCTCTGAACTGCATCACAGCATGTTAAGTCTCTGAACTGCGTTCCATCAACAACCAGCAAACTCTGACCACATTTTCTATGCCACAAGTAATACTTCGTCATCTTTTTTATCTTCAATAACATTAACGGGCTCGTTGTTCTCAGTAGCTGGTTCGTTGATCTCACCATCGGGTACATTTTCTCTTTGTTGGTCAGTTGACGCTCTCTTTTCCTTTAAGAAATCCTTAAAAAAAATGACAGGACAATTGTTATAAGCCAAACGTGGTAGAAACATGACAGAACAATTGTTATAAGCCAAATGTGGTAGAAACATGACAGAACAATTGTTATAAGCCAAATGTGGTAGAAACATGACAGAACAATTGTTATAAGCCAAACGTGGTAGAAACATGAAAGAACAATTGTTATAAGCCAAACGTGGTAGAAACAATCAACATTCATTGCCAGGTCTTTGTTTAAATCATCTCCAGAAAAGTGTGATCATTGGAATACTTATATCCGTTTGTGTTGGTCACATTGAAGCCATACACTTTTATGTCAATTTGAAGCCATACAGTTTTCTGTCATATTGAAGCCATAAGACTTATGTCAATTTGAAGCCATACAGTTTTATGTTATACTGAAGCCATACATTTTTATGTTATATTGAAGCCATACATTCTTGTCATATTGAAGCCATAAAGTCTTGTCATATTGAAGCCATACAGTCTTATGTCATATTGAAGCCAATAGCCTTCTGTCATATTGAAACCATACAGTCTTCTGCCATATTGAAGATATATAGTTTTCTGTCCTATTGAAGCCATACAGTTTTATGTTATATTGAATCCATACAGTTCTCTGTCATATTGAAGCCAAACAGTCTTCTGTCATATTGAAGCTGTACAGCTTTCTGTCATATTGAAGCCATACAGTCTTATGACATATTGAAGCCATGCAATCGTATTTTTATAAAGTGACCAATCATTATTTCATTATTTTTATTGTCATATGAAAGATGGTTGAACACTCCTCCTAAATACATATGTTCATTTGTGAAGGCTTCATATGAAAGCCTTGCATTGAAAAGTGCAGTCTTCTAGGCATGTAAGGGAGTTCGAGAACAGTGGTCTTCTATGTAGACAATAGAGCTCATCTTCGAGGAGCCACGGAGACTTCTAATTGGCGCCGAAGTACAATTATGAAATTGATTTGCTACGGAACCGTATAGAGAGACCACGGGACCGTATAGAGAGACCACGGGACTGTATAGAGGGACATAATAATGTAGACTTCTTCTTGCTCGTTCGTTCTCAAACTCCTGCTTAGTTACAATGGATACAATTTTCGGCCTGTCACATCCGACTTCAGCATGACGTTGGGTCACTTGCACACAATATGATATTGATATCCAACTCCTTCCCAAATACTTGTTTAGTTCCCTCGTATGACAGCATCACATGGATGGCAATGTAACAATGTGCACCGTCAATAACAATGTGCACCATCAATAACAATGTGCACTATCAATAACAATGTGCACCGTCAATAACAATGTCCACCGTCAATTACAATGTGCACCATCAATAACAATGTGCACCATCAATAACAATGTGCACTATCAATAACAATGTGCACCGTCAATAGCAATGTGCACCATCAATAACAATGTGCACTATCAATAACAATGTGCACCGTCAATAACAATGTTATCTATATATATTAAACGAGTTAACAATTTGATGTTTCTAGTGAGATGCCTAAAAGATGTGAATTTGATGTTTCTAGTGAGCTGTCTAAGAGTTGTGAATTTGATGTTTCTAGTGAGATTCCTAAGAGATGTGAATTTGATGTGCCTAGTGAGGTGTCTAAGAGATATCAATTTGATGTTTCTAGCGAGATGCCTAAGAGAGTAGTAATGTTGATGTTTCTAGTGAGATAAGGTGTGTTAGGCAGTACCTCAAAGCTGCAAGCTGTAATAGTCAGGAATTTCTTCTGCTTGTAGAAGTCTTTAGCCTTAAGAAAGTTCAGAACGATGATGTCACAGATGACAGATGCCTGGGGAGACACGTTAAGTTCAAATTAATTCCTGTCCACGTCTTTGTTCTATGTACGTCTAACGTAAAGTTATTTTAATTCTATTTACACGTATACTATAAAAATAGAGTTAAACTAACATCATGTTTTATGTACACGTAAATTGCTTTATGTACACTTCT